>UESW01002412.1:0-174632 GCA_900491605.1 Calamus simplicifolius
AGGTAGTGGAGCATTATGGAGGCCATGAGTGGAGGATGGAGTTAGGTTCTAAAAGCTGGTGCCCTTTCATGTTGAGGTCCGTCCGCTTTATAGGAATCAGGGCAGACTTTAAAGGGGTTGGAGTCCGAAAACCAGGGGTGAAAAACCAAGGATGAAAAGATTCTGGTTTGCAAAAAGAGGAGGTAAAGGTATACTGATTGGGGGTAACTGGCGAGCACTACAGCACATGGGCGGCTGCATTTGTGTCCTTTTTCAGAACAATGCTTGGAAAAGTTTAAGGGTCACATGGATGACAATGAATGCCTCTGAATGTGGGTGATATTGGAGCTTCACATGCGTGAACGCTGGTTGGATGTGATTGTTGAGTTTTCTTGCTTTTGGCAGTATTATAGGATAAGATCCGACCTATCCTTGGTGCTGAGGTGGCTGGGGACTGCTTCTGAAAGTGTTGTCGGTAAGTTTTGTTTGTTTGTTACCTTTGGCATAGTTCTGATAAGCTGGCAGGTTGCCACTGTGGTCGTAGTATGGTGCTGATTTGGCTGAATGAAGCCTATCTGGAAGGCTCTATCTATCTTTATCTTCTCCTTATGATGATTACATGATGTCACAATCCTCATAAGAGTCTTGAGCAAACTGCATTGTTGGATCTAGTTGTGATGAGCCGATGTCTTCATCATTGTCAGAGTCTCCCAGTTGGGATAATTCTTCTAAAAGTTTTTTCTTTAGTTTCTTTTTACTGGGAGTTTTATTCGGAGATGGAGAGGCCTGGCTCTTCTCTGGTTTTAGAAATTGTCTAAGATTATCGTAAGTAATAAGCCATAGACGGGTATTACTTACCAATAATCTCTCTCCTAATTGGAAGTTTTTCTACCATTTGATTCTGAACCTTCGTTCCAAAATGGGTGGATACTGATGATCAAGAGTCCTGCTGATGGCAAAGTCCCATCCCAAAATCCAGGGGACTTGGAACTCTACAGTGAACATGATGGATTTGTTGCCATAAGACGTCGTCTTGAGGTTGTCTTGGAAGTAATTCCATGCTTTTTGTACTTCTTCTGGTAATATCTTTGGTCAATCCGAAGTAAACCCACCAATTGTGAGCCCAACTCAGGATTTTCTTGTTGAACCTTTGGCAGAAATGAAAAACCAACTATGGTATGTGGGCTTAAGGTAGAAGGCCTTAAATCATGATTCTTGATAATCAAAGTAATTATACTGGGAGGGTAAAAATTCCTAAGAGAATGTTCTGGCTTGGTATGGGTTTCCTCATTCTTCTTTGGTGATAAATTTTATGATTTTGCTTTTAGAATAGGCTGCCTCTGAATTGGGTCTGATGTATGAGTTATTTTTGCAGAATCTGTATCTACTAGAATAAACTCATAATATTCATGAGTTTTTAAAGGAACTTGGTATCCTTTTGATAAATGGTACTAAACAATTTTTTCATTTACTGAAAGGAAAATTCTGGATAATCTAGGGGTTTGTCTATCACTTACTTCATCTTCTTCTAGAAGTTTAACTGTAAGGGAGCAATTTTTGGAGATGTAAGGATTTACTGGAGGTTGTCTGGAAGGACTGGGCCTAGTTGTGTTAGGGTTAGATGGACTGGGCCTTGTCTGATTTGGAATAGTCTTAGGGCTAGGTGGTGACCATTTTTGGATGGCCTGAGAATAACTTTGAGAAGATGATGCAAGGACTAAATACTGGTTTCTCAAAGGAGTAATGGTTTTAAGTGGTATGAGTGTCATTGGTTTAGCATAAGAAACTTTGGTTCTAGGCTTGTCTGACATTTTGTTCTTGTAAGAAATTCTCTGATCAGGAAGTCTGGTAGACTGTTTTCTGTTCCTTTTAAAAATTCTATTTCAAAATCAAATACCGATAAAATCGCTTGCCATCGGGCAAAAATCTGTTTTGAAACAAGGTTTTCAATATCTTTTTCTAAAATTTCTTTTGCTGATTTGCAATCGATTCTGAGAAGGAATTTTTTAAAACTCCTTAAAATTTTAAATTTCTTTTTTTATTATGCTATAATTTTTCTGAGCATTAGTCCAGATTTCTGAATGATATCTAACTAGATTTTTCTTATTATTAATTTTCTGTTTAAGGATTCCTCCAAATCTTATATCTGAAGCATCTGTTTCAACTATGACTGATGCTGCTAGATTTAGTAATTCTAGACAAGGAAGCCTTTTGACTAGAGTTTTAATTTTCTTAACAATCTGTGTATGTTCCTCTTTCTAATTCTGAGGCTTTCTGAACATAAAAAGCTGAGCATGACTAAGGAGACTTACTTGGTCTGATAAGCTTCTTATCCAGAAGTTCTGTTATTTCCTGTTTATAATATTCTAATAATTTGCATTCATTTGAATAGGTCTGGCTTTTGTTGGAATATTAACTCCCTGAAGTTATAAATGTAGGGTAAACTAACATGGTATTTTTGTCTATCCCAAAAGGCTGTAGGATTCTGACTACATAACTTCTTTTCTAGTTTTTCCTGAATTTCTTTTATTTTATTTTTCCAAAAGTCTGATTGTAACTGTTTTTCTATTCTGTTTATCCTGACCTCATCCTTAAGATTTAAAAGCTATTGTTTTCCATTGTTCTTTCATAATATTTTTTAGGGAACAGTCTCTCTGGGATACAGTTCATGTATGCTCCTAGTCAACTAGGGCATATGTTTTCCTGGTTTTATCTTGAACCACTAGGTTGACCTTAACGTACCATTTTTGAACTTTTATTGTTGTGATTTTGTTCAGGTAATTATTATGTCCATCATCTTCTTTATGAAGAACTTCTTTTCCTTTTCCTGGTGTTTTTAGTATTTCTATCTCTGATTTTAGTATTCTAATTTCTTTTTTATTTGCTAATTAATTTCTTCCTTAAGTTGATGAATTGGATCTGCCTTAAGTTTTTCTTCTTGGCCTTTCTTCTTGATTATTTCTGGTAGGCTTAAAACCTCTTTTCTGGATTTAGGCTGTAATTCCTCCTTAAGTTTTTCTATATATTCTTTTCTTAATTCTGGGTTATCAATTTCTCCTATGAGATCAATGAATAGATCACTCCTTCTTTTCCTAATCATGCTGATTTTGAGGTTTTATGTGCACCCACATAATGCGACTTCATCTAAATCTTCTGAGGAAATTTCTTCTTCTTCTTCCGAAGAACTTCCTTCCTCTTCTATTAGATTGATTTGATTATTTGCTGAACTATTTTTCTATTCTGAGGAGTAACTTTCCTCGATGTCTGAAATTATGAGTTCTAATATTTTTTCCCTCTATTTTTCTAGAATGTCCATTTCTTGGATCTAGGAAATTCTATATTTTTTACAGTTTCTACTATAGTGTCTTTTTCTGCCACACCTAAAGCATGTTGGGACTTTCTCTCGCTTAGGCTGGGATTTATATTCTCTTTTTCCCCAATTGGGAATTTCTCTAGGTTTCTGTTCTCCAAATTTCCTTTTTCCCCCTCTTGGGAGTTCTTTCTGTTTGTTTGATCTGGCTTTGTAATACTTAGGATTTTCTAATTTCCTACTGGCTTCATTTCCGTACACATTTTTGTACTGAAGCTTCATTTCTGTACACATTTTTAATGTTGTTTTATAAATAATTCCGCAAATATCGCCATAAGTAACATTTTCCCATTTAATGTTGCCTCCATGTTCTTCTGTTAAGGCTTCATTAACCTTTTCCGAGAATAAACTGGGTAATCCTGAGATAAACTTTTCTTTTCAGAAAGGAGACTTGTAATCATCTCTTTCTAGGACTCTACAAAGAAAAGTATCTCTGTACCATCTGAAGTCTTGCATTTTTGGGTATTTAAGTTTCATTAAGAGCATTTTATTGTTTACATGTTTCTGGTCTTTTGATCCTATGAAGTGTCTGTATATTGTATGAATTAATGTTTCTACTCCATTAGGTTCTTCTGTTGATTCTGATGAGTTTGGTTTAACTATAATTTTTGTACTGGTTTTTATATTTTCTCTATCTATAGGATTAAGATATCTGTTCCACCATCCTTCTAATTGTCCAGTAAAACCTTGGACTAGGATTTTGATGGTATTTTCTTCGGTAATATTGGTGGCCCTTAAGGCTCCTGCGGCCATGATCATTTCTAACAAAAGGTTCCAAATTTTCCTTTCTGACATACCGTCTAGATTCCACTCATAGACCGCTCCGCCACTATAGGTTTCTCTTCTGAAATTTCTTCTTTCCTCAAACTGAATATCTGGAGGAGTTGGTCTGGGATAATAGTTCTTCTGAGTTTTATAATACGTCTGTCCCTCATATTTAATTTTATTTATTTGGTCTTTAGATTCTTAGGCTGATATCATGTTTAGTCTAATCCCCTTAAGTCTATCTGTTAATTGATCTACAATCTTATCCTCTTTACTTCTGAATTCTTTTTCCTAACTACTATCTATCTCGAAGATAGGTTTTTGTATCTTTATTTCTTGGATAATTTTGGAATCCTTGGGTTCTTGATCAAGACTCTTTTCTATCCTATTTAACTGATCTGATATTGTATGTAGAAGCTGGTTGCTATAGTTATTCTGTTGAACTATTTTTCTAATTTCATTCTTAGTAGCTGAATGGTTTAACTATTCATTATCTGGTTTAATAACTTTGAATGGAGAGGCAATTATTGTCTGATTTTTGTAATCAATCTGACATTCCTCTAAAGGAATGTGTTCTGAGTTAATGTTGGCCCAGATGGCTCTTTAAAAAATTAGCCTTTTTAAAATAGTTTGCTTGAGATTGATAAAGGCAAATGCAAGGTAACTATAAAGTGCCAATGTAACACTGCATTTTATAGTGGTTCCCAACACCTACGTCCACTCCCAAGAATCACTTGGGTCCACACTCTGAAAGGAGTACAAGCTTTGTCTGTGATTTTCTTGATTTTTACACGCTTGTTCAAGCCCTGTAAAATAAGGGATTTCTATCTTTTCTATGTTCATTAAGCTATAGTATTCTTGTTTTAAATCTTTTCTATCTTCAGAACTGGTCTCTTTCCATAACCAGTCAACTTTCTTTTTATTGTATTCTGCTCAAAAATCTTTTTTATGTTTTCCTTGTTGATTTTAAATTTCTTGGAAATCATGTTTAACTGTTTTGGAATTTCATCCATCATCTGAGAATAAGTAGGTGAATAGTCTGTATTTCGTAATATAGACTTGGGATATTTAGCTTTATACTGAATGACAAGTATAACCAGATATATATGAGTTTCTAAAAGCTGGTGCCCTTTCATGTTGAGGTCCGTCCGCTTTATATGGTATCAGAGCCATGTTAGATCGCAGCCACGCAGACACCTTAATGAAAGTTAAGAACTTATCCTTGTTTCTAAACCTCAAAGTATCATGCCTCCTGAGCGGGTATATGCAAATATACCTATGACCCATGGAAGTAATGAGCTACGGCTAGACGTGAATCTTTATGGTTGAGAAACATAAAAATAAAAAACTAAAAATAGTCACATAGGTGGTTCTCTCTGGCAAAAGTCAAGACCTTAGGAAACATTAGCTTCTAAAACTTTCGATCTTATTAGGTTGTTGAACAATGGTTAAAATTTTGATTAGTTTATCTACTAGACCCTTAGGAGGAAACGTTGGTAAATGTGAGTCCGTTGTAAGCGTAAGTCCAGCAGAAGAGCGTAAGACTGGCAGTGTTCCCATAGTGTTTCCGGCATGTTCCCTCATCCCTAAGAGTCAAAATGGAAAAAATAATCAAGAAATTAACTAAAGTCCAAAAACTAAGTGAGATAGAAAGTCTAGAAACTAATGAAACCCAAGATCAAGACTTTTACTCATAAGAAACCATCAATATGTTGACTAGGTCAGTATCAAAAATAGAAACATAATAGTTAATGAAATTACTCAAGATGACAGAGGAAATGTCAGTTATAACTTTAAAAGATCTTATAGCATAAGAAAACCCAGTACTGAAGTAGGAGAAACTAGTAATACCAGTACAAGAAATCTGAAACTTAAAGGAGTTGACCTAGAGCCAAATATCCCAAGTCTATATTACGAAAATACAGACTATTCACCAACTTATTCTCAGATGATGGATGAAATTCCAAAATAGTTAAACATGATTTCCAAGAAATTTGAAATCAATAAGGAAAACATAAAAAAATTTTCGAGCAGAATACAATAAAAAGAAAGTTGACTAGTTATGAAAAGAGACCAGTCCTGAAGATAGAGAAGATTTAAAACAAGAATACTATAGCTTCATGAACATAGAAAAGATAGAAATCCCTTATTTTACATGGCTTGAACAAGCGTGTAAAAATAAATCACAGACAAATATCCTTTCAGATCCTTAGGGATAATCTGGAAAACCACATAAAATAGAGAGATTAACTCAGAACACATTCCTTTAGAGGAATGTCAGATTGATTACAAAAATCAGACAATAATTGCCTCTCCATTCAAAGTTATTAAACCAGATAATGAATAGTTAAACCATTCAGCTACTAAGAATGAAATTAGAAAAATAGTTCAACAGAATAACTATAGCAACCAGCTTCTACATACAATATCAGATCAGTTAAATAGGATAGAAAAGAGTCTTGATCAAGAACCCAAGGATTCCAAAATTATCCAAGAAATAAAGATACAAAAACCTATCTTCGAGATAGATAGTAGTTAGGAAAAAGAATTCAGAAGTAAAGAGGATAAGATTGTAGATCAATTAACAGATAGACTTAAGGGGATTAGACTAAACATGATATCAGCCTAAGAATCTAAAGACCAAATAAATAAAATTAAATATGAGGGACAGACGTATTATAAAACTCAGAAGAACTATTATCCCAGACCAACTCCTCCAGATATTCAGTTTGAGGAAAGAAGAAATTTCAGAAGAGAAACCTATAGTGGCGGAGCAGTCTATGAGTGGAATCTAGACGGTATGTCAGAAAGGAAATCTGGAACCTTTTGTTAGAAATGATCATGGCCGTAGGAGCCTTAAGGGCCACCAATATTACCGAAGAAAATACCATCAAAATCCTAGTCCAAGGTTTTACTGGACAATTAGAAGGATGGTGGAACAGATATCTTAATCCTATAGATAGAGAAAATATAAAAACCAGTACAAAAATTATAGTTAAACCAAACTCGTCAGAATCAACAGAAGAACCTAATGGAGTAGAAACATTAATTCATACAACATACAGACACTTCATAGGATCAAAAGACCAGAAATAGGAAAACAATAAAATGCTCTTAATGAAACTTAGATGCCCCAAAATGCAAGACTTTAAATGGTATAGAGATACTTTTCTTTGTAGAGTCCTAGAAAGAGAGGGTTGCAAGTCTCCTTTCTGGAAAGAAAAGTTTATCTCAGGATTACTCAGTTTATTCTCGGAAAAGGTTAATGAAGCCTTAACCGAAGAACATGGAGGCAACATTAAATGGGAAAATGTTACTTATGGCGATATTTGCAGAATTATTAATAAAACAGCATTAAAAATGTGTACAGAAATGTGTACATAAAGTATAACCAGATACTATACCGAATGACATTAGTGCTGATAACTCTAAGGGTTACATCTTTTGCCTCATGAAATCGTCCATCTTTGAGGGCAATGAATATGGGTTTGTTTAGGCCTAGCCTATTATTTGGTATGATAGCAACCTGGACTGCTGCTACATGGATGTACTTGTACTTAGTGTTGGTAGACTGAAGGTCTTTGTCTTTAAAGAGTCTGATGCTAGTCTGACCATTTTCTAGCCTAATAGGTAGGCTATGTTCTACAGTCTTGATTCTATATTCTTCTAGGAAGTCAAAGCTTCCTATCTTGTAGATCTGACCGTACTTGATATATGGTATTTTGTTGTTGGCTAAATCTATATGTATTCTGGATACTGACTGGGTCAGCATGCTTATGGCTTCCTTCTGGCCTAAGTCTTGGTCTTCGGATTCATTGGTTTCTAACCTTTCTAAACCTTAGTTAATTTCTTAATTATCTTGTCCATTTTGGTCTTAGGGATGACGGGATTACTGCCGGGAACACTGCCGGGAACACTGCCCTTCTCTTCATGGGTCTTACGCTTACCAACGGTCTCATGCTTACCAACGGTCTCACGCTTTTCACGTTCCTCCTAAGAATGGACAAGCGAACTAAGAAGCCCGCTAACTAATGTTCTTCTACTTAACAAGATCTAAAAGTTAGGAATCAATATTTCCTAACAACCTTAACTTCTACCGAAGGAGTGGTGCCAACTGATGCTAACCTCCTTGGTGTTTGGACTAAATCCTTGTTTAAAACATTAAGAAAATATTGTGAAAACAAAAATATTCGTGAATCCATACTTCCTCCCCGAAGAAATTTTTTTCACAATATATTTTGAAAGATAGAAATCTGAAAACTGAAATCTGAAAACTAGTATTAAAATTCTCAAAAATGCACAGAAACTGATAACTGGTATTGATACTGAAGTTTACAATAAATCTTACAACTGGTGTTGAAGTTTACAAGAGATTAGCCGAAGCTGGCCCTGATAAGGGATTGAAGGTGTTAGCCGAAGAGGGCTCTTGATACAAGAGATTAGCCAAACTTGGCTCTGATACCATTCGGAGGTAGGATCTGGGAATGGCTATCTAAAACTGGGGAGTGTGTGGTTAGAGATAATAATTTTTAAAGGAAATTACAACAATCAGAATACCAAGATGGTATATCGGAATCACCTTAAAGGTTAGAGATGAAATTAGGCAAACCTATGCCTTACTTGACTCAGGGTCAGACATAAACTGTGTTCCGGAGGGACTGCTTCCCAGAAACTATGGTGAAAAAGCCATAGAAATACTACATTCAGCAAACAATGAGAACCTTTAGGTAGAATACAAAATTACAGACGTATATATGTCAGAAAAATATATGGTTTAGAATCACCTTCATCGTCATCAGAGACATTCACACAACCATTGTAGGAATGCCATTTTTAGCGCTCCTCTACAAGATGGAGATTGACAAAACCGGTATAACCACCTACATCTCAGGAAATCAAGTTACCTTCAGATTCATATAGACAAAAGCCTTAGTTAGATGTCATCCAGGAATCTAGACCAATGCTCAGAGGAAAGAAGTTTTATCAGTCATTTTTATCTATCATTTCTTGTAAAAGAATTTCAGAAAAGAAATTGAAAATTTTGTTTCAAAACAGATTTTGTCAAACGACACAGAAAATGATTTGTCAGACATCCTAACCCAAGGATTCATTCCTTACAGGAACAAAATGGTAGATAAACCCAGAACCAAATCTTCATATGCCAAACCAATAACCTTGGCACCTCTCAGCAATCAATATTCCCTCTTGACCTCACCCAAGACCTTCACTCCTCTCAAAAACTAGTATTTTGTCCTAGCTTCACCCTCTCGAAGCTATTCCCAAGCAACCCAAAAATAGTCTCTTCCTAGTCCCAGCATTGGGCCAGAACAGGCCAAATCCAACCCTTCCAGAACATCCATGTTCACTCCCTATTTATGTAAGAATTGTTCTCTTACAGTTAAACTCTTAGAAGAAGATGAGATAGGGGATAAGCAGATACCTAACCTATCAAGAATCTTCCCTTCCATCAATGAAAAAATTATCCAGTACCATTTACCCAGAGGATTCCAAAATCCTTTAAAAACCCAAGAATACTATGAGTTTATCCTTGTAGACACAGACTCAGCAGAGATAACTCATAAAATGGAACAGAACTCAGAGGCAATTGCCTATTCAAAATGTAAAATCAAAAAATTCATCACCAAAGAAGAATGGGAAAACCCATACCAAGCCAGAACATTTTCTCAGAGATTTCAGCCCTCTCAGTATAACTATTTTGACTATCAGCAAGCATGGTTTAAAGCATTCTACTTTAAACCCACAGACCACAGTTGGTTCCTCAGCTTCTGCTAGAAGTTTAACAGAAAGGTTCCAAGTTGGACCCATGATTGGTGGGTTTACTTTGGAATAACAAAAGATATACTTCCATATCTAGTATTGAAAGCATGGGATTATTTCCATGGACATCTCAAAACAGCATTTTATGGAAATAAGTCCATCATGTTTGCAACTGAATTCTAAGTCCCATGGATTGTGGGATGGGATTTTTCCATCAGCCGGTCTCTCGACCGTCAGTATCCTCCCATATTAGAAAGGAGATTCAGAATTAAATGGTGGAGGAATTTCCAACAACAGAAAGATTATTAATAAGTAACATTAGCCGATGGCTTATCGCTTATGATAATCCTAGACAATTCCCTAAAGCAGAAAAGACCTCAGCTTCTCCTTTTTCGAGTAGAACTCCTAGTAAGAAAGAATTGAAGAAAAAATTATTGGAAGAATTATCTCAGCTAGGAGATTCAGATGAAGAAGACATCAGTTCATCCCAGCCAAGACCGGCCAACTAGATATGCTTGCAAGAAGCCCAAGACCCATATAAAGATTACGACATCATGTGATCTATCATATGGCAGACCAGGCCCTATCTTTCATGCAAATGAAGCTCCGACCCAACTTCAGTAGTAGATCACATATGTGAAGCTTTGACCTTATCCTCAGACAGGTGTTCATGCACATGAAGCCCCTCAGAACAGAAGATGAGATGTCTCAGCAATCGCACAGTTGACAAGACAACCCAGCAACCATTGTCGGCCATAATTCACTCATGTGAAACAATCGAAAAATGACTTGACATCTTAGTAGCCACTTTCGGCCATAGTTCACGCATGTGAAGAATAGACAAATGACTCAGTAGCCACTTCCAGCCACAACTCATACAGGTGGGACCCTTCCAGTACAATAATTAGAGCACTGTTATGGAAAGTAACTCAAAAGCAGCCGTCTATGTGTTGTAGTGCTCAAAGGATAGCCAGCTGTCCTAAATCCAGACACTTCACCGGATTTCAACCCAATTGAATTCCGCACTGATTGCCCCGGATTTCATCCAGGCTGAAGTCCGCTTTCCTTGTCTATAAAACGGATAGCCCTTGGCTTGTGAGAGGCATCCGGCATCCAGCATCCAACCTTAGAACTAAGGAAAACCTCATCGGATACCAGCCTCATAAACCAGCCCTCATAGGGATCCTCATCAGAATCTAGATACAAAACCCTAGTCTCAACCATCATGCTTAACCATAAGCAAGCCTTAACCTCAACCATCATGCTTGACCATAAGCAAATCTCTGATGGCCTCTCCACTACCTCTCATGGCCTCTCCACTATCTCCCATGGCCTCTCCACTGCCTATCCACTTAGCATCCACTAAGCCTCTCCACTCATCCCCTTGAACCTATAAATAACCATCCTCATTCATAACCCTCACCATTCATCCTTTCATGAAACCACACACTCCCTAGTTTGAGATAGCCATTCCCAGGAATTCGAATCCACGCAAACCGGTTTTATCTTCTTTTTTTTAATATTGTAATAGTAATAATTTTTATAAATTTAAAATTAGAATAATTTATCTCTTATCATGCATGGACCGCATCAGGAGATCACGGCACGTACGCTTAGAGTATAAATTATCTAATAATTGTAAGAGTAAGAGTCTAATCTATCACATTACGATCTGTCTATCTTAGGCACGTACAATATCATGAGATCATGGTATGTCGATAGACGGTATAGGCTGTGTATGCCAGATCAAAACCTCGATCAAAAAAATAACTCAAAAGATATAATAAAGAAGAGCATAATTTTTATTATATAGAAATTAAGAATAAAAAGAAAGATAAAACCTGATTACAGGCTTCTTCATTATCCCAAGTTGAAGAAATCTAGCTACGCATTGCTGCCACCATCATTCCCTCCATAATTTTTCTCTTCCAAGCCTAAATATAATAATCTAAATAAAAGAAGAATAAAAAGAGCTTTGTAGAAACTCCTCTTCTCAACTACTGCTTGAGGTCCTCCTTTTATAAAGCTTGTCTAGGATTTTTTTCCTAGTCAAAGTTGGAGTTAATCGGGCGCTCAAGATCGTTCAGATATTGTAAGAAAATTTTTCAGCCATCCGTTCAATATCACCTGCCTTAGTTTGCACCAAAAATCATATGAAATCATCTTTTTCTTTCTTTTTGGGCAAACTGAGTCCTGATTTGAATGACGTCTACATCGTTGGACTCTAAAAATTAAGCTCTTTCCATCTATAGGCTTTTTTATGCAAACATCCATAAAAAGTATCAATTTTTAATAATTTTAAAGTAATTAATATATATTTTAATAGTTAAATTAGGATAATAAATAAACTTATCACACCTCCAACTTAATCATTGCTAGTCCCTTAGCAATGTAATTAAAATAAAAAATGCATCACTAAATTCTCTTTTGCAAAATTAAATCTAGGCTTAAGGTTGAAAGAAGCTAGCCAGTATCACTAAGTATTGAGTTTCTGAAGTAAATTTTATAGTCAGAACTATCAGAAACTTTCTTAGAGTTCATCTATAGATCTACAGTACTTATGTTTGTGATGACTAACTTAGCATTTCGATACTAGCTTGTAAGAAATAATGGTATCTTCGCTTATCACTTACTTTGATCAAATTTTTATACCCTCAAATTAAGTACATGATCTAAGATAGCTTTCACACTGTCTGATATATATTATTTATTTATTTATTTTAATTTTTTTAACGATTTCTTTACATTGCCCATTTTTTGACTCGAACAACAATGCTTACTTAGGCGAAGGTGCCCAATTACTCAATGAAAAACCAATGTTTAGACTTATTTTATTTATTTATTTATTATTTTTTTATTAGGCAGATGGTTCTTTTCTTAAATTCAAGTTTCTCTCATTGGAGTATATATCAATTACCAATTTTTAGTAATAATTAAATCTCCAATTGACCTTACAACTAATACCTAATTTACCTCGTCAGTGTGTATGTGCAATGAAAGTGCTAATAGCCTGTAGATGACCTAAGTAGATTACTAAAAGTCTGACCAGCTAGTCTACTCCTTGGCTCTCTACAGTAATTAGCCAATACTTTCTAACTCTATTACCTTTTTCTAGTCAATTTTGCTCAAGAATTTCTTTCATAGCACATGATTTATAAAAATTTTGAAATTTTTTAAAAAATGCCAAGGTGTTTTCAAAATATTTTTTAAAAAGATCTCTTACCCTCCAACTGAAGTCTCATTGTCCTCAATGAAGTAAGAAAGAATAAAACAAGGAGAAACACCATCTGGACGAGATATGCCTCGTGTAATGTTAGGAGTGACCGTGCGAGTAATCTCTTATTCCTAAAAATAAGAATCATGAAATAAAGGTTAGAACATAAAAATTTTGGGTTGCCTCCTAAAAAGCGCTAAGTTTAACTTCTTCAACTAGACGTCATGGCTCACTTTGATTATCAAGTTTGATGATCTCTTTCCTTACTATTTTCTTCATGGTTGGTTTAAGTTTTTTTTTTTGGGTCTCTTATAGGCTTGGTTTTCTCCCTTAAGTGAATCCTATGTTGAACGATCGAGGGGCTAATTCCTTTTATGTTAGCCATGGTCCATCCTAACGCTTCTTTATTCTCATTCAATCGTTTTTCTTCTTGTAAGGAGTCTAGGTCGATTGAAATAATCACAGATGGGGTTTCTGATGGACCTACATATGCATAGTTAAGATGCTTGGGAAGTGGTTTCAGTTCTAATTTGGGTGCTTCCTTTATTGATGGTTTGGGTAATGGTTCAGGTACTTTCTCTAGTGGTTCAGTTGAAAGTTCCCATCTTGATTTTTCATCAATTATAGCAACCTCATTAATTTGCTCTCCATGTTAGTTTATGCAGGTTTCTAGGTCAAGCTCTTCATCACTAAGGTCAAATAGATCATAAACAGTATCCTAAATATAATTTGAGTCGCTCGTTTAATGTGTATTGGTAAAATTAAAAATATTAAGATCAATTGATATATTCCTAAAGGAGAGTTTCATTAATCCATTTTGACAATTAATTAGAGCATTAGTTATGGCCAAAAATGGTCTACCCAAAATCATTAGGATATGGATTTTTGGGTTTTTCACTGATTTAGTTTCTAAAATCATAAAGTCCACTAGATAAATAAAGTCTCTAACTTTGATCAATACATCCTCTACTATTCCCTTGGGTACTTTCAAAGAGTGATCTACTAGTTGTAGGGTCATTTCCGTAGGCTTTAGTTCTCCTAACCCTAGTTGCTCATATACAGAGTATGTCAATATATTAACACTTGCCCTAAGTCTAATAGAGCCCTATTTATGAGGGTGTTCCCATAATGCATGAAATAGTGGGTGACCCTGGATCTTTATATTTTACTGGCATATGGTTTGATAGATAAGAGCTCACACTGACTGCCAGAAAGGCTCTCTTGGGCACATTGGCGGTCTTCTTTTTGGTACATATCCTTAAGGAATTTGGCATAGGTTGGAACCTATTGGATCATGTCCAGTAAGGGGATGTTCACTTTAACTTGCTTAAAGACCTCCAAAATCTTATCGAATTGGGCTGAATTTTGATTGGACTTAAGTCTATTTGGGAATGGTGCTATAACCCTAATTTTTTGTTTATCTTCTTCTGACATGGGCTCAGCTGGTGGGTTGGGCATTACATTAGACTCTGATGCCTCAGGTGTTTCGGGCTGACCCAGCTCAGTAAGTTGTTCAAGTGGTGGAACTTCTAATTCTTCTTCTTCATATATATCCACCTGATTATCTATTTGTTTTCCAGATCTTAATGTATGAATGACACTTAGTTGGTTAATCTGGGCTCCTTGTTTTGATCCTTGGATATTTAGGTTCCTAGGGTTAGCTTCAGGCTGACTCGGTAGCTTACCCAATTCTCTTTCACTGAATGTTGTGGCTAGTTGACCTATCTGAGTTTCTAGTTTTGCAATGGATTATTTGTGTAAGTGAAGGAGTTGAGTATTCATTTCTAGCCCTTTCAATGCTTGTAATACATTCTCTTCGAAAGTATGATCATAATTATTTGGTGGAGGTTGAGGAGCACTTGGATATTGAGAATACGATATGCTTCTGAATTGGGTCTCCTGATGGTTAGGCCTAATTGATGTTGGACTGATGATAGGTTGGGGTTTTTATGAAAAATTTGGATGATTTTGCTAGGTAGGATTGTATGTATTCGAATACGGACCATTTTCTGGTCTAGGAGTCATTCGGGTTTGGGCTTGGTAGGCTTGCTCCTGAATAAGCTTAGAAAATTGGTATGCGGCTGGACATTCACTTATAGAATGGGCCGGACTCGAATAGATTATACAAACCTCATATAATTAAGTAGATGGGGAAGATGTATTTCCAACTTGTAGAATTCGATCAAGTTTTTGGAATAGTTCATCAATTTTGATATAGATATCTATAGACAGACCTATGTTATATATTCCATCTCTTTTAGGTTCTATGGGAGGATCTTTATGGGCAACAGACATATGATGAAAGGAATTTTCACTTAGAGTTTTAAAAAGCTGCCATGCCTCATATTCATTTTTTAGCACAAATATTATTCCACATGAGGCATCCGCCATTTGTCGGTCCCTTTCTGACAATCCATCATAAAAATATTGCACTAACTGCCATTTAGGTATTGCATGATGTGGACATTTCTAGTTAATTCTTTTAATCTCTCCCATGTTTCATGAAACATTTCTTTTTCTAACTGGAAAAAACTGGTTATGGCTTTTTCGATTTGATTCGTTTTTCCTATAGAAAAGTATTTCTTAAGAAATTTCCTCTGAAGTTGTCCCAAGTTGAAATTATAACAGTGTCTAGTGACTTTAACTAATACTTAGCTTTATCTTTTAGAGAGAAAGAGAATAACTTAAGCCTAAGTGCCTCATCGGAGAAATTTTGAATCTTGACAGTTGAGCAAATTTCCAAGAATTCATCTAAGTGTTTATAGGGATCTTCATTTGTAAGTCCATGGAAAGCTGGTAACATTTGGATTACACTAGACTTAATTTCATATTGGACAGCCTCTATTGGGGGTACTTGTATGCATGGCAAGTATATTATGAAGGGATGAAGTACTCCTTCAATTGACGTGATGGATTGTTTTCTTGATTAAGATCCATAATGCGTGCTTTGTTTGCTCCACAAGTTCTCTCTATTTCATGATCCAAGGGTATGAGGTTGGGTTGTAACGATCGACGATCAAGCATACACCCTAGCTACCAATATATTCTAAAGCAAACAGTAATTCAGTTCTCTTTTTTTTAACTAATGTAATGGAAGAGAAAGAAGAGTATTCTAAAGAAAATATTCTAAAAGATTCTTAGAACTAAAAGCAATGAAGAATAATTTAGTTAGGGTTTAATAATTATTAGCAATCAAGTTAATAAAGATTAGATTCTTTACTCTATGCTTAACCTAGATCTAGATAGCTCCTAACTTTCAAAACTACCTTGGAGCCCTCTAAATCAAAAATTAGCTGATCAACTAGCCAGTTAAGGATAAGGTCAGTGGGGTCCCCCGTTGCTTACTAGGTAAGCGAACGGAACCAATTAAATAACCATTTTTCTTTCCTTTTCTAGACACCAGTTAATCAGTCCCCAATCCGATCCAACTCATTCGAATGCCTTGTCCTATTGAGCTCGAGTTCCTTAGGGGCTGGCGTCTAGTTAATTTTAGAGTTAAAGGCTTAGGTTGACGCAAAATGAAGGATATAGTTTATGGGCCAAGGAAGGGTGATCAACTCTCCACTTTATCTTAATTAAGGGTTTGTGCCCTTAAAATTAATTATGAAAATGCTATGCAACAAGCAGATGTCAAGCTCTTGAAGTTATCAAACAAAATTAATCTAATTAATTTTTTTTTAATTTTTATGATTAAGTTTCTAATTTTCTAATAAATTATGAGATGTCAATGGACATATTTTGAGTTTTGCTGAGAATAAATTTATCTAAGTCAATCTAAGCATAGAAATAAATTATTTTTTATTATATTATATTTTTATTTATTTATTATTATTATTATTATTTATTTCTTAAATAAATTATGTTTTATGAAAAGTGTTTTCGGGTTTTTTTTTAGGTTTTTTAAGGTAAGTTAATTAAAATAAAAAGTTAATTAGGTTAAAAGTGGATTTGTGACAAGAAGAAAAGTAAATTTTTTTATGTTAAAAGAAAATAAGAAAATCTAATACTTAATGTAACTAAAAAAAGCAATAAGTTAAAGAGAGCAATAACTATTCAACAAAAAAGGAATTTTTTTTTACTCTTTTCTTTTATATAGAAGCACGAATAATAATGAAATAATAAAAAATTAAAAATAAGAATAAAATTAAAAAAATTTTGTAATAAATTTTTTTATTTTTTTAATTTTTTTGTGAACTGCCTTGATCCCCGATAACGATGCCAAAATTTAATCGCTGTTGTTGGCAGTCAAAAATAAAACCTACTCATTACTATAGCTAGTGGTGAATCGGGATCGTATCCTCGGGGATCAAGGATAATTATTTTATAAAAAAATATATGTAGAGGATTATATTTAGAACAGTGGTTATTAAAAGATAATAATTAATTAATTAACGAAATTAAAACAGTAGGAGAAGGAACCCAAGAATCCGAATCCACCATACAAACAGGTTTTATCTTCTTTTTTTAATGTTGCAATAGTAATAATTTTTATAAATTTAAAATTAGAATAATTTATCTCTTATCAGGCATGAACCGTATCAAGAGATCATGGCACATCCTTTTAGAGTTAAACTATTTAATAATTGCAAGATCAAGGGTCCAATCTATCTCTCTTAGGCACTTACCGTATCTTGAGATTACGGTATGTCGATAAGGGTATAGGATCAAAACCTCGATCTGAAAAATAACTCAAAAGATATAATAAAGAAGATCATAAATTTTATTGCATAGAAATTAAGAATAAAAAGAAAGATAAAACCTGATTACAGACTTCTTCATCATCCCAAGTTGAAGAAATCTAGCTATGCATTGCTGCCACCAGCATTCCCTCCATAATTTTCCTTTTTCAGGCCTAAATATAATAATCTAAATAAAAAAATAAAAACAACTTTGTAGAAACTCCTCCCCTCAACTACTGCCTTAGGTCGTCCTTTTATAGAGCTTGTTTAGGGTTTCTTTCTAGTCAAAGTTGGAGTCAATCGGGCGCTCAAGATCATTTAGATATTGTGAAAAAAAATTTCAGTCATCCGTTCAACATCACCTACCTTATTTTGCATTGGTCGAAATCATCTCTTTCTTCCTTAATAAGCAAACCGAGTTCTGATTTGAGTGCTGCCTACATAGTTGGACTCCAAAAATCGAGCTCTTTCTATCTATAGCTCCTTTTATGCAAACATCCGTAAAAAATATCAATTCGTAATAAATTCAGAGTAATTAATATTTATTTTAATAGTTAAATTGAAATAATAAATAGACTTATCAATCATCGATTATTTTTTTTTTCACTCTAATTATATTTTAAGTTTATTTTTATTTTTATATTCAATTTTATTTTTTAATTTGTTTGTCTTAATCCTATCTTGGTGTTTGATTTTTTATTATTAATCTAACTTTTTTTTCTTATTTGTATATTATTTCAACGATATATAATAAATAAATGATTATCCCACATTGTTTATTTTATTTTATCAAATGTTGTGCCAATTATTGTATAATCTCCATGTAAGCACTCCCTCGATCAATCGGATTTTATTAAAGATAAAAAAAACTGACATAACACATACTTATTGCGTGCATTGAAAGTCATGCTTTTGAGGTCTCTGGAGATGTTGAAGGTCCGTGCTTTAAGATTCATGATCTGGTACTTTCTTCCCTGATTTCTCGTTGATCTATGTCATCTATGCTTCTCCTTCTCTTTGGGCTATCCTTCTGGTTTTCCCTCTTCTCCCATGGCACCTGATGCGGCTGTTGATGGCCAGAGTCCTGGGAAGAGGGCTGCGGAGATGGGGTTCCACTGGGTTTCATCGTCTCCTTCGCCGGCGGTAGTGATGAGACTGAAGGAGTCATTCCCTGAGGTGGTCAGTATCCCAGTGGCGAAGCTTGAAGCTAAGGTCGCGGGTTAGCAAAACTCAGCCATTCTAGCTCGTTCTTACCACAAATGGATACCGGCTGATGCTTTGATTAGAGAATTTAGGAGGGCCAGTATTTCTGGTGAAATCATCCCTCTCAGTTTGGCATTAAGATGCCATATTCTCCGATTTGATTCACCGGAAGCCAGAAACATGGTTCTGTAGCGGCCTTGGGTGGTTAATGGCTAGGTGGTCGGGACCGAGGCATGGAGATCGGAGTTTATTCCTGCTGACGAATCAATCCCGACTGCTCTTGTGTGGGTGCGATTGCCGAATTTACCTCTGAAATTTTGGAAGGAGGGTTTCATTAGAGCAATTCTGGAGCCAGCGGGAGCTTTTGTCGGTGTCGACGTTGCGACTATGGGGAAAAACAGAGGGGGTTTTGTGGGCATGTCTCAGGGTTGACCTTCGTCGCCCTCTCCGGCCTGGAGTTCGGGTACAGGGGATTAATCAATCCTTTTGGCAGCAATTCATTTATGAAAACCTGGAAGGTGTTTGCATGAGATGTGGATCACTGCATCTGGGAGCCCCATATTTGCATCCGGTCTGTTCTGATGAAGCTGCTTCTGATTCTGACCCTGCATTTGGGCCATGGCTGGTGGCTGTTCGACAGAGAAAGGCTGCTCCAGGTCCTCAGAAGGTCGACAAGGGTAAGGCTCAGCTAAAGTCTTCTTCGGTGCCTTTCGTTTCTTCCCCTGATTCACTGAATGAGAAGGCTGATCTTCGTTCGGGCAATGCTATCCGGTCTGACGCATGGATTACTCCGGGGAAGGTTGCTCACCGGAGACCATCATCGGCCACGAAGGTTGTATCTGGCCCTGCTTCTGTGTTGACTCAGCCTGGGATGGATATAGAGCTGGCTGTTAATGGGAAGGAGGGCGTGCCGGTTTTGAAGGGGTGTGCCGTTCTGTACCTTCTGAATCCTCTCTGTTGGAGTCTGAGAAGGGTGGATCTTTGGGGGCTGCTCAGCACCTCTCAGTGGTGTCCTTGAATCCCTTCGCCGCTCTTGCATCGGCTATGGGTGTAGATGCTAACTTGGGTAGTAGGGATGCTTCTACTGCTTCTTTAAAGCGAGCCAGACCGGAGGTATCTTTGCCGCCAAAGTCTATATCCAAAATGGATAAGCGAAAAGGGAAGGTCCTTTACGCCAAAAGTGTGGGGGTGTTCAGTTGTTCTCCAATCCAGGTGAATCAGCTCCCATGTTCTCAAGTTGGTCCCCATGTATTGGAGAAGACCCATTCAGAAGGGGGAGTTGGTTATTCCTCAAAGGATGCTGCTAGTACTTTTAAGGGATTGGGCCCAGGGTCCTTATCCTCGAAGGTGTTTTCCCAGCCTGATGAGTCTGGTAATGCTTTGGAAGGCCAACAGGCCGCTTCATCATTGATGACTATTGTAGGCACATTGACGGGTGGTGGCACTACAGATAGTATTATGATGGAGGACCAGGGAGGGGTCCCCGTTTCCTCTACCTTGTAAATGAAGATATTGCTATGGAATGTTCAAGGAGCTCGAAAGCCTTCATTTTGATTCTCCTTTAGTAGATTATTGCAGTTATATAAATTTGATGTATGCGTCCTCTTAGAAACCAGGCTATCGGGTGATAGTCTTGCCCGGTTTCGGAGATAGATTGCCCGTTCCTGGTCCTCCTATGCTGTGGAGGTTGATGGTTTGGCGGGAGGTATGCTGGCTATTTGGCGTGCCTCTGTTGTTACGATTGATGCTTTCCATCAATGTAACCAGCTGATTGGCCTTGTGGTTTCTGAGGGGACTTCTGATCCTTGGCTTTTATTGGCAGTTTATGCTAGCACGGACTATCGGGTAAGAAGGGTTCTTTGGTCAGAACTGCTCTCCCTCCTTGCTCATGGCCTTCCGTCTATTGTTGCGGGGGACTTCAACTGTATCACTGAGGCTAATGAGAAACGTGGAGGTAGACATGTTACAGGCTCAGCTGATATCTCAGAATTCAGAACCTTCATTGCTTCTTCAGGGCTGCTGGATCTGGGGTTTTTGGGTCCCCAATTCACTTGGTGTAACAACCGTCAGGGGTCGGCCCGTGTCTGGGAAAGACTCGACAGAGCTATGGCTACTCCTCATTGGCTTCAGAGGTACTCTACGGTATCCGTCACTCACCTCCCTTGGATCGCATCGGATCACTGCCTTATTATGATCTCCACAGAGGTTGACCAGCATCTGCGAAAACAGTTTAGATTTGAGAAGTTTTGGATAGGCTATCCTGCTGCTCGGTCTATCATTTCTCAGATCTGGCATACTCCAGTCAGGGTAATGCTGTTTACCGGCTTTCTCGCCGTCTTAAGATGTCTAGGCATAGACTGTCCAGATGGAATAGGATGGAGGTGGGGGATCTGGTCAGACAAGTTGAAAATGTTGAAGATAATATCAGTATCTTGCAGTCTAAGGAGGATCAGGATGGCTTTCTGATTGACTCGGATCTTTCTTTGCTTAGGGAGCTGCTTGCTCGTCATCACTCCCTCCTTCGTCAGTAGGAGATGTACTGGTGGCAGCGGTCTAGGGTCCAATGGATTTGTGATGGGGATCGCAATACCAGATTCTTTCATCAGGCTACCCTGAAACGACGTGCAGTTAATAAGATTTGGAGGTTAGTTGATGATGATGGGAACATTCAGGAGGATTTCCACTCTATCCGGGATATGCTTCTTCATTTTTTCCAATCAAGGTGGATTGACACTTCAGGTGTTGGGGGCCCGGTTATTCAGGTTTCGGAGTCCATGAGGGTTTCTTCTATGGATAATGATATGCTTCTCCGGTCGATTTCCGTAGATGAGGTTAGGGCGGCCCTTTGGGAGCTTGGTTCGGATAAGGCCCATGGGCCTGACGGGTTCCTGCCTTTCTTTTATCGTCACTATTGGGATTTATTGGGCAGGAGGTGGTTCAGGCTATTCAGGATGTTTTCCATGCTAGACACATTCCTTTGGAATGGAATCAGACCTTTATCACCTTGGTGCCTAAGCGTGTGGATGCTTCTCTCCTGTAGCACTTTCGGCCTATCAGTCTTTGCACTACATTGTATAAGGTATGTGCTCGTCTTTTAGCTAGCCGCCTTGGTTTGGTGATTCCTCGCCTTATCTCAGTAGAGCAGGGGGCTTTTATTAGAGGGCGGTCCATTTCAGATAATGTCCTCATAGCTCATGAGTTTATGCATGATCTCCAGCGAGCTCCGGTTAGTCGATGTCTTATGGCCGTTAAGCTCGATATGGAGTATGCTTATGATCGTCTGAGTTGGGCCTTTTTGCATCGCTCCCTTCTGGAGTTCGGGTTTGATGGTCTGTTTATAGATTGGATTATGGCTTGTATACAAAGGCCATCCTTTTCTCTGATCGTCAATGATAGCTCATCTGAGTTCTTTCGCTCCTCTGTGGGTCTTCGGCGGGGTTGCCCCTTATCTCCATTGCTATTTATACTGGCAGTGGATGATCTCTCACATGTTTTATGTCAGGCTCAGATTGATCGTCGGATTGTCCCATTTATGGCCGGGTCAGAGGGCCCCTCCGTATCTCATCTCCTTTTTGCTGATGATTGTATTCTTCTGGGCCAGGCCTCTATTGATGATGCAGCTTCATTTCATTCTATTATCCAGAGTTACTGTTAGGTTTCGGGTCAGAAGGTTAACTTTCTTAAATCCTCTATATGCTTTAGCCCGAAGACTCCTAGGACTATCAGGGAAGCCATTATTCATTTGTCGGGCATTACTACTCAAGCTGACAGGCTTATATATTTGGGGATCCCCATAACGGGGAGACGTCCACGCTGTTCTGATTATTCGGCGATTGAGAGGCAGGTTCGCCAGCGCATTAAGGATTGGCAGGTCACTAACCTCTCGATGATGGCCAAGGTCATTATTATTCGCTCGGTCCTGTCCTCTCTTCCTTTGTATCTTATGTCGAACACTGCTATTCTGATTACTTGCTTGAGGAGGATTGAAAGATGCTTTCGTGATTTTCTATGGGATTCTATGCAAGATGGTCACGGTATGCACCTTTATCATGGGAAATGGTCTGTATGCCTATCCTCGAGGGTGGTCTCGGTATTCAGCCTCTGATTACTAGACGTGAGGCCCTTCTAGCTAGACATGCATCGAGATTCCTTCTGGAGCCGCATTGCCTCTGGAGTTCGCTGATGCGATCGAGGTATGGTGACTGGTCGCCCGCCTCATATTTTCTGCCTCGGGGTGCTCCTTTTGGAGGGCGGTTTGTCAGTATGGTCAGACTATCTCGAAGCATATCTCATGGATGATTGGAGATGGATCATCGATTAATGTTATTCAGGATTCATGGATTGCTGAGCTTCCTCTTTCTCGGTGGCCCTCCTTCATCAGCACTGATGTCCCATCCAATTTAAAGGTCAAGGATTTGATTTCCTTTGATCCCCCTGCTTGGCATATCCCCTCGGTGACCATATTCTTTGGATTGGATCTCTCCCGCAGGATTCTCTCGATGCCTCTTATTTTTGACCACTCTTCTGACTCCAGGATCTGGCAAAGAACCTGTCTCTCTAAGGCTCCCTCTAGGGATCTAGTCAAGCTGTTCAGGCCCAAGTCCCAGCTCTCGGTTGACGCGGCGTGGATTTGGAAGCTTCCTATTATTCCTAAGGTTCAGCTATTTATCTGGAAGCTTATGTGGGACTGTTTGCCTACCTACGGTCTTCTTTGCGAGGGGCCTACCTATTCAGGCGATCTGTCCTTTATGTAATCTGGAGGAGGAATCTTCTAATCATGCTATCTTTGTCTACCCCAGAGCGAGACAGGTCTGGTATATGATAGGTTACTCCATTAGACAGGATGATTCGGGCTCTTCGCGTTCCTCCTTTCTTGTTGATCTCTGGTAGTGTTCCAATCAGAAGAAAGGTCTTTGGGATGCTACGGCGTACCAGATTTGGCTGTCAAGAAATCAATTCATATTCTCTAACAAAATCTTTCCCTCACAATATTGTGAGGAAGACTAGACTATTGATGGTGGACTGCGCCCATGTTGGCTTTGACGTCTCTGGCCTCTAGGGATCCCCTGCTGCTCTGGCAGTGAACCGCACATGATTTTTATCTCATGGGAACCCCCCTCCAGGATTTGTCAAAATCAACTTTGACGGGAGTGTTCGCGATAGAGTTGCTGGATCTGCTTTTGTTATCCGTGGCACTCATGGTGATTTATTGGCAGCTGGAGGATTTGGTACTCTTGACTCCTCTGTCCCTATGTCTGAGCTTCATGCGGCTTGGGCGGGTATATCTTATGCTGCACGTACTCTTCATGCTCAGAGGCTCTTCATCGAGGGTGATTCCATGATGGTCATCTCCTAGCTGAAGAAGGAGAATTGCCCTCCTGGCCATTCTAATCCGATCCTTAGGGATATTTGGACTATTCTGTGGGAAATTGATAATGTCCAGATACGTCATATTTTCAGGGAAGTCAATACGGCGACGGACTAGGTTGCTATTTTAGTGGCCCAGCATACCGGTTCGTGGTCGTGGAGATTGATGATCCTGTCCTTATCCTTTGCAGCAATTTTATACTCAGATCTATCTGGGCTGACTCGCACTAGACAAGTGTGATCGCTTGTATGTACAAAAAAAAAAAATAAATAAATAAAACAAAAAAAAAACCATCTTGCCCTCCAAATAAAAAACTATCTTACTTGACCTGCTTGCACCTTCTATCTGTCATTTGAATTATTCTTTTTAAAATTATAAAACTCACTGCTCTCCAAGCCAACCCACTCACCTCATATATGATGGAACTGATAAAAAAATAAAAAAAAGGGGTAATTTATCGTGCTTTTTTTCTTTTTAAATAAACTAAATTATAATTAATTTGATCATCTCTCTTTCAAGTACAATGATACAAAATAATCAATTATATATTTTCTAATCACTATGTAATGTAATTTAAAATCTTATGGTTATATTAATTTTTTTCTAATATTTATTGCACAAAATTAATAAAACCTTAAAAAATGACTCCTACATTATCCAATTAAAAAAAAATTTTTGTCAACAATCAATAAATCAAACAATTAAATAAATTTTCAATAAGTTTCTTAATTCTTAAAAGAAATTATTTTAAAATTAAAATATGTCACTATTTTTTCCTTCCAAATCCAATGGCCTGCAGACCTTGTGATTGAGTATATCCCAAACGATGCGCAGAATAAGCGGCGAGAATATGGAAAAGTTTTCCGGATCACCCGGCTTCTCTCTCCTTGTCGACGTGCACTGTTCGATGGCCCCACTCCGCTCTCAGCGAAAGGGAGGGAGAAGCGTAAGGAATGCAACAAAACGTTTCCGTTTGCTTCATCTCCGGCATCCACCGTTAACCGTCAAAAGCCATGGCGACAAATTTTTCCACGAACGCCCCGCCACCAATGCATATATTTAGGATTTAGAGCGACGCAGAAGGTTCACGAGCGCTAAAACGATACGTCGCATGGAGGTTTTTTTCATGGGTCCTCCTTGGCGGGCTAAAACCAAAATATCTGGCGTCGTACTCTTCACGGTTTATTAAATGGGACTGGCACGGGTGCGGTAGCGACAGGGACAGGGAGGCAGGAGTGGCGGTGACCTGGGAGAAAGAATGTGGTGACCTGGGAGAAAGAAGAAGGAGAGAGAGAGGAAGGAAGCAGGAAAGGAAAAAGAGGTGGTGTATTTTTTTACCATAATAGAGGAGCCTCCCAGTTCCTTCCCCCCTCGTCTTCTTCTCTCTTGCGCTCTATTTTATTATTGGTCACTGGTTTTCCCCAGAAGCCAGCCTCATCGGACTTGAAAAAAAGGAAAAAATCCCTCCCCTCGAGGTCTTATTAGGCTACCTTAGATTGGTGGGCTTCTTCCCCTTTTCCCCGCCCTCTTTCGTTCTTATTTTATTTCCTTCTCTTTCATAAAACCTAGGGTTTCTGATTGGTGGCCTAATATGGAAACTTGGCGCTCTTTTTCCCTAAAAAGCACCATTTGTTTTTGTGCTTTTCTATGTTACTTCTTTCTGTCATTATTTTTTTTTGCTTTTTTGTTTTCTTCTCTTATTGTTTATTTTTATTGTTATTATTGTTGTTGTTATTAGTGTTTCTTGAAATCTTGGTGCGTTTTAAGATCGATGGCGAGGGAGAAGATCCAGATAAGGAAGATAGACAAACGCGACGGCGAGGCAGGTGACGTTTTCGAAGAGGAGGAGGGGACTGCTGAAGAAGGCGGAGGAGCTGTCGATCCTCTGCGACGCCGAGGTCGCCCTGATCATCTTCTCGTCGACCGGCAAGCTCTTCGAGTTCTCGAGCTCCAGGTAGTGCTCAAAGAAAGTTTATGCTCAAGATTTTTGGTTCGTGGTGAGATGCATGCTTGGAGTTTTCGATTTTTTTTTTTTTTTGACGGTGGTTTTCTTGATTCTAGATGTAGAGTTTGTTTGGTTAGGAGGATCAGCGCGTCGATGTATGAAGCTGGTTGTTGTGGAAAACGGGGTTTATTACGTTACTGTAGAGTGGATCAGTGGGGAGAACAGTCGGCTCTTGATAAGAAAGAGAGTTCACAGTGAGGATGAACTCCATTTTCTACAGTGTTTTATGTATTGAAAGTACTTTGGTGTTGAGGAGAAGAAACTCAGTGGGAAAAGAAGAAGAAAACTATCCCATCAGGAGTAAAGAGGATGCACGTACAAATGATAAATATGTTGCAAGCTTTCGCGAAGAATCGAAAAGAAGTTGAGCATAACAAATGAGGCAACCGGTTTGCTTGTCAATAATTTGGGATTTTGATCTCCCTGCAAGGTTTTTGCAACTTTTAAGATGAATGTTCCTGCCACTACAGTAAACATTTTAAGCTGGATAAGCCGCAAAGAAATGGGCATGGTTTAGAGCCTCTTAAGAGATTTTTCTCTCCCCTCCCCACTCCCCCCAAGAAAAAAAAAAAAAAATCACTGCAGTGACTTAGCTGGAGGGAAAAAAAGAAAGAAGAAAAAGAAATCGCTTCAGGTAGTCCAAAAGACTGACTTTTATGATGGATCTTAAAGAATGGCAATACAAGTCAGTAAGGTATTAGCTAGGTATATGAGTGAAATAGGCTAAAGTTTAGCAAGTTGGAAGAGCTTTAAAGATCTTAAAGAATCAAAGTCTTTATTTATCTTTTTTTTTGTGTTAATGTTTTAGGTTTTCTTTCTCAGGAAAAAATTATTTTAGGCTCAAAAGTGACGTGTTAATGATTAATTAGGCATTAACTAGTGTTGATAATGTTACTGAGTTTTAAAGATCTTAAAGAATCAGTCTTTATTTAGCTTTTTTTTTTTTTGGTTAATGTTTTAGGCTTTTCTTCTTAGGAAAAAATATTTTAGATTTGGAAGTGACCGGTAATGATTAATTAGGCGTTAACTAGTCTTGATAATGTCACTAACCTTTTAGTTGAGGGAAATTTGTGAAGTGCAAGATTTTCCAGACCGAGTTTGATTAGTGTTGGCAAATAAGTTGTTAATCTTGCTTTTATAAGAACTTGGTACATGAATTTGCCTTGATTTGAGAATGACTGGTGCTGTTTGGATGCAATGACCCGAAGAACAAATATTGTAAGTTGCTTGATTAGTAGTTACACAAGAAATCTAATTAAAGAAAGTGCTATCGATCTTTGTAGGATGTTAGACCATACAAGTAAGACCAGTGTGATAATTATCTATGTGAAATCAACTACTGTTCTTGATGGCAAAATTCTATAGTCGTGAACACGTATTTTCAGTTGTTATGCTAGATTTCATGTCAGTATTCTTATTTCAGTCACTTCTTTTAAAGAAATAGAACTTTTGAAATTAGAATTGTTATTGCTGGGGATGGTTAGTGAAGGATCCAGATGTGACTTTATGGGTGACCCCCGGGTTATTCAATCACAAAATACTTTGGAATGACATGACACTTCTGTTATGAGCTTGTCCCTTTTGGTTGAAGTACCCTTCATCTACAAACAATACGAAGTGAGGTGCCTTGTTCCTTCTAGCAAATTAGGTTGAAGAATTTTACTTTCCTTCTGAAAACATTTCTGGTATGAAAACTCCTGCAAGTTTTATTTTATTTTTCTTGCTAATTCAGAATATTTCTTGCTATCTTGCAACAGATCCACTGGTATAACCTATGAAAAAATTCTTGTTAATTAGAATAGCTAGTATCTTATCAATTCACATTTTCTGGAGTGGCTATGTCTGTTCCTTTTTTGAGCTTTGATGCATGTCTTGATCATATCATCCCCTCTTGGTCAGCAGGGGTAACTTCAATTGGATTCATGATAATTAGACAGAAATATATCGGTTTCTTGTTAATTTACCCCTTTAAAATGAACATGAGCTCTCATCTATTCATTGTGCCAAAACAAGGCTTGTTCTCATATAAACTGGATGAGGGCATTGTCAGATTTCTTATTTCTTTTTTGGCAACCAGCCATATTTCGGCATTAATACATGTTGGATTAATGTTCTATTGATGATCATATTAAATATTTGTTGGAATCTTTAATCTGGGTTAATGTCAATGAGAATATTTTGCATAGTAATGCTTAGTATTTGAAATCATGATAAATGACATTTTGCAAGATTGAGTATGATCAACATATTTCAAAATCAGAAAGAAAGCAAATAGTTTTAGGAAAAAACATCAATTTTGAGAGTTTCAGTGGTTCACTTTGGACTAAATCCAAATGAGGACAATTTGATGCAAAAAAGCCTTCATTAACTTAAATGAATCACACGTTGTTTTTTTTTTTTTTTTTTGTCAAGCAAGGGCCTGCATTTTGTGGTGTTTAAAATCTTGATTTTTATAATGAAACTATCCATTATTTTTTCTATTGAAACAACTCAACTTGGAACTGATGCACAATTAGTATGCAGAAAATCATACTCTAAGCAATATTGCTGTGATTTAGAAAAATTGGTTGCTTTTACTGTCACAAAAAAAGAAAAGCAAAGTAATAAAAGAACATAATTGCTGCTGTTAAATTAGGAATGCAGTTTTCTTGAGACTGTGTAACTAGAACACTAATTTTTTTATAAATTTTAAAGAATACCAACAGTTCAATGGATGACTTGCTTGACAACCACTCCATCTCCATTGTCAAATCGAAGTCATTCTCCACGGTTCAACTTTGGAAAACCAGAAGTGGATTTACCGTTGCTAGGCCACAATTGTCATGGTTTTGGTCTGAATGCAGTTTCAAATATAGATGGCGTGGTATTGTTTGCGTTCTCGTCAGGTTTATGCACAGAAAACATAGGTCTACATGTGTTTTTTGGATTAGTGCGCATCATATTAGTTGACCTACGTGGCGTGATCGTGTGCCCTAACCCTTACAACCCACCCAAACCATCTCCAAAACTATTAAAAAAGCTTTACTTCATTTGCTTAAGTTTGTCGTAAGCTTTTTTTTTTCACCTGAATTTTTTGCAGTGGATTATTATCAACAAGGTGGTCATTGTAGAATTTTGCACTTCTAGTGGCTTGGTACATATCATCTAACAGGATTTTGAACCCAAAACTGCTGTCTGAATTATTTGTAGACAAAGGTGTTGTCGTTGTAGAATTTTGCACTTCTAGTGGCTTGGTAAAAAGTCAACTAACAGGATTTTGAACCTAAGCCTGCTGTCTGAATTATTTGTAGAGATTTTTAATTGACTAGAATATTGCATTTACTTGCTATGTGAATTCTACTTTTGAGCTGGATTTTAATTTGAGCTGTTTTTTTTTTTCAGTTTTTAAGCTTAGACATAATTTAGAATTGTTTGGTTGCCTACATTTCCTGCAAATAGAAATGCTGATTTTGTATTTGTAATTGTCTGTTTGGCTCGCTTATATGCGAAAAATGCTACAACAGTTCCCGTGTTTGGTTGCCTAATATGGAGAAGTGATCACCCTAAGGCAACCTCATTGATGTTATAATATCATTTCATCATATTATATATAATATTATTATTACTACATCATATTAGTTATATTAATTACAATATATTATGACTTAATATTAATATTATAATTTAATATCAATTTATATAATTATAACATTATTTTTAGTGATTTGGCCTTATTATAATAATTATTATCATACTGCTGTAATAATATTTAATATATTTGTATACCAGCATATTACAATTATATTATTTTTTCATATCATAACTACATGTAATATCTTGTCTTTCTATATGATCTTACAGTAATTATTATATTATCATGTAAGAGCTATTATCATAAGTGTTATTGTTAACTAATGATAATTTTGATTATCATCATCATAATAATATTACTACCATCAGATTATTAGAGAGAAAAGTAGGTGATGATAGCCTTTTAAGGCTACAATTGGAGGCCGCATCTTGGGATGCGGCCATCTTTGGCTGCATTTCTTAATGCAGCAAGAAGGCTTCAGAGTTACAACTCAGTTATCTACATCTGGCCCATCAGCAGGCTACCTAAGATCTACATTTCTCTGCCTGCAACTGGGATGCAATATTTGAAGGCGTAGGCAACCGGATAGCCTCCTTGCTCAAATTTTGAAAGCCTCCATGGTTGTCTTTGCTTCTAAGTATTTTCTCAATCTAAACTATGTAGGAAAGATTTCTAGTTCTTAGAAGGGGCACAAGGTATTTCTCTTTTGAATCAAGTTGGCTATGAATTGTTTTGACATTCTAGTTTTATCTCTTTCCCATAGCAATGTAATTTCTGAAATAACTTTCACTTATAGAAGTAGCCCACTAATAACTGAGAAGTTGAAGGAAAAGTCTTGCTGCACTGCTCTCCGGTGCAGCAAGTGCGCACTGGCCACGTGGATTGGCTGTCTGCGCATGGCCGGTGCGCGCTTACCTGCGGTGCAACAAGTCTTTTCCGAAGTTGAATGTTCTTATTTGTCTAATATTATTTTTTTAATTTAATTGCTTTTTTTTCTCTGTGGTTTTATGTAGATTATGCATCATACACAACAAAAACTACTGATGATTCAGTATATGAAATGAGTCATGTAAAGGATTGGTATATAAAATTGAAATAGTGGTGCATCCAAGATTAAAGAAAACTTACTTTAAAATGGATTTTGAGTTCGGATTTAAGGATTGAGAAATCGACTTTTGGGGTTAGTTAATAAAGAATTGTGACAATCACATGTTTAATGAACTATTACTGTGCTAAATTAGGGTTCCATTTTAATTTATGAAATAGATTTCTTGTCTTACTAAAAATGTATAAAATTGGTCTTAATATTCACCATTAAAATATTATAATTGATCTATGATATCGTGCAAGATCAGTGTTGGTGTGCCTAAGGCACAAGGCGCAAAGCATCGAGGGTTATGTGTTTCTTATATCATAACGTACACCTAAGGCACAAGATGCACTTAAGGTGGGTTAGGTGATTCTTATACCTTAGGCAGGTGTTTTTATCTTGGCAAACATAAAGTAACAAAAAATATATATGCTTTTAATTTGATTTGAGATGCAGAAAAGACATGCTTTTTTTTATAGTTATATTTATAATATTTTGTTTTAATTATATTATATTTATTATTATATGTTGACTTTTAGTTATATTGTCCTATATAAATTATTTTTTTTATCCTACCAAAAGCTAAAAATTAAAGATAAAGAGATGAAATATCAAAAATTGTACTACCATCTGAAAAAAGAAGGAAAAACATTAAGGGACTACAAATTTTAGTTAACAAAGAGGCTTTCTATTAAGCTATTAAACTAAATATATTATTATTATGGATTTTTAAGCTCTTTTATATTTTTTTCATAAATTTTGCTTATATAAATTATTTTATTTATTTAAAAAATATACGCATTACTTTACTCGGGCGCATGCCTATGCTTTGTGCCTTGTGCCTAGGTTCCAAGAGCCTTTTGCGCGTAAGGTGTGTCTAATGCTTTTAACAATACTGTGCAGGATGTATGCCTGCATTAACACACAGAATTTGAGGTTTTGAGTTAGAAATTTATCTTAAGTTCATATGAAATATTAAAAAATGAAAGAATGATTGCAGATTTAAATTAAAAAAGGGTTAGAAATTAGGAAAATATGCTAATCTTATGGCATGGTTCATGTTTTAAGGTGATTTAACACATGTAGTTTTTGATTAAAGCTTGTAAGCTCAATTTTTTTTATTGAAACTTGCTATCAAAGGTGTATTTAAGTCATCAACCCATTAACTTGTCAGGAATATCAATTATAATTAATTATGAACCAACAAATTATAGACCATTGATTGTCAATCACAATCGAATTTAATCGTTTAGTATCTATCATGTCTTGTTATATATCCACTATGAATTATTAGTACTATTGGCTAAGTGAAAATACTATAAATTAAAAAATATTTACTCTTTTATAAATTTGAATTTGTAATCACTTTTGTTTATAAAGGAACTGATAATGTATAGTATAATAGCGAACACTGTAAAGTCTGATAAACATGTACATTGCTCTCATTTTCCTCAAGTCCTATATACAGGTACATAATTTCTTTTTCTTTAGAAACCATATAGCCAAATGTTAAATGCCATATCAGATCAAATTTTTTTGTCATGAAATCCAAACATCTTTCACAAATGATGTCTATCCTTCATTCCCCTGAATGATAATAAGTTCAACAATCTTACCCTTCACATCCTGTAGACCCCCTCCATTAAGGTGTCCAGCAGCACCATTGCCCTTCCATGTCCTGGTGGAGCATTGATGTCCCTATGCAGTCCACCTCAGGTAGGCTCTCCACCAGCAGCACTGTTATAATGACAGAGTTCATCACCAGAGCATTTCTTGTTCTTCTCCTGAGCACATAAGCTGTCTCATGCTTATCCTCTCCTCCATTCCTAGTGCGACTTGTTCCAACCTCTGGCTGGTTATTCCATGCCTTAGCCATCTTGTATATCCTTTCATTTTGTTGCGCTGCCCCATCATGCCACCCTGTCTCTTTCATTCAATAATTTTATTCGCTCTCTTGTGCACTTAGTTAGTGGGCATTTTACATCAAGTGTATAATATTAGTTAAGAAAGATGCTCTACTTTGTTTTTCTATGTAACTCTCTTGTACTCTTTTTTTTTTTTAGGGAAATAACTCTCTGGTAGTCACTTTCATATTGTAGTGGATAGAAAACAAGCTTTTGATATTTTGCCATGGATGAGTAAGAAGGTAGTTCGTTCCTCAAACACGAGGAGAGCACTATCTAACTTGGGACCTTTGAGCTTCTAGCCATTCTGTAATCAGAACATCTGTCCCTGGGTAAGGTGTCTACCACACAGCTGCCATTATAAACTTTCTTTTTATTGTCAAATGGAGGATTTTTGTGGTAACTTGTAGATAGTGACAACCAAGTCAATTATATATATAAATAATATGATCAAATGGAGGATTTTAAGAATCTGATGCAATAAGTTAAAGCATTTAAGTGACCACACGTTAGACCATAGGTGTCTGCCTTCCAAAGAATTAATAAATTCAGCCTCAATGACTTGCCATGATAAGTTTTACTAATTTTTACTAGAATAATGATGGTTAAAGCTGTAATATCAGTGTACTACAGCAAAGAAGACAAATTCCAACTTACAACCAGCTGTCTTCAGATATCAGTCCCCAATCTATTTATGGAACATGCAAATCAAATGATACATCACCATCAAGGATGTTCCTTTTGTATTAAGAATCTGGATTATGAATGGTGATCGTATTTTATATATCTTAAATTAAGAATTCGTATTTTCTATATGCTAAACATTATTTTGGAAACTTCTTGAGCCTTCTTCATTTTATGAAATCTGTTATATCTTGTAGAATGCAACCTGTATACTTCGAATATATTGGTCTAGGTTTGATGATGTCTAAACTAGTGATTAAGAATGTAGGACGTCGGGCTTTCATTCAAACCACGCAATTTGGGAAGTTTGGGAAGTGATTGAAGAACTATTTATACATTTGTTTTAATAGCAAGGCATTTAGACTTTCTTAGTCACCGGTTTACATGCATAATTTTTTTTTTCTCTATGCAAACTGAAATGCTTATTTCAGAAGGGCATCATAATACTTCAAAATTCTGTGTTGCAATTACAACTTGGACAGCATGATAACTTCATCAGGGCGATCCTGATAATTATTGCTTGAGAAGTTGCAAGTTCTTCAACAATGAGTCTCTCTATCATTAAATATATCCATGTCCTGCAGCAGCGTGTGGACCTAAACTTTAATGAATAAATTGTAGCGTGGATGGTTGTGCACTTTTTATTTTAATATGTTTGCTATTTTCTTTTTACAGCATGAAGGATATCCTTGAAAAGCATAGCATGCATTCAAAGAACCTACAGAAACCAGATCAACCCTCCCTTGACTTGAATGTAAGATGCACTGTGATCTCTTTTCATAACTGTGGCCATCTTGATTTTATCTGCTAATGGAACTGGTCATAGTTTCTCATAACTTTGCTAGTGGTAATATATTTTTTTTTCATTAGTTTTTTCTAGTTTCTTTCATCTGCACAGAGTTTGTTTGATGGTATTTTCTTATGCTCTTAGATGTTTATTTTATTTTATTTATTTTGTTTGGTTATACCATGCCCTGAAACAAGTCTGAGTTGTGTTATTGAAACTTTTTCTCCATATCTATATATTATTTGCTATTTCTTAAATTTTATGTTCCACTGTCGAGGTTGGCTGGTCTTTGTTCAATCAAGTATGCAGCATTTTTTGCATAAAGCTATTATATATAGTCTATTTAAAATCACTTGCATAAAATAACTGATCTTTTGAAATAGAATGTGAAAAGTTATGAGTGTGTGTGTGTGTGTGTTATTTCATGATCTCAGTGTGAATGACTTCTAATTTATGACCATACAATTGTAACCCTGAAGTATTTTTACATCAATGTCTGACAAATTTCGATGCTATGACCTAAGTCAAATGATGATTGCTTTTCCCCTAATGAAACTTAAGAGATATTCCCAGGAAATTTGTGCATGATATGAAGGAGACGAATGGTAATAAAAAGTAGAAGAGAATCCAGGAGGTGCCGCTGCTTTTGAAATTTTTTTTTGTACATTTGTTATTTTTGTTTCTTATAAATTTTTTATTTTTTAGTACATTCTGCTAGATGAAGCACTGAAAAGCATTGCAAGCCATAACTAAGCTTAATGTCTTAATCAAGTCCAGGCTGTTCATGATCAAGTAATTCAGTTGGTTTTTGACAATTTGCCTGGTATCAAGAAAATTAAATTTATAGAACAATTACTCTCACTCTCTGAGCGCAAATGTTGCATAAGTAGTTTATTTAGAGTATCGTATACCATCATGGTGCATGGGACATACTGCCTTTTGGAACCCGTTGAGGGCCATAAAAGCCTTGGCTTAACCATGCATCAACTGCACTGCTGTTTAGAGCAACACCTGACATCAACTTTTCTGATTCTCAAACCACAGGCAATCATTAGAGATTGCATCATATGCACTTCATCAACTACAGGGAAGATTGTTTAACTTCAATAATGGGGGGTCTTCATCAAGAAAAATCAATAGAATTTTTTTTATAGTACATTGGACAAATAATATCTATTTGAGGTAAACATGAAGCTGCATTAGTACGGTGAAGTAGAAAAACAAGTATTCTGGCTCACAAGTTTTTAGGTTTATGCCTTTAACAAGCCAGTTATCAGACATAACAGTCTTTAGGTTTCCTGGATGCTCCAATTGTTAGCTTTCTTTGGAGAACTGACAAAATATGAACCAAAGTTCTGTCTGCTACAGTTATAAAGAGTTATAGGGTAATAAATTATCTAAAATTTGGAGAACAAAAAGTGCATCTATGGAAGATATGATTCTGGATTACATGGCATTAAACATCTCTTGATGCCTTAGACCTGATGTTTGCTATTTTTAGATAATGAATCTAAAAGATTTCTGAGAAGAGCTGATTTAGTCCTTGCAGACAGTTATTGGAATGTAAAGCAAAAGAACAGAGGCTTGAGGTGAAAAATAAGCTGGTTTAAGCATACCTTCGTACTCTTGATCCTTATTATATTTGTCCTTGACATGGTGCTTTATGTACATCCCCTTGTCTAGGTTCTTGTTTGGAATTTGGGGTACTAATGTGTATAAATATGTGCGAGGTTCTGGTCTTTTTCCTGGTGAGACCAAGGCTTTATAAGAACAACGAATGAGGGTCCATACCCATTTTAGCGGGGATATCAAAATCAAGAGTTGTTTTTTGTTATTTTTAATAGAGAATTTCACTCAATGCTATGTGGAATGACTTATTTATGTGGTTTCTATTTGAAGGTATTCAACACACATATTTTTGCAAAGCACAACTTAGTTTCTCAAGCTGTGTTCCTTGTTATTTTACCTCAATTTAGTAAACTTTTTTTTTTTCATTGATCAGTTCAATTCATCAGAACCAGGTTATATGGTTATTATTTTCCGAGGAAAACTCATGTTTTATTTTGTAAGCTTGTTAGTGGTCGGAATTTTAGAATATCTTAATTATCAAATGTCCTTTGGTTGCATTATTGTTTGCTGACTTAAACAACAATATTCTAGTCATTCTTCTTTCTGTTTTATTTAATGTTCAACAATGTTGATTAGCAGCAGTGTGTTGTTTTTTAGTTAGAGAATAGCAAGCATGCAAGTTTGAGCAAACAAGTTGCAGATATGAGCCTTCAACTGAGGTCTGTTTTTCAAGTTGTAACATGTGGTGATTAAATGTTATGCGTCTATATGTTGTGAATTGAAATATTCTCCATCCACTACAGGCAGATGAGAGGAGAGGAGCTTGAAGCATTGTCAATAGAGGAGCTGCAGCAGCTAGAGAAATCCCTCGAAACAGGATTAAGTCGTGTGATAGATAGAAAGGTTGTCCTGTTACTGTGATAACTCTTTGTGTCTTCTTAAGCATTGCTGTATTTGGATTACATTATGCATATTATATTATGGTCAATTTCAGGGTGAGAAGATCATGGAACAGATTAATGCTCTTCGGCAAAAGGTAAAAAACTAAAACTTCCTCTTAACACCAATGCTAGATGCTGGGCCTTTGAAGGAATATGCAGAGAAAGTAAACTGTCATCCAAGCTAAGGAAATGAACATAGAATTTTGTAGATAAACTCTAGGTCATTGCAGTGAGCATCGAGTTTTCTAATGCATTTTTTTTTTAATACTCTACCATCATTTGCATCTAATGCAAACAACAATGAGGGGCATAAGGAGTTAATTCTTAAGGCTTCATGGAATCCACCATGATAGAAAAATATTTCATTAATTCATGGTTGTGTTCCTGTGTATGTGATTCCATATCATTACTTCAGGTAAAAACTATCGACTAGTCTAATGAAAACTCAAAAATAAAATCCAGTGGAACTTGATCCTAGCACCAAAACAAGTCACATTCCTCACATGGACATGTATGATTCAAGTTACGCCTCTTAAAATGTAGCTGACCTGTGTAAGACCCAAAAGCTGACAATATCCTAGTTTGGTCAGGAATTCCTAGTTGTCTCAGAAACTGTTGTGCTAAAGCCCATACATTCCAACGACCAGATGTATTCATAAAACATTTAAGCAAAAGCAAAAAACAGAATGTACCTTCATACTATCTGAAATGCAATAACCTACAAACAACTAATGCTGAATTTTTCTTGTTCTACAAGAAACCTTCTTGCATGTATTTGTTTGATGATTCCCTGTCATTTGATAGACAGCAAATATATTTATTCTTTTATTGAAAGTTTGGAGTCACAAACTTGTAGATAAAATAGAGGAACTAATATATTGCTTGATGTTGTTTCTGTTTTACATTGGCATACAGGGATTGCAACTGATGGAAGAAAATGCACGACTGAGAGATCAAGTGAAGTCTCTTGTCAACATTTATTTTCTCAGAGTTCAAGGTCTTTACTGGAGGTTTCCTGAATTGCAGGTGATGAAGATGTCAAGGGTTGGGAAACAGATGGTGATTGATAAAGAAAATACTAACAATGAAGATGGGCAGTCTTCTGAATCAGTAACTAATGTTTCGAATCCAGGAGGATCACAGGACTATGATGACAGTTCTGACACATCTCTAAAACTAGGGTATATCATCAAGACAAATTTTCTATTTAATGAAACAGGGCCTCTTAGAACCAATGTTGCTTGTTAATTTGAGATGCATATTTGTTTGTCTACAATTCAATTGCATGCAATTCAATTACAGATGGAATTAGAATTGCAGCTACAAAAATGGGCTTCCTTTGGTTATTTATAATTGAAAGTTCTAAATACAACAACAGCTGTTTGGTTGTTTGACATGAAAAGAACTATAGTCGGCTTGTAACTGAGCCAGTAGGGTCACTTTCTTGAGAAATAGTGAACTTCTCGCATTTTCTATTATAGTATAATATCCATCATATTATTTTATAATTATGATGGAAAAAGAGTATAGTTATAGTATGCATTACAATAACTAATAATCATTATATTAGTTATTATGTGTACTTATAGTTCTTATATTAAATTTATACATAGATAATTGGATTACAATATTATTTCTAACATTTAATAACATTATAATGATAGATTATAATATTAAATATGGATTATAGTATTATTCTTTATATACATTAATAATTAAATAAGCAGTTTATGGATTGGAGTGGTGAGAGGACATTCGAAAGGTCTTTCTCAATTACAAGGAATCTTGTAATTAATTAGAACTGCAAATAATTTTGGCTGCTGTTCTAATTACAAGTTTTTGAGCTCTTTTTGCAGTTGCACTACACAATTTTAGACTTCCAAACACTAGTCTTGGACAATAAAGGGATTATAATGAAAATCATTATATACAACGATAGGTATATTATAGGTTGGAGTGGTGAGGGGACATTCCAAAGTGCTTTCTCAATTACAAGGAGTCTTATTATTGAAACTATGACTAATTTTAGTTACAGTTCCAATTACAAGCTTTTGAGCACTTTTTTAAGTTGAACCATGACCTTTAGTTACAATTGTAGGTATCCTAACACTTGTTTTGGGCAATTACATTTGAATTGCAACGAATTGCAATTGTGGTTTGCTAATTGCAGGCAAACAAAAAGCCCTTATGTTTGTCAGAATCCTCTCTAGTTCATATATTAACTGGAGAGTGCTAGTTCTCCAATCACTGCAGTTTGTGATTGGCATGAGCATGATTGAATTAGCCCTACACCATACATGGAGTAACATGATGGGGCCTCTTCAATCATGACTATTGTATCGATAACAGATGACCATGATCGGAGAATCAGCCTTGTACAATTCAGGTGCGAGCAAGAGAGGTTCCAAACTCACACCATGCTGTTATAGACTGCTTTTTCAAGACCTAATGCTCATCTTGACTGCCATATTATTTAAGACCTGACATGATTTAAAAGGACCACTTTTCTGGTTGGAACATTACTTGTTCAATGTCTGTCTTTCTGCAGCAAGGAGGGATAAATCCTCAACTAAATTAGATGTTATTTTTTAGGGAAATTTTTGATGGTTAATTGGGTTCCATCAATCATAAAGTTAATGTAAATGGGAAAAAAAGGGTACCAAGACAAAATCCTTTCCTGTATGTTCATGGTAAATTCCCCCCCCCCCCCCCTTTTTGGTTTAATATGCTATCATATCCTACTGTAAAAACTACCATATTTACAGCACTACCAAATTTTTAAATAATATGTTATTGTGTGATATTAGACCCCACGAAAGCCATTATTGACTGTTATAATGGTGATGACTCTTATATCTTGAAAAGCAACATTCAGATTTTAGTTACAGTGTTGTAACTTGGAATAACGGGCAATAACGGAAAAATAATGGGATAAAATAATATTATTTGGGTAGAATTTGTAGGTAAAAGTTTTAAATTTTGAAAGTATCATTTCATTTAAAAGGAATACAAGTTAAATAAAGACAGTAGTATATGTTATAATGGTCCATTATAAGAGAAAATAGCAGTTATCATGTAATTTACATCTATGATGCAACAAAATGGTTGAAACCATTATAACAGCTGTTACAATGGTTATAACACCATTATTAAAACCATGTGCACTTGGTCTTTAATTTAAACTGTGTAATTGTTGATTTGCATGTTACTAATGCTTTGTTCTTTTCTTGGGGTAAGATGGCAATTGTTGCTTCTGTGGTATCCGTTAGTTTTGCTTATGTCAACCTAGTGGTGGCCCATTTATTGAGATGTTGAATAAATATCCCTTGCAGCATGATGACTTCTAGACATCCTATTATGTTTTCCTCTTTGGACCTCCATTTCTTAATACCACATGATACCATGACATTTGACTAACTGCTATTAGTTTAAACCAACGAGCAATAATTATGAAATTATCCAAGTGTGAGGAAAAATATACAATATTCCAAAGGAGATAGACCATGTGATCTGTGTCAATAGTTTTATGACAAGGAGAATGATTAGAGTTGTTCGAGTTTTTGGTGGGAATAAAGAGAAGAATATTCTGGTAACAGAACATCATCAACCACCCAGATCACAAAATCCAGGACCTCTTCTATGTGGAGGTGGTGCCAACCAGCAGAGCTAAATCTGGCTGGAGAAACATATCTGTAGTTTTCTTCTTCTCCTACTTCTTGTGTGTGGATGTGTGTGTGGTTGTGGTTGTGTTCATGCACTTGCTTGCATATGTTCTGCTGTTTTAGCTCCTCATTTTCATTTTTTAATCCTTTGTAATGCAGGCTGCCTTGTTCAAACTGGAAGTAAATTTTTTTAATCCTTTGTAATGCAGGCTGCCTTGTTCAAACTGGAAGTAAATATGAGCTGATGACCAACCATCCAGGGATCCTTTGGTGTATTAGGTGTGGAAAAAATGAATGTCTCAATAAACTGCTAGGTGCAGCCAGAGTGGTCCACAAGACTGGAATATGGGCACAGCCAGCTTAACCTGATCTTCATGATCAATGTAATAGTAGAATGTGACCTGTAGGCCTTGATGTTTTTCTGCAATTTGCTTCATGAATTTATCACCACCATTTAGGTGGGTATGCCTTTATATGCCAACAAATACTTCTTCTTGCCAGAAGATGACTCTGATTGTGCTACTCAGTAAAATGTGTTCAATTTGCCTGCCATATATTTTGAATCTCAACGCGTTCGACAAGTGATTAAACCAGCTGTGTGTTGTTCTCAGGTGGCGATTAGAGTGATGCAATTGGCTAATCCGTTTAAATTGTTCTCTGTTTGGGAGCTCAAAATTATAATATGCATAGAAAGCCAGTGAGGGTCGCACAGCAGTTAGGGAACTTGTCTGCTGCCATGGAGTAAATTCCTACCACTAGCATCTGTGCGGTACGCCAGGGGGATTGCATGAGTGGTGCTGTTTGCAAGAGGAAGGCATTGATGGCTGTTTGTAATGCCTTTCCACTGTTAGCTGGTGCCCTCCTCCCTTGTAGCCAAGAGTTGAACGAAGTTTCAGCATGAAGGACAATGAGGGTTGCTTTATGATTGGTAGATATCTGAGTTATGGGTACGGTTCATAACAGTCCATCTCATCTCAGGTCAAGGTGACAAGGTTTATGGCTTGCCCGAGTCTCTGTTTAAAGAGGGTGGGATGGTGTTGGTGGTAAACTGGTGGCCCTCCATTGCTTAGTGCCCTCCCATATGTCTGTGTACCATCGCATGGACCTAATTGAGTGATAGGACTGGTACAACCTGTTCCTTGATGGTTGGAGAGGAGGGAATGATGAAGCAAACTGCAACAGTACTCTCTTCATAAAATTTGTGTGATTCCATGAGCTGGCTGGTAGTTTTGAGACTAAACCAATCATAGAGGAGTAGACCATGGCGTTTGGTAGCAGCTAGAAAATATTCAGACAATGCCCTGCAGTGCATTCCATATTGTGAGTACTGTTCAAGCCGAGGGCCTTTCTAAAAGGCTAAAGCTTTGGAAGCAAACCATATGGTCATATAAATGTACCATATAAAATTTAGGATAAAAACCAACCAATGAGCACCAATGACTTTTAATCTAAATTTTAAAATTTTCAACAGTTTATTGACACTAGATCTTAACCATCTTCTTGCTATATAATATTTTTCAATTCGAAATGCTGATGCAGCGCTTATGGGTTGAGATGATTTAGATCTACCCAAGAATTTCTTCTTCATTAGATTTTTTTTTTTTTTTTCGTTCGCACTAGCAATGACAATAGAACTACAGTGCAGAATGATTCCTAGAGATTTGACCACCCATCTGCTGTAGGCGAGCTCTGGCGGCATAGATTTTTCAAGTACTATTCTGTGATAACAAAATCATTGGTGATGGAAGCTTCTTGATTTGGAGTCATCGATCACAAGAGCAATGGGTGACGGGTCTCTTGATTCGGAGTCAAGTTCATAGACGCATGCTTCAAAGAATCGAACGGCAAGACTGCAAGAAGGGTAAAAAGATTTTTATTACAGTAATAAAAATGATAAAAATTATGAAAAAGAATACTCTCTCCCATATGTAGAGCCTGTATATCATATATTACTTAAATATCTTTATAATATTTTTGTACTATAAATATAATCTTATGCATGTAAATATGAAGCATAAGACTAGGTTTTCTTTTAAAATAAAGAGAGTAAGAATAAAAAGTTTAAAATAAAAAACATTCTAATATTAAAATTGAGGTTGATAGGAATGGTGATCTATTCCTTGAGAATGAGGATAGGGACTAAATTAGTAGCAGAAGAAGAGAGACTTCTCATCTTCATTCCGTTTTATTAGCATTTCTAAGCTATAATTTTAATCACTTTTTTCAATAGTTACTTTCTAAAATTCAAAAAAATTGAAACATGTTTGGCACCTAATTCTATATTTCCATGGAAACATCATGAAATGTCAAAAGAGGTTGTCGTTCCTAATTAGTACGTGTTAAGATATTCTTATTTTAAATATCATCTCAATATTTTAATGAATATATGCTAAGATATTCCTATTTGAAATGCTAAGATGGGAGTATGGGACATGCTGATGGTGCATCTTATTTCATTAAAATTTTTGGCAGTATTATTTCATAAAATTTAAAATCTTGTTTAACACTATTTTTTGTGTCAGCATAAATTATAAAAAACTTAAAATTGTTAGATACATAACAGTATTATCTCATAAAATTTAAAATTTTATTTAATGCTTTTTTTTTTGTGTCAGCATAAATTTTGAAAAACTTAAATTTGTTAGATACACGATCTTTTTATCTAAGAAAGAGAGTTGAGTGCCAAGGTACGGTGCATTAATAATATTTACTGTTTACCGAAGCAGTTAAAAGCAAAAGAAAAAAATATATATTTCCATTCATCTGTGGCGTTCGACGTTCTCCATTATAATCCATCATCATTTCTCTTATTTGTTGACATGCTCAGCACTTAAATTGTTATTGAAACTCGACGGAGCGAGCTCGCCCTTCTTAGGACGAAAAATTTGCTCGTATTTGCAGAGCTTCTCCATGTAAACAGCCTTGGTTACTCGCCACGGCTTATTCGATGCAAAAGATTTTTTCTTACTTGAATAGTGCATTGAAAAAGTTTTTGCTCGTTGTCACTGTGCAGCATAACCTACATAGGATAGATGATCGCTCATGCACCACCTTGCGCATCAGTGATGCAAAACCGATGGGCAAACCCTGATGCAAGTTTGCACGCAGATGAATCACCACGCTCAACACCAAAGGTAATGAATAAAAACTTTTTCATGATGTACTAAAAAGAAAGTGGCAAATAGCTGAAACCAAAGACTATACTGGTTACGAATGTTTTAAAAATCGGACCGGATAACGAACCGGCTTCACATTTGGATCGCGGGTCAATCGGTTCGATCGGATAAATTAGTTTGATCAGATCAGATAACATTATAATAAAATTTTTAATTTAATAATATAAAATAATAAAATATAATTACAATTCAAATAAAAAATTAAAAAAATTTAAAAACCGGATTGGCCCGGTTAAAACCCAACCGGTTTAGTGAATTTTTTTTAATTTTTTATCGAGTCATATAAAAATCATATTAATAATAAAATCGGACCGAATTGATGACCAATTTCTGGTTAAATCGGTTGGACAGACCGATCCATCCTGGTTTTCAAAACACTACTCAAGAGTGATCCTATGTGTGACCCAATTTTTATACTAACTTACTTTAGATTAAAATATAATTAAATTAAATTCAAATTAAAAATAAAAAAATATATAATTAAAATGGTTAATTAAACCTATATTCATAATATTTGATGTTAAATTAATTTATAATGTAATTTGAATTACTCAAATCGAAGTTTAATTAAAAAAAATAGAAGTAATTTAATAAACATATATTAATATTAATAAATTTCTATTAAATTATAAAAATATTATTTATAAAAACAAAAATAATTTTTAAATATTTTTATTTAAATTTTTATATTTTAAAATATATAATAGATATTTATTTTTTATCTTTTTTTAAAAAATTAATATTTTATATATAGATATATTTTGGCATCAAATTAATAATTTATATGGCTGAGGATAAAAATTAATTACGTTCTTGGATATCAGAAATTGAGGATCAGTGCCTGGCTTTGTCAATAAAGTAAATCTGATTAGGATTGGAGTGCTTTTTAAATCTATTAAGATTTAAATTTTATATTTTATAAATATTTTAATTAATTACATGAAAAGTCTGAATTAGCTACTTTATATGTTTAGAATTTAGTAGAATTGCTAATTTTTATAAAATTTTTTGAAATGTTCACACGCTTCCAATTTGATTGTAGATATTTATATGATATAATTTTATAATATAAAAAACTAAATTATTAGTTTTATAAATTTTTTATATGTAATTACTACAAATCAGATCAAGTAAGTGCGTGTCTTATGAAGCGTTGCTCAATGTACCTGGAAGTTTTCGAGTATTCCGTTGCTGCTACTCTGCCAACTCTTTAGATCACATAAATTTCTACACTCCCATGGACTCCCAGGCCTCCTGGAGGATCAGAAGGCTCTGAAGCAGCCAACCACCCCTCGTCATTAGCTTGTGAACACCTCATCTCCTCTGATTCCACAGTCAAAACATTTCCTTCTTCCTCTATTTCCACGGCCATGTTGATGATGACCTCCTGCATCCTGTATCACATTCAGCGTCACACCATACTATTGCAAAGTTTGAATAAGGGAAGTAAGGATGAAAGAGATAAAGATAATGATTAGAGTAAGGATAAGGACCGAAAGAGATGAAGTTAGGGACATACTTGAATCATGCAAACGTTTTTCTTATTGGATCGAGTTTGCACCAAAAGCATTAATGAAAACTTGATTGTAAACAAGAACTAAGATTCGATATTATTTGATTTATGTGTATTTATAGAGGTTGAGAGCCACAGCGCTGGTGCTTGGAATGCGTTGAAGAGTCGCGTCGCTTCGCAACACAATCGAGACAAAATTTTTGAAACGAGCAAAAAATTTTGATTCGAAGCATCGCGGAGCTTTGGCTTCTGAGAAGAGAATCGCAGCGAGAGAGTCCACAACTAATTTCTAAATACATCCGTAAACATCTAGTTAGTTTATTTAAACAAAATCTCAAACACATAGGTCACCCTTCCCTTGCCCTGCTCCCTCCAAGCATGGCACGGAAGAGGGAGTGGATGAACCCAGCTCCTGCTCATCATCAAGCTGGCTGTGTCCCAGGTCATGCATGATCCATTATAATCGTTCCTTAAGCTTGCTATGCCCAAGTCTCGCACCCTTTCCACAACTGAAGCCTGCTCTGATTCAACGCACGTAGACACCTCTTTCCCTAACCCTGGAATCTCTGACACAGGACTCCTGGCTCAGTGGTCTTCTGAGGGCTTCTGTGCTCGGTTGGTAGCTTACTTTCCTTTCAAGCAGAGCCACCCATGAGGGAGGAACAACTAGCATTGCTAGCTTGGAACGCTGGTTGGTATCAGGGGCTGAGATTGGAGACAAAATCAGCACGTCCTCGAGATACTCGCGCTCCTCCATAAAAAGAGAACCCTCTGGCTCAATCGGAGGATTATTTGAAAAGCTTTTATCAGCAGAGACGATGGATAAGCACTCTGCTCGATTATTAACCTCTGGATTAACTGTTTCATCAATGAAGCATCTCCCAGTGCAAGAAACACCACTCCAACTTTACCTCCAGGTAACGTAAGTCGCTATATTGATCTTCGATTACCTTTTCCAAAAAGGGCGAATCTAGTTAATAATCTCCTAGTTGACTCTGTTTCTAGCAACGAAAGGCGCTTCCCCTGTTTTGATGAACAAGGATGAACGGCCACTTCGTAGTTCCTGGAGAAGTAGAAAAGAAGACTTTCCCTAGATGTGAATGGAACTAGAAAAGAAGTCCTCCTAAATTCCATCGGTTCCCCCATTAAAACGGGAATCCTGAATGGCGAGGATGTCTCTCACCGTGTTGCAGGAAGGGGGAGTCACATGAACATCTGCAACTCTTGCACTCGTACTATCATCATAAATTTTCATCATCCATCTGATGAGAGGTAAAATAGTCGTTGTGTTATTGATTGCTCACATCAGCGATGAGGTCACGCCCAATCCAAATACCCCGCTTGCCAGCTGACTAGCTGGCGGAATGTTCTAGCGATAAGGTCAAATCAGCTTTGATGAAGTCGGATCACCCTGATAATCCGAGCTATCCTTATGCTTCGGCCATCTGAGCCGAGCTATCCTTATTCCTCGGTCATTCAAGCCGATCCGTTTTACACTTCAGAAAATCAAGCTATTCCTCGTCCAAGCCAACCACGGCATTCAAAATACCTCCGCGGAATCCGACACGGGAGAGTCCCTATTCGCTGAAACGGAATAAGATTCCAAACAAAAATCATACCCAGGAGTGGCCTAGAGCCTATGCAATCGTGGAATCCCAAGGCATCAGCCAGCTCTCCTGGCCGTCGATCCTCTAACTAACAAAATACAGATCCTACTGATCTCGTAACAAACTCGATTCGAATCCGTTTCAAATCATAACAACTTTCGGCCCCCACGATGCGCCCAGGGAATTAGGTGATCCTCTATAAATACCACAACACTTCAACCTCTCAGGTACGCACAAAAAAATTACCTTGTAAACTCATTAGGCTTGACGGAATCCATCACTCCATTAGAGTTCCGATCGAGAGCTTGGAGGAAGGTTCTTCTGTGAAAAGTCTTCTCCTTACATCTGCTTGCTGTGAATCTCCACTGACTTGGGCGTCGGAGGGTCCCCCGCAGAGGACAACCCTAAGGAAATCCTTTGCGAGCGCGGACTATCTTGCAGGTTCCATCCCGGACATCGAGATCGGAGTTCGGACCCGGAGCCGGAAGTGCACCCAAGTCGAAGAACGGATTTCCGCGGCAACAGATTAGCGCTAGAGAAAGGGCCCTCAAGTCCCATAAACTTGTAATTCATGAGACAAGACTAAAAAACCAGAAGAAGCATCCTCTAATGGCCAATCGGAAAAGAGCCACCTCTGAGGCTCAAGATCAGGCCGCATCTTAAAGGCCTGATCCAGTCAGTGATGTAGCACCTCCGCAACCACTACCAGCTAAAACTTCTTCCCCACCGGCAACGGCGGTAATCCTGGACCAGTTCGCCACTCTGGTCCAGCAGGTTCAAGAATTGACCCAGATGATCCAGGGATTCCAAGCAATCCCTGGTCCGACCGTTCCTGCCTCCCCGCCTTGCGAGGAGGCCACTGCCCCCGCTCCGCCTGCAATCTCCTCTTCCGATCCGCCTAGGGTAGCGGATCGCGGTCGCCAGCCTGCAAAGATGAGATCGGCGCTACAACGAGCTGGAGGGAAGAGCCCACTTAGATCCAGGCGGGTTTGCTCTCCCTCCCCGGTATCTTCTTAGGATTCAACACCACTGCGACCTTCTCATCACCCGATCCCTCCTACCACTCTGGATGAAGGGATCAGGAAGCAGATGCAGGAGATGCATCAGGAGTGGCGTCAGGAGTTAGACACCGTCAGGAAGGCCCATCCGCTTCAGCATAGGGCAAAGCAGAGCATTCCCTTCTCCAAGGAGATCATGGGGGAAGTGATTTCCTCCCATGTCAAGCTGCCCGCCATCGAGCCTTATCACGAATCTTCCGATCCCGACGACTACCTCAGTAGTTTTCGATCGATCATGATGTTCCACGGGGCATCAGATGTGATTCTCTGCGACATCTTTCCCTCCACCCTTAGAGGGTCTGCTCGAACTTGGTTTAATGCCTTAAAACCAGGTTCTGTTGGTTCATTCGATGAGCTGAGCCGCCTCTTCATCAGCCAATTTGTCAGCAGCCGCCGTCACCGGCGGAGATCTGATTCCCTCTCCGAGGTTAGGCAAAGAGAGGGAGAATCCTTGAAGAACTATCTCGGTCGATTTAACACGGCCATGCTGGAAGTGGATCACCTTAACCATAAGGTGGCCATATCATCCCTAGCGGGTGGGGTGTTAAAGGAGAGTGACTTTTACCTGATGTTGGAGGTCAGTTACCCTCTGAACCTCTTCGACATGATGGCCCTAGCGGATAAGTACGCCAAAGTCGAGGAATCACGGAGAACTACCTACGCCGAGCTGGCAAGAAAAAGGAGTCCAAGGGCTTGGACAAACACCGATCTGTCCATCAGCTAAGCCCACCTCACCGCCAAAGGGTTCCTTCGCCATCGCCAAGGAACCGCACTCGAAGCCCGCCTAGGAGGTTCAATCGGTTTACCCCGCTCACTGCCCTGAGGGCGCAGATCATCATGGAGATAGAGCGTCAACTCCCTCGACCGCCTCCTCTCCGAAGGGATGTGACCCGGAGAGACCCCACCAAATACTGCCGCTACCACTGGGACCATGGCCACGACACCGAAGAATGCTGGCAGCTGAAGAATGAAATCAAGAGGCTCATCCAGCGGGGCAGACTGAACCAATTCAGGGGAGCGCCCAAGCCGAGAAATGTGGGTAACCGCCAGCCCGAGCCTCAGCAGCCTCCTCCTCCAAATCCCCCGGTTGTTGGCCACATCAATGTGATCGATGTGGTCGATAGTCCGTCGGATCGGCCGGGATGATGAAGAAGATTTGGCACCAAAGAGAGCATGGACTGATGGGCTCTACTTCTCCAATGATGATCTCCAGAAGATACAATTCCCGCATGATGATGCGCTGATTGTATCTCTCAATCTAAACAATTATGATATAAGCCGGATTCTCATTGACAGTGGGGACTCTGCCAATGCGATGTACCTCGATGTGTTTGCGAAAATGAAACTGCTCATGGATAATCTCCGAGCTGTAGACCCCACCCTAATGGGGTTCACCGGCAATGTTATTACCCCAGAGGGAGTCATGACCTTAACGATCCGAGCAGGAATTTGGCCCTGTGTCGCCACTATTCGCACGGGTTTCCTGATGACCAAGCTTCGGTCGCCCTGCAACGCAATCTTTGGGAGACCCGGCTTGATGTCCCCGAGAGCTGTTGTCTCCATCCCGCATCTAATCATGAAATTCCTAGCCGAACAGAAAAATGGGGGAGTTCAAGGAAGCCAAGCTATAGCTCGGCAATGCTTCAGTCCAAACTGCCCGAGGTTGATGGGCTGGATGAGGGTTTCGCCGAGCATCGAGGAGAGCCAGCCGAAGAGATGGAGGAGATATCACCGAATGAAGCCCGGCAAGACCAAACTATAAAGATCAGGTCGCTACTGAGGAGGAAACCTCAGCTGGAGCTGGTCGACTTTCTTCGACCAAATGCTGATGTCTTCGCCTAGTCCACTTTTGATGTGCCAGGGATCATCCCAGGTGTTCTCATCCGCCATCTTAGTATGGACGAGATACCCCGGCCCGTTAAGCAAAAGAAAAGAAGCTTCGCCCCCGAACACCAGAAAGCCATCGAAGGGGAGGTGGATAAGCTTATCAAAGCCAACTTCATCCGAAAAGCCAATTGTCTCGATCAACTAGAAAATGTGGTTATGGTGAAAAAGTCAAACGGCAAGTGGCGGATCTGCATCAACTTCACCGACCTCAACAAAGCTTGCCCGAAGGACATCTTCCCTCGCCCCCGGATCGACCAACTTGTAGATGCTACTTCGGGTCACCCGATGCTGACCTTCATAGATGCCTATTCGGGCTACAATCAAACCCAAATGGCGCCCGAGGATGAAGAGAAGACCACCATCAAAACCAACCGAGGTACGTATTGTTACCATGCCATGCCTTTCGGTCTGAAAAATGCAGGTGCTACTTGCTAAAGGCTAGTTAACAAGGTCTGCAAGGAATAGGTTGGCCGTAATATGAAAGTGCACGTCGACGACATGCTGGTCAAAAGCAAAAAAGCCTCGGCCAGAGCCGAAGTGCATCTGTTATTATGGGAAGCCTCGGCCAGAGCCGAAGTGCATCTCTTATTATCGAAAGCCTCGGCTAGAGCCGAAGTGCATCTGTTATTATGGGAAGCCTCGGCCAGAGCCGAAGTGCATCTCTTATTATCAAAAGCCTCGACTAGAGCCGAAGTGCATCTGTTATTTTGGAAAGCCTCGGCCAGAGCCGAAGTGCATATGTTATTATGAAAAGCCTCGGCCAGAGCCAAAGTGCATCTCTTATTATCAAAAGCCTCGGCCAGAGCCGAAGTGCATCCATTATTTTGGAAAGCCTCGGCCAGAGCCGAAGTGCATCTATTATTATGGGAAGCCTCGGCCAGAGCCAAAGTGCATCTGTTATTATGGGAAGCCTCGGCCAGAGCCAAAGTGTATCTGTTATTATGAAAAGCCTCGGCCAGAGCCGAAGTGCATCTCTTATTATCAAAAGCCTCGGCCAGAGCCGAAGTGCATCTGTTATTTTGGAAAGCCTCGGCCAGAGCCGAAGTGCATCTCTTATTATCAAAAGCCTCGGCCAGAGCTGAAGTGCATCTGTTATTTTGGAAATCAAAAGCCTCGGCCAGAGCCGAAGTGCATCTGTTATTTTAGAAAGCCTCGACCAGAGCCGAAGTGCATCTGTTATTATGAAAAGCCTCGGCCAGAGTCGAAGTACATCTCTTATTATCAAAAGCCTCAGCCAGAGCCGAAGTGCATATGTTATTTTGGAAAGCCTCGGCCAGAGCCAAAGTGCATCTGTTATTATGAAAAGCCTCGGCCAGAGCCGAAGTACATCTGTTATTTTGGAAAGCCTCGGCCAAAGCTGAAGTGCATCTGTTATTATGGGAAGCCTCGGCCAGAGCCGAAGTGCATCTGTTATTATGAAAAGCCTCGGCCAGAGCCGAAGTGCATCTCTTATTATCAAAAGTCTCAGCCAGAGCCGAAGTGCATATGTTATTATGAGAAGCCTCGGCCAGAGCCGAAGTGCATCTCTTATTATGAAAAGCCTCGGCCAGAGCCGAAGTGCATCTCTTATTATCAAAAGCCTCGGCTAGAGCCGAAGTGCATCTGTTATTTTGGAAAGTCTCGGCCAGAGCCGAAGTGCATCTCTTATTATCAAAAGCCTCGGACAAAGCCAAGTGGCCCTGGCAGTTCTACAGTAATGGCAAGGCCGGTTAACTTTCCAGACATTTTAACGCAATTGATACATCTTATCGTACTTCGGTGCAAATAAACAATTCCTCTCTCTGCCCATCAGCAGAATTATGTAAATCTTTCCTCCTTAAGAAAAGACCTATCTAGCCCCTTTTTATCGGGCCGTGCCTATCTTGTGAACTGGTAAAGTCACCCAGATCTCCCTCTGACTTGAACAGAGGACAATGCCCCCTCTGAAAGGGGACAAACACTATGAAAATGCGTAACGAAGGCAGTTTTACCCAAGCACAATCAAAGGTTTACGAACCGAGCATGACTCGGTGCGCCTAAAAAGAACAAGACTGCATGGTCACACCAAAAGGGAAAAAGCAAACATCTACGAACATTTGAAAAAAGAAGAAAGAACAAAAACTTTCTTTACTCCGTTAATCGGTGACAAATACAATATCTGAAGAGGTATTACGAGCGTGCCACAGCGCAGGAAGTAAAAACAAATGAATTAAAAAGCAGTTTCGACCTCTAATGTCGCTGCGACATCCAAGAAATTAGAAACATCATGCGACTCCAGTTGAGTCGTTGATTCCTCGAACGGACAGGCCAAAAGACCCAAACTGGGCCGAAGACCTGTGGACACCGAGGTTGAGGGCTCCTATGGTGGGATGCTGGGCTGCTAGCCGCTACCCAAAGACATAGACAGGGTACCAGCAGACCAACACCTCCCCTTATATTGGATCCCTCAGTTCATCCTGTGAGGGGAGGGGAAGTTCATGTAACCCATGAGGACAGCGTGTGCCTTGCATTTCCGGTGATCCCCATGGCATGTGACAAATGACACACAGGAAGCGCATACGTGTGCTCCCCATATGATCTCTACGGGCTTCCCGTGCGCTCTCCACATGACCTCCGAGAATTTCTCCCTTGAGGACCGCTTGCTCTTCAGCAGCTTCTCCACCACCCCAGCTATCTGGGACGAACCAACCTTCAAAAAGAAGGCTCAGACACTCCACTCTCAACTTCAATGAAACAGACGCCATGGAAGCTCTTACCACTCACAGAAAAGAAAGTCTTGGGAGATAGCCTAATACGACCCGCTCCTCCCGTTTTATAGGCAAACAAACCGGGAGCAGCTAATAAAGCAGAAAGCCCTGGGATTCAAAACGCACTGTCCATACCACCATGTGGCATTTCAGAATGAAAAGAGCGTTTTTCAAAGCGCACCGAGCGCATTTCCCATGCCATGACGCACGGTAAAATATTTCCCTCTGATCTCGAATCAGGAGCCTTAAATGCAGGAAATCGTCCACCGGTCCTTGAGATACGAGCAGGTCTGGGAAATCGCCTTGTGAAAATGATGCCCTCCAATGGTGGTCGAATGCTTAGCTTGTACGTCAAAAAGACCCGCGTTGGAAAATGCCAACGGGATAAATGCCCTGTGCAAAAACGAAGCGTCCTTCGGCGAATCGCAAATTTGCCTCATCAGCCCTGGTAGAAAACGAAATGATTTCTCACAGACTGTACCACCCGCTAAATCCCGGCCAAGGTACTCGCGCAGTTATCGGTCATATCACGGCAAACCATCTTCATGCCTCGGTTAGACAAGCCGATTTCTTATTTTGAATTGACAGAACTATTTGCCTAACCTCGGCCTTGACCGAGACATTTCCTTTAAGCTCAAACCAAGCCTGCTTACGCGTTGGCGAGGCAAATCGGCTCAGCTTTGAATAAGTGAGACATTCAGTTCGAAAGGAACAAACCGACCCGAAGGCGAGAGCTACACATGATCCACTCGCTGTCAACTTCTAACACGAAACGGCTGTTGAGGCGACAAGTGATTTAAAGCAATAAGGCCAAACTGATGGGAGCAAAAGATCCATTCATTAAAGTTTTGGCCAAGATACAAGTATGAAAGGAGAAAAATACATGTGCAGCCCTTAAGGGTCAGGGTTCAGATCGGTCCCAAGAACCTTCTCGATAACATCCGAAAGAGCTTGACTTGCTTCGCCCACTTCGAATAATGTTGGCTCCTCGGCAGCGAGCTGAGGGCATTCCTCCGGAGCCACGGCCTCATTAGGGCCCAGAATAGCCTTAAGATCGACATCTAAGATGTCCTCGTATTCCTCTTCTTCGGCCCCCGGGGTACAAGCATTGAAATGTTCGGCATCCAAAAAAGACAAATCCCATTCGGGGTGTGCCCGAGAGATCCTTACTCGAGTCTCCTCCTCTCCAAACCGAAATGCATCGGCGCATGCCCCACTACGTTTTTCGAAGAATTGCACAGAATTTTTGCACTCCTCCACAGCCGAAGCAAGTTGGTTTTGGAGTTCAAGGTTCATTCGGTGACTTGCGGATAACTCCGCCCTTAAAGCTTTTAACTACTCCTGCACCTCGAGCACAATCCTCTCCATCTGCAAAACATCAAGATGTTTGAACCCGCGGGCGAAAGAAAAGCACCAAAAGCAAATAAATGGGAAGACACTATACCTCTTCCTCCCGCCGAGCCATTTTATCGCTCAGTTCTTGAACCTTCTCCAAAGCCTTCAGCTTGGCTGATTTATTTTGTTGCAGACCCTCTTTGAGGTCATTAATCCGGGACTGCTTGTCCCCAATTTCCTGCCGAGATTGATCAAGATCGTCGGTGAGCCGAGCAATTTTCTCACTTTGCCACTTCAGCCGATTCTCCATATCGGTGAGTTAGTCTCGCTGGTATCGGCATCTACGCTCCTCCTCCTCCAGTTTCCTACCCCAACTATTCTTCTCCTCAGCATGACTGGCCCTCAGTTGGCCTCACCTCTTATTGAAATGTTGCTCCATGGCATTGATTTTGCCGTCGTATTTAGCCTTGATCTGAGACAATTCCAGGCAGGCCTTATCCGATTGTTCGCGGAAACCCTGGAGCTCTTTGACTTGAACCTCTAATCGGGAGGCTCTTTCGACTGCAAGTCGGTAAGACTCACTCATCCTTTTAAGATATGCCTTTACGAGCGCCAAGGCCCTGGAAAGTTGGCTGGTTGAATCTACCCTCGCCCGAAGGGCGGCCGCTTCCTTCCTGGCTTGAGCACAAGCCCCAGTGGCCAAATTCAAGCGCCAAGTTAGCGCCCTCGTTACCAAAGCATTCTGCGAGAAAAGCACCAGTAAGAAATCATGATCCGATCGACTAATCAGGAACTACAACCTCGGTACAGCAACTTACTCGAGAGACGCAATTTGAAGCCATCATCATAAGGGTAGCATTATTGATTTCAGACAGAAGAAAAACATCCTTCGGCGCCCCAAGCCGACCGAAAGCCGCATCCATGATATCCTCGGCGGCAGGCTCGCCCATCGAGGAACTTCCCCCCGTGCGCAAAACGGATTTCATCAAGTCAGTGAGCATATCATCCATCTCCGGGCTATGGATAAAAGAGCTCATTCCTGAAGAACTAGCCTGAGGAACTTCAGTCCGAGAAACCATCCGCTCAGCCTCCTCTGCCAGGACTCTAACCTGCGGGTCCTTCTTCTTCTTCTTCTTCTACTGATGCTTCTACCTCCTCCACAACGTCCCTGAGAACCGTGGAGGGGGGACCTTCAGCAGGAGGAGACACGATCTCCACCAACCTCTCGACGGGTAGCTCCACCTGAGCTACGGCAGCCATCACTGCCTCTCCTGACCCTTCCACCCAAGCAGAAGCCTCCTCCATATGCAATGGGCTCTCCACCGCCGGTGACTGAAAGACATCCGGCGGAGGGATCGCCGGACGTACCAGTGACGTCTCCTCTGCGTCGTCTGATACAATTACTATTTGGAGGGGAGAAACCTCGATGGCTCCCCCCGAGCTCCCCCCAACGATTTCCTCTACTGCTTTGCTCCCCTCTAGTAAGGGGGGCTCGTCGACCACGATTTGTGCTCCCGCTATCTCCCTTATTGGGGTGGGAGAGCGGTGACTGGTGCCATCCTTCTTCGACCCCTTCGAGCGAGGCCCGGAGGGACGAGGCCTCTTCTCAGATTCGTGTTTGTCCCTAGAACTGGAGCCCCTTTGGCGCTTGCCTGACTCCTTCCTCATCCGGCCCACAAACATCGACCTTTCAGCTAAAAATGCAGAAAATGGTTCAACCAAATGGGAATACCCGAACAAGCCGACCGTCGTGATAAAAGAGAAAAGGATACACTTACCTTGAGGGTCGACAGAGCTAATCTCGGTGGCGAAGAGAGCCTCCTCAGCTAACAGAGTGCTAGCAGATACCTACTGACCACTGCGAAGGGTAGCCAGATCCCTTTTCTCTTGATCGCTCAAATCCAAATGCGCCTCGGGGTCCTTCACATAATTGCCCCATCCTCTCGGAAAATCCGAGCCGATATTTCCTTCAGCAATGAGAAATCAGGACTTCCACACCTTTATCGAAGAAGGGTTGTCGGAAATCATCTTGAATGACTTCCGGAGGCCAATATAGGGCCACTCAGAACTCCTTTCGGAGACCAGGTTGTAGCAAACGCAAAATAGAGGAAGAGTTGCAGTCACCCCAACACGACTGCACATTGAGACAAACCCAGCAAGATTTCGCCAACTATTTGGGGCCACCATCGTTGGACATATGTTGTAGAACCTCATCACCTCCTGTATCAATGGGTGAAGAGGGAATTGGAGACCTACTTTCAAGCTCTCCTCGTAGAAGAAAACTCCCCAGATCAGCTCAGTTGAAACTCGATCCTCGATCCTCGGCGCCCATAAGGCTACATCCCCAGGAACTCTGTAAAGACGGCAGATTCTACCCAAATCCTCCGGGGTGATCTCAGAAGCAGCATCGCTTGGACCACTCATATTGGCTAAACGGGGGGTAAGACCCGAACGGGCAAGCAAGGGCTTAGAGATGGAGTAGAAAATCTCTGTAGCATGGATGAAGGAGTGTTGGAGAACAAGCGCCGCCACAGCCCTCTTTAAATAAGCGTTTCAGAAAGAAAGCCCTAGACACCAGAAATCCCGATACGAGCGCTAGAAATAAAGGAACCCCGCCACGTGGAGCTCCCACGGCAGAAAATGATGACGAAACAATGGCCCGTCATTTACGAGATCATCATTGCTCGCCTTTTTGAATCCCCCGAATAAGATTGCTCCAGAATTCTACTCCCTATATCCAAAATTATACTTCAGACTAGGGAGTGGGGGGCATGTGATGAGGGGTAAAATCATCATTGTGTTATTGATCGCTCACATCAGCGATGAGGTCACGCCCAATCCAAACACCCTGCTTGCTAGCTGGCCAGCTGGCGGGACGTTCTAGCGACAAGGTCAAATCAGCTTTGATGAAGTCGGATCACCCTGACAACCCGAGCTATCCTTATGCTTCGGCCATTTGAGCCAAGCTATCCTTATTTCTCAGTAACCTGAGCTATCCTTATGCTTTGGCCATCTGAGCCGAGCTATCCTTATTCCTTGATAACCCAAGCTATCCTTATGCTTCGGCCATCTGAGCCAAGCTATCCTTATTCCTTGGTAACCCGAGCTATCCTTATGCTTTGGCCATCTGAGCCGAGCTATCCTTATTCCTCAATCATTCAAGCCGATCCATTTTACACTTCAGAAAATCAAGCCATTCCTCATCCAGGCCAACCACGGCATTCAAAATACCTCTGCGGAATCTGGTACAGGAGAGTCCCTATTCGCTGAAATGGAATAAGATTCCAAACAGAGAATCATACCCAGGAGTGGCCTAGAGCCTATGCAATCGTGGAATCCCAAGGCATCAACCAACTCTCCTGGCCGTTGATCCTCTAACTAACAAGATACATATCCTACTGATCTTGTAACAAACTCGATTCGAATCAGTTTTGAATCATAACAACTTTTGGCTCCAATGACGCGCCCAGGGAATTAGGTGATCCTCTATAAATACTACAACACATCAACCTCTCAAGTATGCACAAAAAAATTACCTTGTACATTCATTAGGCTTGACGGAATCCATCACTCCATTAGAGCTCCGATCGAGAGCTTGGAGGAAGGTTCTGTCGGTGGGTGTTTGTGGCAGATGGTGGCTACCTAATTGATCAGACTGAGGCTAGAGTTATACTCTATGTCCTTAAGACAATTTCATCCCACAATGGTGTTCACAGTCAGTATGACAATTGTCTTCCAGAATACAACAGTCTCCTTTTGATGAAAGCAGCACTACAATTCACCAAAACTTTTGAACCAAGAATGCTACTCTCTTTTTAATGCACTATTGCTATACTACCCTTAGGAAAGTATGCAAATGCCTAAGAGAGAAGAAGACTAGAATTGATTCAAATTGAACTCAATTCGGAATGGTTTGGGATGATTGAAATGAGAGGGTTTAGGGTCCTATTTATAGGTTTTTAGGTGCCCCTTGGAAGCAACCCTACGAAATTGAATTTAATTTGAATTCTTTGATCGGATTTGATCAAAGGATGTGAGGGTTAAAGGCTTATCACCCTTGATATGCCCATTAACATCGTGATCTTTAGATCAGGCGATCGGATAAGCCTTTTCATGGATGTGATCTAAAGATCAGCCGATCAGATAAGTCTATCCTCATTCTGATAAGCCTTTTCATCATCGTGATCTGATGATCAAGTTATCAGATAGGCGGTTGCACGTCTTTGATATGCCTTTTCATGATCAGACCGTTGACTTATCTCCAACCGTACGATCGGACGGGTGCCTTATCACCAACCATCCTGTTGACTGGTCAACTGACGGGTATGAGCCATTGGATCGCAATCATGATCATGATTTGATCACCGCATCTCGACCCTTCATCCAATCAGTTCTGATCCTGATCCGATGATCAACGGTCAATTGATCTTAGCCCTTTATCTTGATCCAATTAGTCTCCACTGTCGGATCCTCATGATCTATAAAAAATTTAAAGCCCCTCAAGCTCCTCGCGATGATGCACACGTGCGAAGTGCAAAGTATGCCTACAAAGCGCCCATTGCGCCCTTCACACATGCGCGTGCGCGTGCGCGAGGGTGATGCTGTGCATCACCCTCAAGCTCTTCACTTGTAGTGAGCTTAAGGAACTAAGCTTCAAGGAAGTTGTTTCCATATAAGTGAACCTTCCTTTCTTGATTTTTTCGATGTAGGATTAAATATCCCCGCAATTTCTCATTCACACCCTAAAGGAAGGTGATGGGCTTTCAAGGCACATTAGAGTATTTAGGCCTATTTTGGCCTATTACCCAACAATCCCCCACATGAATAGAAATTGGACTTAGATCAAAGATCATCAGAGATCAGCAAAGGCAAACCCCTACATAAAAGGATTTTAATGCAAATGAATATGCAGACACACTAAAGAGAGTATAATAGGATGAAGTTGTATCGGGATAGGTAGCTTGTGGCTTTGAACCTTCCTTAGTGAGTTGTTATCGAGTTTACTTGCTAAAAGGTGAACATGATGTCTTGAACCTTTCAGCGTTTTGTGTAAACTAAGACAATAACAATCACACAACTTCTTCCCAAGCATTCTTTTGGTTCTCATGGTTGTGTTCATTTTGGCCTCGAACAACTCCTGGTCTCATGAGTACTTCATAGAATTAAACCTTAAAATTTTCATAGAATTGGCCCAGTTCACACTCACATAGTGATTCTTATTAAGAATATCCTGCTATACCCCACATGATGTTCATGTCATAAGAATCATTAAAAGCAATTCTTATCCTAGTACCTTTAGCAGGTAGCACCAATTATCATAGGAATGAGTAGGATTGTACATCCTTAGTGCTATCAAGTATCTTCATAATTTAGTTGTTCCTTTTGAACCTATATCTTGGGATCTCCAGTCAGCTAGGTTGGGTATCCACTATGAAGATTTTTCAGTTATAGGTTTTAAACTCATTCCCCTCGATAAACAATTTACTTGATCTCTTGGTAACCCCTTAGTTAATGGATCCGCTAGGTTTTTCTTTGACTAAACATAGTCAATAGAAATTACACCAATTTCAAGTAACTGCTTAATGGTATTATGTCTGCGACGTATATGTCTAGACTTACCATTATAAATCTTATTCTGTGCTCTGCATATTGCTGATTGACTATCACAATGTATGCATATTGCAGACACAGGCTTTGGCCAACATGGAATTTCTTCTAAAAGATTTCGAAGCCATTCTGCTTCTTTAGCCACCTTTTCTAAGGCAATAAACTCAGATTCCATAGTGGATCGAGCTATACATGTTTGTTTAGAAGATTTCCATGACACAACACCTCCTCCTAAGGTGAATACATATCCACTTGTGGATTTTATATCTTCTGTATTAGATATCCAATTTGCATCACTGTATCCTTCTAGTACAACTAGATATCTTAAATAATGTAATCCATAACTTAGGATATATCGTAGATATCTTAATATCCTTATTAGAGCTGTCCAATGATTTGGACTTGGATTACTTGTAAATCTACTCAACTTATTGACAGTATATGCTATGTCAGGATGAGTGCAATTCATGACATACATTAAACTGCCAATTATACGTGAGTAATCCAATTGAGATATGGGTTCTCCATTATACTTAGCCAAATATAGATTAAGATCTACATGTGTTTTCACCGGGCTAGTATCATACTTTTTATACTTATTTAATATTTTTTTAATATAATGAGATTGAGATAATATTATTTCTTCAGATGTTCTAGTGATTCGAATCCCTAGTATAACATCTGCAACACCCATATTTTTTATATCAAAATGTTTGATCAACATTTTCTTTGTCTGATTAATCATTTCAGTATTACTGCCAATTATTAACAGGTCATCTACATATAAGCAGATTATCACATACCCTTCAGGCAGGGTTTTGGCATATATACATTTGTCACATTCATTTATTTTGAATCTATTTGATAACATAACATTATCAAATTTTATATGCCATTGCTTAGGTGCTTGCTTTAATCCATATAAGGATTTAACAAGTCTACACATCTTCTTTCTTGTCCTGGAATAATAAATCCCTCAGGTTGTTCCATGTATATTTCTTCATCTAATTCACCATTCAGAAAAGCCGTTTTAACATCCATTTGATGAATTTCAAGATTGTTAATGGCTGCAAAAGTGATTAACATTCTTATAGATGTTATTCTACTTACTGGTGAATAGGTATCAAAGAAGTCTATTCCTTCTTTTTTTTTTGAAGCTCTTAGCCACTAATCTGGCTTTATATTTGTTAATTGATCCATCAGCTTTTAGCTTTTTCTTAAAAATTTACTTGCACCCTAAAGGTTTCATACCAGATGGTAAGTCTGCCAACTCCCAAGTATGATTATGCATGATTGACCCAATTTCACTATTAACAGCTTCTTTCCAAAAGGGTGCTTCTGGATTAGACATTGCCTCTTTGAATGTCTGAGGTTCATCTTGTAACATATAAGTTACATAATCAGGACCAGAAGACTTTGCAACTCTTGGTCTCTTACTGCGTCTGAGTTCATCTTCAGGATATTCTTCCTGATGACAACTACTAGCAGTAGTATCATAAGTTCTTTTATTTAAACTTATTTCTAATTTTCTTTTACTTGGAAATATATCTTTAAAGAATGTTGCATTCCTTGATTCCATGATTGTATTTATTTGTATATCAGATATATCTGATTTATACACAAGAAAGCGATATGCACTACTATTATGTGCATAACCGATAAATATACAATCAACGGTTTTAGGTCCTATTTTGACCTTTTTGGGATCCGGAATAGCTACTTTAGCTAGACACCCTCACACTCTTAAGTAATTATAAGAGGGCTTCTTTCCTTTCCATAACTTGTATGGAGTAACTTCCTTTTTCTTAAGAGGTATCTTATTAAGAATATGATTTGCTGAGAGAATTGCTTCTCCCCATAAATTCTATGGTGTACCAGAATTTATTAACATAGCATTCATCATTTCTTTTAATGTGTGGTTTTTACGTTCCGCAATTCCATTAGATTGAGGTGAGTAAGGAGCAGTAGTTTGATGAATAATGCCATGCTCTTGATAGAATTCATCAAAAGGTGCATCGTATTCACCACCTCTATCACTCCTTATGGCCTTAATCTTTTTTTCAAGTTGATTTTCAACTTCATTCTTATAACATTTAAACATTTCTAAGGCCTCATCCTTAGACTTTAGTAGATACACATAGCAGTATCTAGTTGAATCATCAATAAATATTATAAAATACTTTTTACCTTCTCTAGTTTGAACTGACTTTAAGTCATATAGATCACTGTGAATTAAGTCAAGAGGTTCAGTATTTCTTTCAACTGATGGAAATGGTGTTTTTGCTAATTTAGCTCAACACGCACTTTACACTTGTAATGTGGATCAATTTTACGATTAGGTAATAATTCTAATTTCATTAATTTTCATAATGAATTAAAATTCACATGTCCTAATCTATCATGCCATAGACAAGAGGAGTCAACCATATAAGCAGAAGAAGAAGCTTTATTTATTTCAAGGTTTCTGTGTACAGTCATTACATTCACCTTGAATAATCCATTATTCAAGTAACTCCTTCCAATAAATATCCCTCTCTTAGTGAGTACAAATTTATCAGACTCAAAGACCATCCTAAAGCTATGTTTGCTTAGGAGGGAGCCTGATATAAGATTCTTCCGGATGTCAGGGATATGTAGCACATCATTCAGTAGAAGCTCCTTGCCATATGTCATCTTCATAATGATGCGGCCAAGTCCTTCTATCTTGGATGTAGCGGAGTTACCCATGACCAAATTTCTACCATTGATAGGAGTATATGATGAGAACATGCTCTTATCAGAGCAGACATGTCTGGTAGCTCCAGTGTCGATGTACCACTCATTTGTTTTGTCAACCATGTTTGCTTCAAATACAACAGCTGACAGCATCATCTCAGATACCTCCTTGGATAGGGTTTCAGTAACGTTGACTTCTTTCTTTTCTTTGTCCTTGAAACGGCAGTCCTTGGATTTGTATCCTTGCTTTCCACAAACAAAGCACTTTCCCTTGAACTTATATTTCTTTGGATTGCCCTTCTTCTGTTTAAAGCCTTCGTCTGAAAACTTGTGTTTCTTTCTTCCTTCTATGAGGTTGGCCTTTGGCTCAGCAGGTTATCCTCCTGTCTTCTTGTCTTGGCTTTTATTGTCCTCCTCGATCCTCAGGCGGATAATTAGGTCTTCAAGTCCCATCTCCTTCCGCTTGTGCTTCAAGTAGTTCTTGAAGTCCTTCCATAGTGGTGGTAGCTTCTCTATGATGGCAGTGTTGGAAATTGTATCCTAAAGCCAATCATTTGATGATTGTGCTGATGTAAATTGTATATAAATTGATATATTAATAAAAGTTATTTGGCAGTTTATTCATTACAAGAACATCTTCTTAAAACTCCTAATAGTAATGAAGCCCTCAGGATCTTCCTTCACGATAAAGGAGGATTTATCTTTGAAGGTCCTTAAAAGAGTTCGCGACCAAATGATATACTATGACAGGGCCATAGTACTATCAATTATAGGACGTTATATATTATATTTGTTGGTTGTCCTCTTAACCAAGGAGTGTAAAGACACTGGTATGACATACAGGTAAAAGTGTAGGAGTACATTTCACCGAACGTGACTCATTTCCGAATACTCTACTGTCAAGAGTTAATCCGAGAAGATATAGGTATAAGTATCCTTCAGACCTGAAGATCACAACCAGTGGCTTACAAGAAACTCATTGTACTTAGGTGCTGGACCATCTGGATTTCTAATCCAGCTACGAAAGGTTACTGGGTGCAGTCAAGTACTTGTGGTAGTCAGTTGTGGATCAAGATGGAATTTGACCTATCCCGTTAAAAGAAGAAATGCTTGTATTTCAATTTAGCAAGACCTTGGCCAAGGCACTTAATATGAAAGTCACATGATTACTAAAATTGAAATCACTTTATGGATTTGTTGTTTAGAGTTGACAGGCTCTTAAGCCATTCTTAGCATTTGTGGTCAAGAGGATGAATTATACGGTAACTATTTCTTAGGGTTCTTGGAGTTTGCTCGGCAACTCTTCGACCTATCCGGACGTCGGGTTCCATTGCTAGATGGACACATCGATTAGTATAGAAAATTGTTTCTATGCTACCGGCTTAGGTTCGAACCTAGAGAGTCACACGCATAGAAGTTTCCTAGGATGATCTATTTGCTGATCAACGATTGAGAATCGTATATGATTTAATTAATCAATTTGATTGATTGAATTATCTCAATTGGATTAAGTACAAGTGAATAAGATTCAATTTGGTTTAAGTCTATTAGAATGACTAATCAATTTCAAATATTGATTTGAAATTAGATTTGATTTGGATTTAAATAGATTCAGGATTAGCCAAATTTGATTTGGGCTAGGACCATGATCTATAATAGTTTAATCCAATAAATTCAAATTAGCTTAAAACCAAAAATTCAAACCCCATGTGTGAAAAAGGTTTTCTCGCATGATGAGATAACTAAAATCTCATCTCATGAGAAATTAAATTCTTATGCAGAATTTAATTTATAACTTTTAGTCTTCTTCAAATGATTCCCAAGTTCAAGAAAAATAAATTTTGCTAAAAGGTGCCTCTTTGGAAGAGCACTCCACACAACTCTCCGTGCATTGACAAGTGTGTGAATTAATGTGCCTCTTTGGAAGAGCACTCCACACAACTCTGTGCATTGAGAAGTGTGTGAATTAATGTGCCTCTTTGAAAGATCACTCCATACAACTCTCCGTGTATTGACAAGCGTGTGAATTAATATGCCTCTTTGGAAGAGCACTCCACACAACTCATGCATTGATAAGTGTGTGAATTTAATATGTTTCTTTGGTTTTCACAAAAATAGCGGAATTCTAAATGTTAGAATTCAATAGGTTGGCTAATATGAAATTATAAATAGATGACATCCCTCACCAGATAACACAACACAAGATCAAAAGAGATCAAAAAATTTTAAACAGTTAGAACCAAGTGTTACGGTTCTAAGAGTTAGAACAGAAAATTCTGGTATGATTTTAGTGTTAGCAAAAGCTTGGTGGATCTTGGAGGAAGGTTCAAGTGGAAGAATTCAAGATCAGCAAAATTATTTTTTCGCGAGCTAGCACTCCCGGAAATCCGATCATTCGGGGGCTTCGCGTGGACAATACTAGAGGCCGAACGATTGAACGGCTGCAGAGCACAAAGGATTTACCTACTGTTCTTAAGGTGAGTGATTTGATCCTTAGATCTTAAGGCAGGCTTCAAGATGAGTAGTATAACTTCTCATCTTGAAGATTAAGATATGATCTTAATTATTTAATTTATATGCAATACTTAGATCAAACGATCTTATAATATAAGGCAAAGATATGATCTTGATGCATGTTAGAAAGATTAATATGTAATCTTTAAATTTCCGCATTGATAATTGTTATCAAATTTTAAAATATGCATGCCTCGGGGATTAACTCTCCCAACAAATGGTATCAGAGCCATGGTTTCTTATTGATCTAATTTATTGCATGTAAATTAATATTCTTATTAATTATGTAATTATGGCTAAAACTAATCGCAAGGCTATATGGTCACAGATGGATTAAAAATCCAAATTACCCATTCAATGATGTGACATATTGCCGTGCTATTGTTTTATTATTGATGCTCAATCCAAAGATAATTTAAATTGAGCTTATGCATCAAAACATAGATTACACACACTCTCAAAAGATGTTTTATATTTGATACATATTGATGTTGTATAAAAGCATGATATTTGAATGTTTAGTATAAAATATAGATATGAAATATGATGGCATGATGTCTATGTTATGAAACATACAAATATTTATGAGAGTCTAATTTGAATGTCAAGTATTAATTCATAATCCCTTTAGATATGATCTAAATATAGGAATTATGAGTAGTAACATAATACATGTGATGCTTGATTGAAATATATGACATGTAAACATGAAATATATTTAATCTTTTGGGTTAGCTAAATTGGGTCCATAAAGGGTTAGACCCTAAGGTTTAAATCAACTAGACTAAAAGAGTATTTGAACAAATCTAATTAGATTAGGTTAAGAATGCTCTAAATCAAACAATAGTTGAAGTTGATCATGCCCTTCTCTTTGATTAAACCAAATGGAAGTAGATTAGGCTTCGTGGTTGAGCATGAATCTCTTAGATGGTCAAATCAGAATTGGTTAACCATATGATGTCAAGGTGAGTTGGCAAGTTGCTCTAGGATCAACGATCGAATGATTTTTAATTGGGAGCTACTCGTATTGATGCGTCTTTAACGAGTTAATGGCATATCCCTCCCATCGTCTCACTCACCTGGTCAATGTGGTGAACCATTTATGATTCAGATCATTTACTTGATTCGGGTTGACCCATGCTTGTAAGAAAATCAGTCTGACTGATTTAGGTGCCACTTAACCTAACTTAATCTTGTTTCATTCTACCCATTTCATACATTCAGTGGGAGAACTTGATTAGTCAATTTGTCTTCAAATTATAAAATCCTCTAAAATTATTATGTCCTTAAAATGAAATAGTTATATGATAACTAGATCATAGCCTCCCATTAAGGTGGATGATAATGAGTTCGATGTCTTGATAATCATTGGAGGCACTCCATGCTTGGTGCTTGTCAACCATCGAAATTATCATTCATTATATGATAAGTCAGCGTAACTATTAAATAGACAGTCAAGTGAGCTGAGCTTCACTCATGCTTGGTTGTCTATTGATAGGATACACTGATTATATCATTTAATGGTTGGACTTAACCAGAACTTTCAGTGGAGGCACTCCATGCCTGCTGAAGAGGTACATGGGGCAAAACTGAACACTAAGAATTGTTTTGGGAAACAATTGGTTTTGAACCTACTCTTAGATGCATATGGGTTGGCCAAGCTTAACTTAGGCCTGTATGTAGTCTATGTAGATCTTAGTGCCCGCTAATGAATTAAGAATAATTCTTCGAATTGGGGTGTAGAGGCTACCAATTTAAACAAAATAGTGGAAGAATCTTTAGACTAAAGTCCAAGTCTTTAGACTAAATCAATTTATATACAAATAAACTTTAGTTTTTCCTTATGCAGAAAATGGCCACTAATTTATCATTAAGGTCCCTATTGGATAGTGATAAGTTGAATGGTTCAAATTTCAATAGTTGGTTTAGAAAACTTAAGATCGTCCTTGAGCATGAGAAGATTCTATATATTCTTAATAATCCTGCACCAAAGATACCTGATGCAAATACACAAAGTTCTGAGAAAGACACTTATCAAAAGTGGCTCAATGATAGAACTAGCATACGTTGCATCATGCTAGCAGCAATGAACGATGAATTCGGTCGCCGGTTCGAGAATGCTCAGCCAGAAGAAATCATTCAAGCGTTGAATGAATCTTTCGGCACACCTGACGATGTTGAAAGGCACAAGACTAGTTGTGCTATTTTTAATGCTCGAATGAGGAATGGATCTCTTGTCACTGATCATGTATTGTACATGATCGAAAAGATAGAACTGCTAAGCAAGCTCAGCTTTCCCCTACATGAGCAATTGGGAAAAGATGCGATCCTGAATTCCTTGCCTCCATCCTTTCGACCTTTCCTTACTCATTTTCGAATGACAAAGCCTGCAGTCAACTACCACAGTTTGTTGGGGTTGTTACAAAACTTTGAGAAGGATAACCAGCTCTCTAAGGGTTTGATTAATGTAGTTGAAGGATCTAAGGTAGGGCGTCAACCCTTTGGAAAAGGGTAGAAGAAAAAGAATAAGAAAAAAGTGCAACATGCTAGGACATCTATAAGGGGTCAGATGCAGAAGAAGAAAGTTAATAAAAGTCAAGCTAAATGCTTTCATTGCAAGATGCAAGGGCACTGGAAGAGGAACTGTCATCTTTACATTGCCACACTTGATCCAAACAGGCCGAAGAAGAAAAAGGGGCAAGATGTTGCTCAACAAGGTATTTATATGATAACACCTTGTAATTTTTCTGTATATGATAATAGGACCTGGGTATTGGATACCGGGAGTCCTTTTAACATTTGCAATTTATTGCAGGGACTACAGGTCACTAAAAGATTTAAGGACAATGAAAGATTCCTTAATGTCGGCGATGGAAGATTAGTTCCAGTTCTGGCATTAGGAGTTCTTGAAATAGTTTTCAATAGAAATGCATTATACTAAATGATTGTCATTTTTGCCCAACGTTCTTGTTGAACGTAATTTCTGTAGGCCTTCTGGCCAAAAGTCATTATGAAATTTCAATAAAGGATGTTACTTTGAATATCATTATGAATGGAGTCACTGTAATGACTGGGCATTTATCTAAAGGCATTTATATATTATCACATCCTGTGAATGTAGTGTACAAATCAAGTAAGTTCCCTAGAACAACTGATGTCACAGACATTTATCTTTGGCACCATCGGCTAGGTCATATCAATAAGAACAGATTAAACAGGTTAACTCAGGAGGGCATCCTTCGAGTTGATGATTGTGAATCATTAACTACCTGGGAATCCTGTCTTCTTGGTAAAATAACCAAGTCATCTTTTACTGGAAAAGGTGAAAGAGCTAAAGAGCTATTAAGTCTAGTACATACTGATGTATGTGGACTAATGAGCACTTATGCCAAAGGTGGATATTACTACTTCATTACTTTTATAAACGACCTTTCTATGTTCGGTTATGTCTATCTTATGCGACATAAATCTGAATCGTTTGAAATATTCAAACAATATCATAAAGAAGTAGAAAAATAAACAGGAAAATGTATTAAGATCCTTCGATCAGATCGAGAAGGCGAATACCTTTCCAATGACTTTGTGACATATTTAAGGGAGAATGAGATTCTCTCCCAATGGACTCCTCCAGGAACACCACAACATAATGGTGTGTCGGAAAGAAGGAATCGAACTCTGTTAGACATGGTTCGATCCATGATGGGTTTTGCAAGCTTGTCAATATCCTTTTGGGGATATGCATTAGAATCAGCTTGTCATATTCTCAATAAGGTTCCAAGTAAGTCTGTTTCAAAAACTCCACATAAAATGTGGTATGGACATAAACCGGTAATCACCTATCTAAGAGTCTGGGGGTGTCCAGCTTATGTGAAACGTGCAAAATCAGACAAACTTGAACCCAAATCTGACAAATATTTTTTCATCGGCTATCCGAATGAAACCAAAGGATATTACTTCTACAATACTGAAGAACAAAAGTTGTTCATTAGTAATAGAGCAATTTTTCTTGAAAAGAAGTTCCTTAGTGAAGGAACAAATAGCTCTAATGTTGAACTTGAGAAAGTTCATCAAGTAGAAGGAACAACACAAACCAGTGAACCCTTAGAATCTGAGTTGATTAGATCAAACTCAAAACCCATTTTAGATGCACCATTAAGGCGATCTGGTAGAGTACAACATCAACTGGATAGATACTTAGGTTTCTTGGTCCAGAACGATGATCCTGTTGAACTCAATGAGAACAACGAGGATCCGATCACCTATATGGATGCTATGCAAAGGACTGACTCTAATAAATGGCTTGATGCCATGAAATCCAAACTTGATTCCACGAAGGACAATAATGTATGGACATTAGTTGACCCACCCGAAGGAAAAAAACCCATAGGGTGTAAGTGGGTTTTCAAGAGGAAAAGAGGCGCAGACGGAAAGGTTGAGACCTATAAAGCACGTTTGGTTGCCAAGGGGTATCGTCAACGTTATGGTATTGACTATGATGAAATGTTTTCTCCTGTGGCAATGCTGAAATCCATTCGGATTATGCTAGCTATAGCAGCACGCTTAGATTATGAGATTTGGCAAATGGATGTTAAAACTGCTTTTCTAAATGGTGATTTAGAAGAACATGTGTATATGATACAGCCTGAAGGTTTTATATCTGAAGACGAGTCTAAAGTGTGCAGGCTATAGAAGTCTATTTATGGACTTAAGCAAGCATCTAGGAGTTGGAACATACGATTTGATAAAGTGATCAAATCTTATGGCTTTATTAAGAATAAAGAAGAACCTTGCATTTATAAATGGGCTAACGGTTCCGTTATTGTATTTCTTGTATTATATGTGGATGACATTCTCTTAATCGGGAATGATGTCCCTACATTACAAGGAATAAAGACATGGTTATCATCACAATTCTCCATGAAAGATCTGGGAGAAGCATCATGCATCCTCGGGATGAAGATCTATAGAGATAGATCTAAGAGGATGCTTGGTTTATCCCAATCTACGTACATTGACATAGTGCTAAAGAGGTTTAGCATGGAGAATTCCAAGAAAGGCTATCTTTCGATAGGCCATGGAATTCATCTTTCTAAGAAGGATTGTCCGACAACTCCTAATGAAAGAGAACGTATGAGTCGAATTCCATATGCTTCGGCAGTAGGATCGATTATGTACACCATGACATGTACAAGACCAGATGTGGCATACTCACTAGGAGTAGTGAGTAGATACCAATCTGATCCAGGAGAAAAACACTGGCAAGTTGTTAAGACAATCCTTAAGTATTTAAGAAATACTAAGGACCAGTGGTTAGTCTATGGAGAGTCTGATTTGAAACTTATTGGATATACTGATTCCAGTTTCCAATCAGATCATGATGATAGCAAAAGTGTATCGGGTTTCGTGTTTATCCTAAATGGTGGACCTGTTTGCTGGAAAAGTTTCAAGCAACATACAGTGGCAGATTCGGTGTGCGAGGCAGAGTACATCGCTGCATCAGATGCTGCGAAAGAAGCTGTGTGGCTACAAAAGTTTATCTCCGAGCTTGGAGTGGCACCTTCCATAGATGGACCAGTCCTGTTGTACAGTGACAGTACTAGTGCCATAGCTCAAACAAAGGAACCACGAGCACATCAGCGCACCAAGCACATACTGCGTCGGTTTCATCTTACACGAGAGATTGTAGACCGAGGTGACATAAATCTTCAGAAGATTGATGGAAAGGAAAACCTAGGTGACCCATTTACTAAAACACTCAGCATCAAGGAGTTTGATGACTATAAATTGAAGATGGGTATTAGATACTGTAATGAGTGGCTTTAGGCTAAGTGGGAGTTTGTTGGGAATTGTATCCTAAAGCCAATCATTTGATGATTGTGCTGATGTAAATTGTATATAAATTAATATATTAATAAAAGTTATTTGGCAGTTTATTCATTACAAGAACATCTTCTTAAAACTCCTAATAGTAATGAAGCCCTTAGGATCTTCCTTCACGATAAAGGAGGATTTATCTTTGAAGGTCCTTAAAAGAGTTCGCGACCAAATGATATACTATGACAGGGCCATAGTACTATCAATTATAGGACGTTGTATATCATATTTGTTGGTTGTCCTCTTAACCAAGGAGTGTAAAGACACTGGTATGACATACAGGTGAAAGTGTAGGAGTACATTTCACCGAATATGACTCATTTTCGGATACTCTACTGTCAAGAGTTAACCCGAGAAGATATAGGTATAAGTATCCTTCAGACCTGAAGATCACAACCAGTGGCTTATAAGAAACTTATTGTACTTAGGTGCCAAACCACCGGATTTCTAATCCAGCTACGAAAGGTTACTGGGTGCAGTCAAGTACTTGTGGTAGTCAAGTGTGGATCAAGATGGAATTTGACCTATCCCGTTAAAAGGAGAAATGCTTGTGTTTCAATTTAGCAAGACCTTGGCCAAGACACTTCATGTGAAAGTCACATGATCACTAAAATTGAAATCACTTTATGGATTTGCTGTTTAGAGTTGACAGGCTCTTAAGCCATCCTTAGCATTTGTGGTCAAGAGGATGAATTATACGGTAACTGTTTCTTAGGGTTCTTGGAGTTTGCTCAGCAACTCTTCGACCTATCTGGACGTCGGGTTCCATTGCTAGATGGACACATTGATTAGTATAGAAAATTATTTCTATGCTACCGGCTTAGGTTCGAACCTAGAGAGTCACACGCATAGAAGTTTCCTAGGATGATCTATTTGCTGATCAACGATTGAGAATCGTATATGATTTAATTAATCAATTTGATTGATTGAATTATCTCAATTGGATTAAGTACAAGTGAATAAGATTCAATTTGGTTTAAGTCTATTAGAAGGACTAATCAATTTCAAATATTGATTTGAAATTAGATTTGATTTGGATTTAAATAGATTCAGGATTAGCCAAATTTGATTTGGGTTAGGACCATGATCTATATTGGTTTAATCCAATAAATTCAAATTAGCTTAAAACCAAAAATCAAAACCCCATGTGTGAAAAAGGTTTTCTCGTATGATGAGATAACTAAAATCTCATCTCAAAAAAATTAAATTCTCATGCAGAATTTAATTTATAACTTTTAGTCTTCTTTAAATGATTTCCAAGTTCAAGAAAAATAAATTTTGCTAAAAGGTGCCTCTTTGGAAGAGCACTCCACACAACTCTTCGTGCATTGACAAGTGTGTGAATTAATGTGCCTCTTTGGAAGAGCACTCCACATAACTCTCCGTGCATTGACAAGCGTGTGAATTAATGTGTCTCTTTGGAAGAGCACTCCACACAACTCTTCATGCGTTGATAAGTGTGTGAATTTAATATGTCTCTTTGGTTTTCACAAAAACAGCGAAATTCTAAATGTTAGAATTCAATAGGCTGGCTAATATGAAATTATAAATAGAGGACATCCCTCACCAGATAACACAACACAACATCAAAAGAGATCAAAAAATTCTAAACAGTTAGAACCAAGTGTTACGGTTCTAAGAGTTAGAACAGAAAATTCTGGTGTGATTTTAGTGTTAGCAAAAGCTTGGTGGATCTTGGAGGAAGATTCAAGTGGAAGAATTCAAGATCAGCAAAATTGTTTTTCCGCGAGCTAGCACTCCCGGGAATCCGATCATTCGGGGGCTTCGCGTGGACAATACTAGAGGCCGAACGATTGAACGGCTGCAAAGCACAAAGGATTTACCTACTGTTCTTAAGGTGAGTGATTTGATCCTTAGATCTTAAGGCATGCTTCAAGATGAGTAGTATGACTTCTCATCTTGAAGATTAAGATATGATCTTAATTATTTAATTTATATGCAATACTTAGATCAAACAATCTTATAATATGAGGCAAAGATATGATCTTGATGTATGTTAGAAAGATAATATGTAATCTTTAAATTTTCGCATTGATAATTGTTATCAAATTTTAAAATATGCATGCCTCGGGGATTAACTCTCCCAACAGGCAGCTACCTGGAATGACTCACTAAGAGATATTCTCTCTGCATGTATTTCATGCAGGATGATCTGGAGCTTTTGGACTTGCTCCATAACAGTTTTGTGGTCGATCATTTTGCAGTCTAAGAACCTTCCAACCACAAACTTCTTGTGTCCAGCATCCTCTATCTTGTACTTTTTGTCTAGGGATGCCCATAACTCCTTGGCAGTAGCAATACTACTGTACACATTGTAAAGGGTATTGTCCAGACCATTCAGGATGTAGTTCTTGCAAAGGAAGTTTGAGTGCTTCCATGCTTCCACCGTAGCAATGACTTGCTTGTCGGTCTCCCCTTCCTTTAGGACAGGTGGATCTTCATTCAGCACTCTGACCATGTTCAGAGTTGTAAGGTAGAACAACATCTTCTGTTGCCACCTCTTGAAGTTCGTGCTAGAGAATTTCTCCGGTCTCTCGGCTTGAACTGATGTCGTCATAGTAGCCATCTACAGCAGCACTTCCGTGGTAGTAGGAAATTGTCTTAAGATTGTTGGTGGATGTTTGTGGTAGTTGGTGGCTACTTAATTGATCAGACTGAGGCTAGAGTTATACTCTATGTCCTTAAGACAATTTCGTCCCGCAATGGTGCTCACGGTCTGTATGACGATTGTCTCCCAGGATACAACAGTCTCCTTTTGATGAAAGCAGCACTACAATTCACCAAAACTTTCGAACCAAGAATACTACTATCTTTTTAATGCACTATTGCTATACTACCCTTAGGAAAGTATGCAAATGCCTAAGAGAGGAGAAGACTAGAATTGATTCGAATTGAACTCAATTCGGAATGGTTTGGGATGATTGAAATGAGAGGGTCTAGGGTCCTATTTATAGGTTTTTAGGTGCCCCTTGGAAGCAACCCTATGAAATTGAATTTAATTTGAATTCTTTGATTGGATTTGATCAAAGGATGTGAGGGTTAAAGGCTTATCACCCTTGATATGCCCATTAACATTGTGATCTTTAGATCAGGCGATCGGATAAGCCTTTTCATGGATGTGATCTGAAGATCAGCCGATCAGATAAGTCTATCCTCATTCTGATAAGCCTTTTCATCATCGTGATCTGATGATCAAGTTATCAGATAGGCGGTTGCACGTCTTTGATATGCCTTTTCATGATCAGATTGTTGACTTATCTCCAACCGTACGATCGGACGGGTGCCTTATCACCAACCGACGATCGGACGGGTGCCTTATCACCAACTGTCCTATTGACTGATCAACCGATGGGTATGAGCCATTGGATCGCGATCGCGATCATGATTTGATCACCGCATCTCGACCCTTCATCCAATCAATTCTGATCCTGATCCGATGATCAACGGTCAATTGATCTCAGTCCTTTATCTTGATCTGATCAGTCTCCACCGTCGGATCCTCATGATCTATAAAAAATTTAAAGCCCCTCAAGCTTCTCGCGATGATGCGCACGTGCGAAGTGCAAAGTGCGCCTACAAATCATCCATTGCACCCTTCGCACACGGGCGTGCACGTGCGCGTGCGCGAGGGTGATAGCATCACCCTCAAGCTCTCCACTTATGATGAACCTAAGGAACTAAGCTTCAAGGAAGTCGTTTCTATATAAGTGAACATTCCTTTCTTGATTTTTTCGATGTGTGACTAAATGTCTCTGCAATTTCTCATTCACACCCTAAAGGGAGGTGATGGGCTTTCAAGGCCCATTAGTATTTAGGCCTATTTTGGCCCATTACCCAACATGTTCTTCTGTGAAAAGTCTTCTCCTTACATCTGCCTGCTGTAATCTCCACTGACTTGGGCATCGGAGGGTCCCCCGCAGAGGACAACCCCAAGGAAATCCTTTGCGAGTGCAGACTGTCTTGTAGGTTTCATTACAGACGTCGAGATCGGAGTTCGAACCCGGAGCCGAAAGTACACCCAAGTCGAAGAACGAATTTCCACACCAATACCACAAGGGCAGAAATGTCGCCATGAACTCCAACCTGCCCTTGATGAACGTCTCCTTGAGAGGGTCGAGGCTCTTCCGAGCGCGGCGTGAGCCTAATCCGTCGCACCTGAAGTAGCTGCCCTGTAGGAATAACCGGACGGTTCTGGGATGGCGAATAGAGTCAACTCTTGTGGTGGCGTCCATGACAAGGGTTGGATGCTACTGCTACCTTCTTCCTCTCAGCCATTGGGACCACCGGTCATCATTCCCAGGTCTCTCGCTGTTACCACTGCAACCAGTGCTGGATCTCCTCTGGGAGCATTCGGTTTTGACTCAAGGGGTTTCCTATCTCAGAACTCCCATTCCATCTGACCAATCCTCTCGCTCTGCTGTCCCTTAGGCTATTTGGATTGATCCAGGATCTCTTCGAATCCACCTCCTTCTTGCTCCATCTTTTCTCCTATATCCTATATCCCATCACTGGCTCGATCAGCTTGTCTGCCAATGACCCTCCGGTCCTGACGCCTTGGCTACTCTGGCTACCACCATGCGACTGCTTCGGCCTCTCATGCCTCCTCCTTTCGCTCTGCTACGATAGATACTTTAGTTCCATTTGGGCAGGCTTTGTACCAGCGACGTAGAAGAAGATTAAAGCATCGAGGCCTTGGTAGGACATGGACACAGCACAGGGAGGGAGAGTAGCTGGTGAACTGGACAATAACCTAACAATCATACCTCTCTCTTGGTGAACAATGTCGAGCAAGAGAGGATGAGGCATTAGTAATTTCTTTATAGGTCACATTTCATGGTGACGAACTTCTGGTCATGACCACCTTTCAAGTGTCGCATTTTATATTCAGGAAAAGTCTATGTACACAGTCTCCGATTCAATAAATCATCTTTTTTTTTTATTAATCCTCATGAATTCTACCTAGCTTGATGTGATTGAACAAAATAAGATAGCAAAGATATCATCTTAAATTTTGACATAACATGCATTAATGTCTGTTCAGTTTTTTTTTAAAAAAATTATGTACAGATCAGTGCAATGCATGTTTTCTGAATGTGTATCGTAATTTTATAACTACGGTATCATAAATTTACAACTGGGATGTCGTAATTTTTTTTGATTTTCTGAATAGGTGTCTTAATTTTATAACTACGGTATTATAATTTTACAACTGGAGTATCATCTTAAACGTAATGTACATTAATACCCGTTTAGCTTTTTTTTTTGTACAGTCGGGTGATCACACTATTCTAGTGCGCTTCAAACCCAATAGATAAGAAAATAAAATTTATTTCAATACAATTGGACATGGATCACCCTGCTTCCAAATCTAAAATCCTGAATGATAGGCCAATGAGGATGCCACCCAGTCAGTCACAGAGTTGGCTTTCTGGTAAACGTGATGGATATGAGCCCTATGAGTCTCCCGAAGGGTGAATCATATGTCGAAAAAAATAGGGTTGGTAGGAACCTGAGAGCGGTAGTCCTGCCGAAGCCATCTGATAACAATGAGTGAGTCTCTTCAATAAAGAGGCTATAGGCATGAAAAATCCGAGTGGCGTAGATAATACCTGCCCAAGCAGCATAGAGCTCAGCCAAAGGAACAGATAAATCAAGGAGTCCGAAACTACCCACTGCCAGCATCACTCCATCAATCCCTTGGATAATAAAAACTGAGCCAGCGAATCTTCCTCGAACACTCCCATCGAAATTGATTTTGATAAACCTTGAAGGGGGGCTCCTAAGAGATAAAAACCGTTTGCCGGTCTACTACCGACATAGCAGAGGAGCCTCAGTGGCCAAAACTGTCAGAATTAAAAGCATTGCAGTGGAGTAAAAATCCTGCATATGAAGATATGGCTTTCCTCACAATCTTATAGGGGGATGTAGTTTTGTTAGTGAAGACAAGCTTATTCCTTGATAACCAAATTTGGTAGGCTATAACAGCCCAAATAGATCGTTCTGCTAAGTACCCCTCCGGATGTCACATAAAAAAGCAGTCCTCCATGAAGCATTATCGCCCTCCCTAGGGTGATATCCCATGATCTGCCAGATCTAACATGCTCTGGAATAAATGGCATGATCAATAGTCTCCTCCTTCTATTCACATAATGGCCAAGTAGCTTGGATTGACAGACCCCTTCGAGTTAGCTGGGAGGATGTAGGAAGGCATTCCTATAGAAGCTTCCAAATAAAGAGCTGGATCCTGGGATGAATGGAGAGTTTCTAGATCCACTTAGCATCCCTCGAATGCTGAGTCTGTGGCCTAAACAACTTCATGAGATCCCTAGTAGGAGCACTAGGAAGGCATGATCTCTCCCATAATCTGGCATCAGGAATCAACCCCGTTTTGAGCGGAATAGAGAGGATCCGACGAGAGAGTTCCTCCCTAAAAAACTGAGACACCGTAGGAATATGCCAAGAGAAGTGATCCTGAGATATAACGTCAATAACTCGCATATTGTTAGGAACCTCAACACTAATAAAGGTAGGCCATAGTGAGAGTGGGAGATCAGCAATCCATGAATCCTGAATATCTATCGAGGAGCTATCTCCAATCATCCACGTGATGTTACTTAATATCGTCAGGGTATACTGGCAGACCTTCTTCCAAAAGAAAGAATATCCTCGAGAAGAATGAAAATCTGTAGACGATGTCCACAACCCATATCTGGCACGCATAAAGGAACTCCAGAAACACTGCGGATCAAGAATGAATCTCGTAGCATGCCTAGCAATCATAGCCGCTCTCCTAACAGTCAGAGACTGTATACCAAGGTCACCTTCAAACATTGGCAAGCATACAGTGTCCCAAGCCAACATATGAATACCATGGCCATCCTGCATAGAGCCCCAAAGGAAATTTCTAAAACATCTCTCTATCTTCCTTAGACAGATCATTGGGATCGTAGCATTGGATAGCAGATAGAGAGGAAGAGAAGTAAGAACCGAGTGAAGCAAGGTAATCTTCGCCATCATTGATAGACCCATGACCTGCCATCCATCGAGGCGATCGTGGACCCAACGCTCAAGGTCAATATAGTCGCTGCTCCGTGGCTGTCTTCCCGTGATAGGAATCCTTAGATAAAATAGCCGGTTAGTCTGAATAGTAATGCCTAAGGTATGGAGGATGGCCTCCCTGGTTCTGCTCTTAGTCTTTGGACTAAAACATATCATGGACTTTTGTAGATTAACTTTTTGACCAGAGGCCTAACAGTAATGCTAAATGATGGAGGCAAAAGAGACCGCATTGCAGATAGAGGCCTGAACCAGCAAAATGCAGTCGTCTGCAAACAGAAGATGAGAAACCAAGGGGCCGTAAGGTCCCGTAGTGAATGGAATAATGCGAAGATTGTGCTGAGCCTGAGAGAACGCCCTAGATAGATCATCAGCAGTAAGAATAAACAAGAAAGAGGATAGAGGGCAACCCTGATGCAATTCCACCTCAGAGTGAAAGGAGTCGATCCGATTACTATTTATGATAAGAAAGAATGACGACCTAGTAATACATGCCAAGATCCAGTCAATAAAGAGACCGTCAAACCCAAATTTCTAAAGAGAATGACGTAGAAATGTCCAGCTCACTCTATCATAAGCTCGCTTCATATCTAATTTGACTGCCATAAGACGCTGACGGGTAGGGAATCTCTGAAGATCATGCATAAATTCATGAGCAATAAGTACATTATTAGTAATACAACGCCCTTTGATGAAGGCCTCCTGCTCAACAGAAATAATCCGAGGAATCACACTCTACAGTCGGGTGGCTAAGATCCGAGTACATACCTTATACAAGGTAGTGCAGAGGCTGATGGGCCCATAATGAGCAGTAGTGGAAGCATCAGAATGCTTGGGCACAAAAGTAATAAAGGTATGATTCCAATATGCAGAAATGAATTTGGGTTGGAAGATGCACAGGATAGCATGCACCATATCTTGGCCCACAATGCTCCAATAGTAATGAAAGAAGAAAGGCAAAAATCCATTAGGCCCAAGGGCCTTGCCCAAGTTCCCACAAAGCCATCCGAATCTCCTTTGGAGTAATCAACCTAATAAGAAGGTCATTCTATTCTACAGAGACCTTCCGAGAAGTCGGAACAGGGTGGACAAGAGATCCCTCACTGTTATGCTCCGATCATCTGGACTGAAAGAAATGGAATAGCAGATCCCTGATAACACGATTATCCTCCTAATGACACCCCTCTTCATTAACAAAGCTTCGAATCCTATTCGCCGCACGTCACTTCAGAGTGGTCTGGTGAAAAAATCTAGTGTTGCGATCCCCTTCTCGAATGCACTGAATCCAAGACCTCTGTCGCTAATAAATTTTCCTGCTGCTGAAGAAGAGAGTGGTGAAGGAATAGCTTTCCTTGAAGAGACATGATGTCATGATCAGGGAGGCATCCTTTCTGATCCTCTTTATTTTGAAAAGTAGCAATGTCAGCTTCCACCTGCTCAACTTGCCTCACTATGTCTCCAACCTCCACTCTGTTCCAAGTAGAAAGTCTGTGCCTCGCTAACTCAAGATGCCTAGACAGTCTATAGATAGCACTACCTCTCACAGGTAGTCTCCAAACCTGAGTATAAGGGTCCGAGTAGAGGTGCAGGAAGTCCAGAGTTGCTCAAACCGAAACAGTCTCTGCTGCGAGTATCAGCCTCAGTGAAAATCAGGATGTGACAGTGATCAGAAGCAATCCTCGGAAGGTGAGTAACGATGGTAGAAGGATAACTCTGAATCCACTATTCCATGGCCAAAGCCCTATCAAGTCTCTCCCACACACGAGCTAACCTTAACAATTGTTACATCAAGTGAATTGAGGTCTCGAGAACCCCAAATCCAGCAACCCCGCTGAAGAGATAAAGGCCCTGAACTGCAAAATGTCTGCCGAACCAGTAGGCAGTCTGCCCCCTTCTTTTCATTGGCTCCAACAATACAATTGAAGTATCCAGCTATGAGGGATGGAACACCCTAGTTAAGAAGAGAGCGAAGTTCATCCCAAAGGGCATGTCTCTCCCGAAAGTCAGTACTAGCGTAGACACTCGAAAGAAGCCATGGATCAGATATCCCCTCAGAGATGACAAGTGCTATTTGCTGATTGCATTGATGAAAGGCATCCACTCTAATAGAAGAGTTACGCCAAAGAGCCAAAATACCTTCTAACAGATCCCTAGACTCCACTACATAAGAAGCCCAATACCTGAAAACTTGTCTCCTAAAACAAGCTAGGCTATCACCCGATAGTCGGGTTTCCAATAGAACACATATATCAAAGCTATAAAGTTGCACATGTCTTCCAAAGGAGGAGCGAAATGATGATTTTTGGGCTCCTCTAACATTCCATATAAGAATCTTCATTTGCTGATTGGGGGGGGAGGGGGGGGGGGGGGGTTATGGACACATCCTGGTCCTCCAACATAACATCTTCAGGGCATTCATTACTCAGGGTACCACCCTCCGGGTTCTGACTAGCACACTCTATTTCTGCTTCAATCTCTCTCTTCTGAGGAGACAGGGCCGAAGTTTGGGAGTTGTGGCCCTTCCCCATCATGGCATCCTTGAGGCAAGAGACAATTGATTCGTGATATCGTCCCTCCAACTGAATTGTCCCAGTAGAGGCCACAACGTTACGGGTAGCCTTGAGCCCCGCATCAACCAGCATGCTAAGGCCCTGAAGTGAGCGCGGGTCTATTGAGAAAATAAATTGATCTTCCTTGATATATGAGCCAGCTGGGTTTACTTTCCCTTTAACATTTTTGGAAATCACTCGCTGAGTGATAGTTTCCATAGGCCTGGCCCTCTTAGAAGGGCCGGGGAAAGCATCCTTGCGTCCCTTGGGCCGACCTGCCCATTTATCAGTGCCAAGGATGGCAAATGGATTCTCATACACTAAATTTGCTCTCACTGCTTTCTGGGGACCCCTAGACTCAGAGAGAGTTTCAGCCACTATTTTAGCTGCAATCACAGTTTCAAAACCCACATGTGTATCGATCTCGGCCACCGTATCATGCAGAGTATTAGAGCTTCTCCAATCAGCCTGGGTTACTACTCCCTTACCAGCAGTTGACTGATCCAAAGCAGCGACATAATCATCTATCAACTGGTTCACTTGACCGGCATTGTGGAGGCTCCGTCGAGCTACCTTCACTGGCGTTTGCCAGCCCTACACCAATGGATCAACCCCAATCTTCTTCGTAGTAGCCAGATTCTTTCACCTCATTTCCTGCTCAGAACCTTGGGGAGCTCTCCTCTGCCGGAGGGCAGCCATACACAGGCCGTATTTAGCTCCAACTGTTGGAGCCTCAGGTGTCGGTGACAGAGAACAGGGGCCTCTAAAGTACAGGGAACCGCAACGGAAGCAAATGCCTTCAAGGTGCTCGTAGGCATACTGTTGCCAAAAGGGAAGCATCTTCCCAGATTGACTCGCACGCAGGCCCGAGCGAAGCCTCCCCTACTTTTTTCCTTCGTGGATGGATCAAGAGCAACAAACTCGCTTGCCGACGAGAGAATTGAACGCAGGATGTCTTTCTACCAAAATTTCAGTGAAAGATTGGGCAATCGCATCCAAAGAAGAGCAGTTGTCACCAAATTGGCCATCGGGATGAATTTCGATCGCCATGCCTCAGTGGCGAGCAATTGGCCATTAACAATCCACGGGCGTTCCAGCACCAAGTCCTTAGCAGTGGGATTAGAGAAACGGAAGATATAGCACCGATGAGCAAAAGTAATAGCTTCAACCTTTCTGGAGACGCCCGATCGCTGGAACTCTCGGATGATGGCGTCCGAAGGGATCCATCGGGTTAAGCTTCTCGCTATAACAGCTTTCATCTCCCAGCATCTTTCTTCCTTAGCCAGTGCCTCTGCTAGAATTTGGATGATATTTAGAAAGCTTGCCCACCACCTCTGCTAGAGATGGTGATGGAGAAACCCACACAAAACGGCTTCCATCGCACTTCGCCAGGACATCCTCCCCTCCTTTGAAGCATCCACACTACTGGATGAAGGGGGGACAACATTTGCCATCTTCTAAGTTTTGATCACAGAGATCGGCAAGGATCGCCGAAGATTGAGGACAAAGGGTCCGATAGCACGAATCTTAAATCTTCAGAACAATTGGAGACCGTGCTGCTCCAAAATTGCTTCAGAACTACTATAGCACCGTGCCATTCAGCTTTTTTTTGAAATTTGTGTACAGACACGTTTTCTGAATGGGTATCGTAATTTTATAACATGGCATCATAAATTTACAACTGGGATGTCATAATATTTTTTAGCTTTCTTAATGGATGTCTTAATTTTATAATCATGGTATCATAATTTTATAACAAAAGTGTTATCTTAAATTTTGACGTGATGTGTGTTAATACTTATTCAGCTTTTTTTTTTTAATTTGTATATAGACACATTTTCTGAATGGATGTCGTTATTTTATAACTACAGTATCATAAATTTACAACTGGGGTATCGTAATTTTTTTTTGGCTTTTTGAACGGGTATGATAATTTTATAACTGGAGTGTCGTGATTTTTTTTTTCGTATTATAAAGTTATCTTAACATTTTTGAATGTGTATCATAATTTTACAACTATGATATTGTAATTTTATATTTAAAATATCTTAATATTTTTTTTAAAAGATAAATCATTCCATATTGTTCCATTAGAGATAGTATATTATTTAAAATTCATAATTATATTTTTTACTATTTCATTTCATTGCATTAAATCATATAAAATTCATATAAATTAATAAAAAAAATAATACATTCCATCAAGATTTGCTGCACTGAATGCTCTGCGCAAAGTCTTTTCCTTACATTCAAGCCACCTTCGCACGCAAAATACCCCGGCCCGGCTCGCGGTGAACGTGCCATGTCGTGCCAAGCAGACCCCAACACAACTGTAGGCATCAATCAAACCCGCCAGCCATCACAACACTCAATACTCTTCCTCTCCTTCTCTCTCTCTTCCAAAAGGAGCCAAAAATCTCCAGCTCTCTGACATCATATTTAATAAACAAACTCGCAAACGAAAAGCAGATAATATAAATTTATTACAACCTCTATAAAAAAAAATATCACTCAAACACGATAACTCATCAGATAGTAATGCAACAAATGCATGGATGGTTCCAGAACCCGAGGAGCTGCGCCAGGGTCCGTGCACCGTATTTTTAGGCCGCGAGCCCAGCAAAAAAATCACAACCACCCCCTGCTCTTGGGTCCATCCAATGGACCATCATTAATCTCCCGCAAATAAATAAAATAGAAAGCAAAATTTTATTAATATCAATAAATTATTAGTCCACCCTGGGCGTTAGAGAGGGGAAGATTTGATTTGAATATAAAGCGCCTCTCTTGAGGAAGCCGCCAGAGCCAGACGGCCGGAGAGAGCACGGAGATAAAGGAAGGTTAGGGTTTTGAGAGAGAGAGAGAGAGAAATTTTGAGGGTTCGCAGAAAGAGAGAGAGATAGAGATGGTGGGAGGAGAGGAGAAGGCGGCGAATCCGCGGTGCTACATGGATATCAGCATCGGAGAGGAGATGGAAGGGAGGATCGTGGTGGAGCTTTACGCTGGAGTGGCGCCGCTGACGGCGGAGAACTTCAGGGCGCTGTGCACCGGAGAAAAGGGCATTGGGCCTAATACCGGCGTGCCGCTTCACTACAAGGTAGCTTCTTCGCTGTCTTTCTGGTTTCTTTTATTGGTTTTCTTTGTTTGCCCCTGGAGTTGGAGTAATCGCGGGCGTGGTTTTTGGGTTGTGGGGGTGTTTTTGGTTTTTGGCCTCGTGTTCTTGTCGGCATGGGCTTGGTGTTGTTATCCCCTCGGGTCGTCAGGGGAGGAGGGGTATGTTCAGTGGTTATGAATATTTTGTTACTTCTTTTTGTTTTTTTTTTTGGTTCGATTATTTGGAAAGCGACTCAAAGTGATTTGACGCGGAATAGAATCTTTAGATGCCTCGTGCTATATAGATTATAGATACTGTAACAAAGTGAGTCCAGTTCCATCTCAAGTCGACCCCGGTTAGAAGTTTGATAGTCTGGATGTGGAAAAAAAGGAAATCTTTGTTCTTCCGAAGTCATCCTCCTAACCAATCAAATTCGTAATTTGATGATAAAGCAGCTAAAAAGGATGTTTTTTTTAAATTTTTTTGTTGTTTTTGTTTTTGTTTTGTTTTGTTTTTTTTTTAAGGTTTTGCTTTTAAAAGGTATTCAACTATTTGGTAACATAGATATATAACTTCTGTTGTGGTTTGCCAAGAGGAATGCTGCTGTCCTTGGCGATATTATTTTGAAAGTTAACTAGTTTTGCACATATGGAACCTGTCTTTATTAATGATGTTACCTCCCTTTGGTAACGGTTACTTGATTAATAATAACTATTTTTTTCTCACGATTTCAAATACTTGATTAAGTTGTGGTGACTGCATCAGTGTTTTACTTAAAATAATAATAATTATTTGGTCTCAAGTGCCGACCCCGAATAATCAGGAAAAGGGTTCATAATTATCACTTATTTTGTTCTCAACTTTATGGCTTTTGTGATAGCCAAGATGAATGCTGCTTTCTATTTGAAAACGAAAGAAAATGTTAAGGCTGTGAAATTAAGGTCTGATTTCCAGTTAGGAAAATGAAGATTATGCTCTTGAGCAACTTTAGTTTTATCTTTTCTTCTTATGTTTAATCGTTTAAGTGGGAAAACAGGAAGTCATTTATATGGACAACGTAAGTTTGGATAATTGATATCTCATGTGGATAACAGGATCAATGCTAACTGTTGATTTATAAGCATGTTTTCTCGTAATAAGATAAGTGGAAATATAAAAAAATGCTGACACAATTAACTTTGATAGTTTCTGTACATACACCATGCTTTTTATGCATTCCAGTCTTTAGAGAATGCTCAAAATGATGGCCATTATATTTTCTCTTGTTGGACATTTTGTGATAACAACATGATTGTTTGTCTTCATTGCTTGGGCTCGACATTGAAGTCTGCATTATGCTCATGCTGCATTCCCCCCTTGATATTGATCTTCAAAAGGTGAGATCCTTCAAGATAGAGTGACATGGGAAATGACTGCATGAATAATTACAGCATCTAAGCTGCTCAATCATATTCAAGATAAGTTCTGATAGTGGAGAGCGCATTGAATTGGTGGCTTTGATTTGCTTTTTAGTTGACTTGCCAAATGAGTTTGATAAAATAATATAAAACTGTTTTGTCCTAATGGTTCCTTGTTGGGTTTGCTCTGGCTTTTAAGATACCCACCATTTTCCTTGAAATTTGACACACTAATACAGTCAAGGAGGTAGATATTTGTTAAATATGAACAACAAGGAAAGAAAGAAAAGGAAAAACAAGAAAAAGAAATAAGAAAGGTAAAACAAGAAAAAGGAGAGAAGAAAGGGCGGGGGAGAGATGTGAGGTATCTACTGTTATTCTCTACTAAGATGGCCATTGGGATGAGATGTCTCGTTCTGTAGAGAAATCTAGATTCCCTGTCCAACAAAATTTAAAACCATGGTTGAGATAGCAGAAATGAAGTTGGTGGTGCCCCATATTGGTCAATAATATTCTGGCTGGTGGAATTTTGATACTTCTTTTCAGTGTAACACACTAACTAGCAACCTAACACATCAGTTAATTTTGCTAGCATCATCATAACAGTCAACAGTGCCATGTGCCATGTTTGGTAGTGACGGTTACTTTTAAAACTAATCCATAACAAAAGCCCAAACAAATTTATTTTGACAAAGAATGGTGCTATATGCTGCCCTGATCCTAGATAGTGTTTTGGCCTTGCTCAAAGTCTCAATGATTCATGCAAAGCCAAGCAAGTCCTACAGAATTGTAGGCATTAACTCACCATTACAACCTTCACCACATTTTCTTTATTTGGGTCAAAAAGGTGCAAAGCACTCTCTTCATTGATTTATCACATCCATTAAAGTATAAAATGAACTAAGCTAGAAGAGCATATAATGTTAGTTCATCACATCCTATATAAAGACACAAAATCACGGTAATGGACTAAAATAAATGTTCTGGAGAATTGCAATAGGGTGCCTGCAATCTTTCTAAGCCTTAATAGCATTCCCTTGGATCCATCAACTCAAGGATCACTGTTGATCCTGTCTCAACCTAGCAATAGATGAAGATATATTATTAAATCAATAGCTCACTTTGTCATCAAGGAGGGGTACTTTGGATCATCATTGCTAGGAAATGATTTTCCCACTTCCATTGGAGTTTCATGGGAAACTGAATCTGGAAACAAATTCTATTCTGCAGGTGCTCGAAGGCATGCATCAAGTGCCTGGAAAACTTTGTGAGAATAAAGAGGGGGGATTTAAATTGAACGTGGGATTATGAATGGATAAGGAGGAATTTAAGTAATCTCTTTGATAGATTTGATAAAATCACTTTTATTATCATATGCCATAAAAAAGAAATTTTTATATATTAAATTCATGATTACCAGTAAATTAACCCATGTTTATAAACAATAATGAGAATCTAATAAACACTAGTATTTGTAGTGATTTTTTTTGAAATTTTCTAGTATTTTAATTTATATTCTTTAAATATTCTTACTTGCTTTAGGATCATGTTTCTCATTTATTGAATTAGGAATTTTCTTAACCATTGTTTCCTGTTTCATGCTCTCATAACATTTCCAAAATTAATTTCCCCACTTGGCAACCATGTGTTGGATTGAGTAAAAGGTACTATTGTTAAGGGGGTTCCTAGAGAGCTTGGAAAGAGGCACTAGGGTTCTTGAGGCTCTTTAATTTCTTTCCTTTAGTTTGTCTTCTTGTTGGAGAGAGGAGATTTGGAGGGAGCTGAAGGGAAGTGCTTAGCATGCAATGATGCTATGTGGGCAATAGCATTAAGATGAAGGGGAGAATTGTGGTGGAGCTCTTTATTGGGGTGGTTCTCTAGAGCATTATGCACTTGAGGAAAGGCATTTTCCCCAATATTGGTATCTCATTTCACTACATGGTACTTCTTTTCATCATAACTCACTCTTTCTTATGTAGTTCACCATTGGATTTCTAAGAAATTGAGGATTGAGGCTATTATTGATTGTGTAATTTTGGTGGTGAGGTGATGTATTTTGTATAGGATAAATTAGATCAATTTAAAATTGATACAATATAATGTATCTTGTCAGAGATGGAATGGGATGAGATGACTGAGATTAGTTTCGGAATCTTTCTGGGATGAGACATCTTTTGGCTGTTTTGGCCCTCGTCTTGTCGAGATTTAAACTACTACTTGGAGATAGTAGAAGGGTAGTTATTAATGAAGTGGCCTTTTTTTTTTTTTTGTTTTGGTTCAAGGAAGCTTCCATTTATTACATTCCACTACTAGTGATCTTAACCAATTCATGATTGATAGCATTCTGTTATTGCATAAGCAAGGCTAAGAACAGCTAAACAAAACGAAACCACTATATGACATTTTCATCCAAAAAGTCAGCTTGCACCTGTTTTAACATCTTAGGCCGATGGTTGCTGGTACAAACCCATTTTTCAGTTAAGAAAATTCCTGCCCGTTAATCTGCTGGTTAGTTACCGTATTAGAGGCTTTAATCTGTTGCCAGAACTCGGATCATTTTGAAAGCTTTAATATCCAACAGGCTAGGTGAATGCATGCACTATAGAACCCTCATTCTTCCAATATCCAATAGATGAGTTATGTGATCTCATCACTCTTGAATCCTGTGTACAAACTGTTGTTCTAACATTATTTACCATGTTAAACAAATTGGATGAGTTTTTGTCATAATGATGATTTGAGATGCTTCACATGGTTGTGTTTCCATTTAATACTTTGGGTAGTAGTGGAGTAGAGACAGTAATGCGATAAAAATCAAAACTTGTTTTAACTTCAAATTATTTACTTATATGTATTGGAAAGCTCGCATCAGTGAAGAGAATGTGCAGGCAAAAATGATTTGATATGTAATCGAGAGAATTGGATGGAGATAATGAAAATTGTCTTGAAACCACTGACTGTTTTGTAGGTCTTGGTCTTCAATAGAAGCTGCTATTGATGTAAGGTCTACTTATGGGGCATGTTGTTACTATGCTTATTTTACTGTTGTGTGCTATTCTTGGTTGGTCATATTGAAACTCCTTTCTCAGTCAGCACATGATCACTGCTGCACACAAATTTTTTTCCCACCTAGACCCTACATTTTCTTGGAAGGTGAAACTGTCTATTTTCTTTGTACCTGTCAAATAGTTTTTGTGATTCAGTGGTCAAAGCATTTCTTCTGATAAACTGAATGAAGTTAATATGCATTTCTCCATTGATTTTTTTCCCAACTCGATCTATTGTGAAATAATGATAACAGCAAAATACATATTAGTGAACTTTACTGTCCTGCTGCTGTTCTGATTTATAAAACTGTTGGAGTATACAGTAATTTTTAACTCTCTTTTTTCCAGGGTTCAAGTTTTCATCGTGTTATCAAAGGTTTTATGATACAAGGTGGATATATATCCAAGGGTGATCGAGCTGGAGGAGAGTCCATATATGGACTAAAATTTGAGGATGAGAACTTTGAATTGAAACATGAAAGAAAAGGAATACTATCAATGGCAAATTCTGGCCCCAACACCAATGGCTCTCAATTCTTTATCACTACCACTAGAACATCTCATCTAGATGGAAAGCATGTTGTGTTTGGGAAGGTGGTTAAGGGCATGGGAGTTGTTCGGGCGATTGAGCACACTCCTGTTGGAGATGGTGATTATCCCACTGTTGATGTAATAATTGCGGATTGTGGAGAACTTTCTGAAGGGGCTGATGATGGAGTTTCAAATTTCTTCAAAGATGGGGACATGCATCCAGATTGGCCCCATGACCTTGATGAGAAGCCAAGTGAGGTCTCGTGGTGGATGAATGCTGTGGACTCTGCTAAGGCTTTTGGAAATGATTACTTCAAGGTCAATTTTGTTATAAACCTTGATTTCTGTTTATTTTAATATCTACTTTTCAATTGGATCATGTAGGACGTGCAACTTTAAATTTTGTTTCTGTCAGCAGTGCTTTAATTTGTTTTCCACTGCAGGAGTAATTTAATGTGTTTTTATTATGCACCCTTGAAATGTGCACATCTTGCTTGCCTTGTGAATGTCATCATTGTAATGTTTCAAAAGAGTGTTAGTGTATTGAAGGACATTACTATCTTGTTCCTCTTGGTTTTGTTGGATTTCAAATTGCTCATTTGAATTTTAATTTCTTTTGTTTCAAGCAGAAGCCTGACTTTAAGATGGCTCTCAGAAAGTATCGTAAAGCTTTGCGCTACTTGGATATTTGCTGGGAGAAAGAAGAGATTGATGAAGGCAAGCATATATTTGGCACTAAAACTCTCTCTCTCTCTCTCTCTCTGCTTGCTGGCTCACTCTCTCCATCTTTTTGTGGCTTCCCAGATAAGAGCTCATTGTTGCGGAAGACGAAGTCAATTATACTTACAAATAGTTCTGTAAGCTTTTGTTGCACCCCCTTTTTTTTTGTAATTCCTATAACTATAATTTGGAATTGAATATTGAAAATGCAATATCCACTGTTAATCTGAATAAGTTCCTTAATATCTAATGACCTTAGCTTCAATAAGTAGTATTCAATCTGTATGATGTTTGAATTTGAGCAGTATCCATGGAGTCTTATGTTTTACTTTCCAATTAGCATTACTAGCATTAACGTCTTATGGGCTGATTTTGAATTCTTTATAGGTAAGAGGTAATTATCATGTACTTGAGGAGGGCAATTGGCAGGTTGGCACAGTTTTGACCTACATGATTTTGAAAAAAAATTGGAAGTCTTGGTTTGAGTTGTGGTTGCCAGAGCTCATAGTTTTGATTAATGTGATATATTCCTATTCAACCCATGATGCAAAAAGGGACATGAGATTTGAAAGTTTTGGGAATCCAGAGTTTCTAATATATTATTCACCATAGAATTCTTGATCTTGAGTGAAATGAATGTTTAATCAGATGAATAAATCCAACCTTTTTGTAGATTGAACTTCACTGGTGCCTTGAGTCTAGGGACAAGCGTATATTTTGTTCTTTTCTATGTGTTTTTGTCACTGAGACAGCTAATCTAGTCACCAAGCATATTTTCTGTTCTTTCTCTAGGTGTTCAAACTAATGAATGATTTTACTAATTCACAAAATTTCCATTGTAGGAGTGTCTTTAGGATGTTACGTCCTTGCATTTCTTTCATCATATAATTTGTCCATCTTGTCCAATACACTAATATTGTGTTTCTTGTTCTTACCATTAAACTAGTAATTCTGTGTTTATGGTCAAAGAATGTTAGATCGTGTGATGAGAGAGCTGTAATAAGTTCTTTCTCACTTTGAATAAATGTAACTGAAGGAACCTTAAAAAAAGAGTAACTGAAGTAACATGTGCATCTATTGTTAATTGTACTACTTTTATCAAGGCTGTCTTTTTCTCACTCTTCATGCCTTATAACATGTATCTCTGGTTTTTTGAACTTGTATCTTGTCAAGTATTTTTGATTTCCTTTCTTCTTTTTAGCCAATCTATCATGTAGATTTTCTAAAGCAAAAAAGTTAAGCTTATTTTTACTTTCTTCTGCGTTCTTGTTATCTCTGTAGTATCTTTCAAGATATTTTTTCCCCATCTCTACATTCTGTTTCCATGCTTTAGATACTCGTTTCCTTGATTGTATTTTGGATTTCAGTTACCTTTAGGTTCTATAAGAATTTTGTACCAAACCAACTGATGTAAGTTGCCGTTAAATCTATCATCATATGTAAGTTGCTAGAAGAATGAACATTAGGCCAACAATCTCACAAAAACCTACCCTTGCTCCAGATAGAATAACAAAGTGGAGGGAGAGGGACAGAACCCAGGCATGTTACCTTGGTTCTGGCATTGCTCCACTGCATGTCCACAGATTGCAGCCTAGTGCTTAGTGCTCAATTCTAGAGGAGAATGGGGTTTGAAGAGGCTGTCTGAGAGCAGAATACAAGGACGGTTTATATTATTGAGATTCAGGTTGTTTTAAATCTGGACTTTGGTGTGACTGTTTAATGTGCAACATCATCAGAATTTAGGTATTTATTTATTTATTTTCAATTTATGTATGCATTTGCATGGAACAGAGGAACCCTATGGCTTTATCTTGGGTACATGAAGATTTAATTGCTAGCATGAGCCAATATGAATGAACTAGAAGAAAGGCCCATAGACTTTGCACCCATATCAACAAAAAAGAGGCATCAAGTTCGCAAGCATGATTGGCTCACCAGCATGCTACTATTTTCTTGTCCTTGCAGACATGATCTTGCAATTGTTTCTTGTTGTGATGTAGTTTTACGTGCCAGGCTGGAGGCTTTGTTATTATTTGATTAACTACACAGTATGCTAACTAGTCTGGTCCTGTGGAAGCTGAAGCATGTAAAGTACCAAAGAGCGCCTCTATAACATCCCTGGCCCATTTAAGCCAAGCTAGCCTGGCAGGTTCTGGCTCTTGCCAATGCCAGCTAATCCTGCAATCCCCTCATGGATTTTAGAGAAAATATTTATCTTTGAGAGCAAGAGAGCTACCATAGATGATGTTTAGGAAGCTATTTTTGGAGATCCTTTTGAATGCAATTGGCAAGGTGGCCTAATTATGATAGGTAAGGAACACCTTACATGGACCATTAATTTGAAGTTGATATTAAGGTTTTCTCCAGTTTGATTCATGGTAAGACAAGGGAATGCCACTGCAATGCACCTTTTCTGACACAATATCTGGTCTTAGAATGACCACCATGTTTTTACCAGGAGATTCATGTCCGATAAAACTATGCTGCTTATATGAACAGCTGGAAGTGCACATTTTACTGTTCTAACTAAATATTTGCTTTTTTAATTAATTGCAGAAAATTGCAATCTGTTGATGAAGAATGCAAGTCTATTTATGTGCCTTCTTGCGAACCTTGTAAGATTCACAAGTTTAGTTTTAACTAATTGCTTTTATTTTCTTAAACTCTATGTTTAGGCTTGCAAATTGAAATTAGGAGATCCCAAGGGTGCCTTATTGGATGCTGACTTTGCAATGCGTGAAAGAGAGGGTAATGCCAAAGCATATTACCGCCAAGGCCAGGTTATTATCTTTCATCTGATGACTATTATTTACATTAAAGAATTGATATCTGTCTCCAGTCTGAGATTATTTCAGTCGACTGGTTTTATTTTGCAGAATGTTCAGAACCAGTTATTGTTATAACACATCATGTTTCTAGTTAATAAAAAAAATTTCTTTTATGAGCTAGATTGTTTTGCAGGATTTTTGGACGTCATCTTTAGTTGCTTGCTTGTGGACTATAATACATGTGGTACCCGAGATATGGATTGCTTATATCTACTTATTATATTTTTCATAAAAGATATTTTCCCAAAGTATTGCTAGAAACTTCTATTGTAATAATCTAAGGATAATTTTTTTTTGTCAATAGCTGCACTCTCCCTGTAAATATCTTATTTTTGCAATGATAAAATGGCCTGATGTTTGCATGAGAGAAGCAGGGGTTGGCTTACATTAGAATTAGACCCGGTCCTGACCTTGATAAGGTTTAATGCAACTCAATGCGTTGTGGTTTTTTCCTTGGTTTGGGTTCTGATTCATACCAGAGCTGTATTGTTGCTGGGATTTTGGTTGTATGTGATGCAGCCATCCATGCATTTGACAGCGATAGAATGCAGACAGATGTGATGATATCTAGATTTACATGTACATGTAACTTGATCCAAGAGAATTCATTCAAGACTGCTGCATTTGTTTGTGGATAGTTTTATCTTTCTCATGATTTTCTGGATGCTTTCTTTTCATTATTATTCTGTTTCAGCTGTTGTTTTTGTTTGCATGCAAGTCATGGATTGCCTAAGTTATTCCCTTGTAAACTGAACAGGCACATATGTCGCTTAATGATGTAGATGCTGCAGTTGAAAGTTTCAAGAAAGCACTAGAGTTAGAGCCAAATGATGGTTTGTGGCTTTTCTTTATTTTCTTTCTTTTGGTTTCATATTTGTGATTGATGAGTTGATTGGATTTGCGTTATTTTTTAGGAGGCATAAAAAAAGAGCTTGCTGCTGCAAAGAAGAAGGTGAGAATGATATATCTGGTGCATTTCGTTCAAGTCTGCTTTAATTCTAGATGTGATTTAAATAGCTAAAACTGTTTACAGATCGCTGATAGACGGGATCAAGAGCGGAAGGCTTATTCCAGAATGTTCCAAGCCTCCATAAAATCAGAGGCAAATGATAAGGTTATGTTATTGTGGTTCTTTAATTTTAAAGGAAGCTTCTTTAAATTCATAAATGATGATTATTAACATTTGCAAATGCAAGTATATATACACAACAGCTGACTTTGTGTCTTTCGTCATTTCTTCTTTGCAGGACAAACATTGCTGAAGAACATTCAGCTCCAAAAAATTTACGTGAAATCTTTTGGCAAGTGGGCAAACGTAGCGGGTTTTCATTCATCATGTAAAGGTTCAGGTATTTGTTGTTTCATTCAGCATAGTTACTTTGCATAAAATGAACAGACTAGACTATCATCCCTTTTTTTTTTTTTTTCAAAATCTGCAGGTATTTAATTGGGACTGAAGAAAAGAAATCGAGATCCCTTGAGATGGATATATACAGGAAAGGAAAAAAAGCTTGAACCATTTTTTTCTAAAAAATAGTTGAAGTTGCACCAGGACATTGTAGTAATAGTTTTTTTAGATGAGGGATGCTCAAACTTTACCATCTCAAATAATCTGTCAGGTTCTGCGCAACATAACACTTGTGTACTCTATGAACTTGACGGTTTACTCTAGACATTTACTGAGTTCTTTGACTTCTCTATCGCACCTCTTTTGTTAATCCTTTGCATTGCTGGTGGTTTTTATGAATCTCATTTAGCTGGGTTCAATTCATCTGCAGAGCTTAGCTTTTCTATAGCATATTTATGATCCTGAATTTTATGGCTTTTATTGGTCCTGCCTTTGCAGTCATGTCTCTCTTGGTTGCTTTGTGTTGTCGTCTCTGCCTTTGTGGCAATTCTAAAGGTGGTGCTTCTGGGCCAGCCCATCACCCTTTGCACAACACTTTATGCCTATCAGGTAATTTTGCGAGTTTTGATTTATTTCCGCTTTCTTGAAGTTAAAATTATGTCCGCCATTATTCTGTTTCAACTATCGGTCTGGAAGCAAATTTTTTGAGCTTCGATCCTGCTCGTTGCTTGTCAACGTTTTGGTATGGCTTAAGATCTTATATTTGCTTGTGACTGCAATGGGGTGATGGCAGTAGCTGCAGTGGCCCTTCCTTTTGTTTCCGGGGCATATTGGGAACACCTTGCTGCCAGCAGTTTACTTCGACTCTAAGTTGGTTTCTCATTTTATGGATATGCGCCTTCAAGGATTTAAAAAGGCTACACCGTGTCAGAAGGCCAACACTGATTAGAACCTTGACCCTTCCTAACTGCCATTCGTCTATAGGAGTGATGTGGCTGATCCAGCGCCGTTAGAATAAAAGATAACAGCAGCTAACGGAGGTCACCGCATCTCAACCCCGAGACCTTCCCGGTCTCGGGATGCACAAGCATCATCTCACTCCCGAGACTCCCTCCGGTCTCGGATTGAGATTACCATGTCTCAACCCTGAGACCCTCCTTCGATCTCGGGGTGCATTAGCACCATCTCACCTTCGAGACCTCCTTCGATCTCGGGGTGAGGTTACCATATCTCGACCCTGAGACCCCTTCTGGTCTTGGGATGCACTAGCACCATCTCACCTCCGAGACCTCCTTCGATCTCGGGGTGAGGTTACCATATCTCGACCCTGAGACCCCCTCTGGTCTTGGGATGCACCAGCACCATTTCACCCCCCCCCCCCGAGACCTTCACCGGTCTCGGGGTGAGGTCACCATGTCTCGACCCCGAGACCCTCCTCCGGTCTCGGGGTGTACAGCACCTTCTCACCCTCGAGACCTTCTTCGGTCTCAGGGTGAGGTCACCATATCTCGACCCCGAGACCCCCCTTCGGTCTCGGGGTGCACCAGCATCATCTCACCCCCGAGACCTCCTTCGGTCTTGGGGTGAGGTCACTATATCTCGACCCCGAGACCTCCCTCCGGTCTCGGGGTGCACCAGCATCATCTCACCCCCGAGACCTCCTCCGGTCTCGAGGTGCACCAGCATATCTCACCCCCGAGACCTCCTCCGGTCTCAGGGTGAGGTCACCATGTCTCGACCCCGAGACCCCCCCTCCGGTCTCGGAGTGCACCAGCATCATCTTACCCCCGAGACCTCCACCGGACTCGAGGTGAGGTCACCATATCTCGACCCCGAGACCCCCCTCCGGTCTCGGGGTGCATCAGCACCATCTCAACCCTGAAACCTCTCCGGTCTCAGGGTGAGGTCACCATATCTTGATCCCGAGACCCCCCTCCGGTCTCGTGGTGCACCAACATCATTTCACCCCCGAGACCTTCGGTCTCGGGGTGAGGTCACCATATCTCGACCCCGAGATCCCCCTTTCGATCTCGGGGTGCACCAGCACCATCTCACCCCCGAGACCTCCTCCAGTCTCGGGGTGAGGTCACTAAATCTCCACCTCGAGGCCCCGAGACCAGGCATCATCAACGTTCAGCACGTGAACCAGCCTTCGAACCAAACGACAACTCCGAGCCACCTGGCGCACCCATGTGACTCGTCGTGCGCCCGTGGCTGCTTGCGGCCATACCTCATAACAGCGTATGGTGCATTGCATGTGTCCCTGTGTATGACTGTGCCCCGTTACGGAGTACGATTCACTACCACTTGCAACTGTGCGCGGTCATGTCAAGCAACGGCGTGCACCAAATACAATCGCGGCTGCTAGACACGTGTAAAGCCATATTGACAGGTAACGTGAGACGCCTCCAGCGCGCACAGTGATGGTACAACAGCAATCTTCTGGAACAGAAAGATGGGACATTCGACAGGTATAAAAATACACGCCCGCATTGTAAGTAGGGATTCGAACTCTGGTTTTCTAGCTTTCTTCCCACTAGCAAAAACCCTAACTGTCTCAGCTCCCTTCTGCTGAGCGGTTCTTGTCTGATCCCAAGTAACTAATTTGAGCGTTGGAGGGTCCCCACTAGAGCATCCGAGACTTTTCTTGCAGGGGTCTGGAGAGAAGGACGTCTGTCTTCCCCAACGCTTGAAGAAGGTGACTTGGCGTCATCAGATTGGCGCGCCAGGTAGGGGCAGAAAGAGAAAGACATCGAACCAACAATCTGCGATCTCTCTTCTCGAGTTCTTGAAGCCATGGTGACGACCCGTACGAAGGGAGTCTCTGCCACTTGCACTGGGGGGCAACGCCGAGGAGCCGGTCCACCTGCGGAGGTTCTCCCGGCTCTCGCGGCTAGCATTCCGGTGCCGCTGCATCCCTAGGAGGCTGGACCTTCCGCTCCTCCGGCCGATGTCCCAGCGCCTCCTCCGCAGCTTCTCCAAGAAGATCGATTCGCTGCCCTAGCCACGCAAGTCCAATCTCTGGCAGCGGCGGTTCAAGGCCTGCAACACCAACAGGCGGCCGCGCAGCAGTCGGAGCCAAACCCATCAGTCCCGGGGGTGGTGCAACCCAGCCAGTATTCCTCCTGGAGGAGATCACCGGTGCCGGGGGATCGCCACTATCAGGCTTCGCCCAAGCCTCATCACCGGAAAGCTTCTAAGAGACACCGGTCGCCTTCCCGCCACGCCAGTGTCTCTCCTAAGCGGCAACACGGGAAGGAGGTGGAGCACCCCCGCCGGCATCGCTGTTCCCGTTCTTCATCTTCTGAATCTTCGGGGGAGGGCTCTTTTGATGGCCAGATGGCCCGTCGAGCCGAGCGTCGACTCGACGAGTATAATCAGAGGTTGGAGGAACTTAGCCATCGGATCACCCACCCGCCAGAGATGGACTACGACAGTCGACCTCCATTATCTCGCCGCATCATGGAAGAGCCCATCTTCGCCCGGTTCTGCCTTCCCCAGCTAGATCCTTACGATGGGACCACAGACCCCTTGGACCACTTGGAAAGTTATAAAGTTCTCATGCAAGTCCAGGGGGCCACTGACTCACTCATGTGCATCGCCTTCCCAGCCACCCTGAAGAAGGCCGTCCGAGCTTGGTACTCCAGTTCTCATGCAAGTCCACAGAGCATTGATTCCTTCCGCCAGTTGGAGAGGGCTTTCTTGGCCCATTTTGATGCCTGCCGGAAGATCCCTAGGGTAGCAGATAGCCTCTTCGCCGTCCAGCAGAAGAGCGGTGAGTCCTTGCGGGATTATGTCGCTCGGTTCAAGAAGGTGCCCCTGGAGGTCTACAATCTTGAAGACTCGGTGGCCACTTTGGCCTTGAAGCGAGGGCTTCGCCTGTCTCGCTTCGCGTACTCTCTCGACAAGAAACCACCCGGCTCTTACGCCGAGCTCTTGACCCAGGCCCAAAAGTACATTCGAGCCGATAAGGCTGACTTCTCCCGGCGCGAGGCTGGCGGGAACGTTACCAAGAAACCGGCCCGACCAGAACCTGTCGAAGCCCACTCCAGAAGACATGAGCCTCCTCGCCGGCCAGACAACCGTCCCCGAGCCCCTGCACCGAGAGATGGACCCTACACCTCACTGCTCACCCCGATATCTCAGATCTTGCTCAAGATTGAAGGGGAGTCTTATCTTCAGCGCCCTCCTCCATTAAACCCGAAGATCCCTCGCAACAAGAACCTCTATTGTCGCTACCACCGAGATCACGGTCATGATACTGACGAGTGTCGCCAGCTGAAGAAGGCTATCGAAGAGCGAGGCCTCCTGGAAAAGTTCGTTCAGAGGAACAACCCGGGAGCTCCTGGCCCGTCAGCGCCCCCGCCGCCGATGATCGACAATGCCCCAACGGAGAAGACGGTGGCAATAATTTCCTGGGGGGCAGGAGGCCCGCCGAAGAGGCCGAGAGGGGAGGGGGAGTTGGATTCTGTAATCCCTTTCTTTAAAAAGGATTTAGAGGAGGTAGTAAACAAAAATGATGACAGCGTCGTCGTATCCATGACGATTGCTAAACATCCTGTAAAGAGAATTCTAGTTGATAGTGGGAGTTCTGTGGATGTTTTGAACTATGACGCCTTTGTTCGCATGAACCTGTTGCCCGATCTACTCCGGCCCGTCGCCACGCCCCTGATGGGGTTTATTGGAGATTCTGTTAAAGTCGAGGGGAAGGTCACTCTCCCTGTGACGGCTGGCACAACCCCGTGTCAAAGTATGATTTTCATGAAGTTCTTGGTGGTTCGTGTGCCCCTTGCTTACAACGCGATCCTCGGGAGGTCCGGGCTCAATCTTTTGGATGCTATCATATCCACTAAGAGGCTCCTCGTGAGATTTCCTACCCGCGAAGGAGTCGGGGAGATGCGGGGAGAGCAGAATCCACCTTCACTTTGCTACCACATGGCCCCTAGTCCGCAGGGGGCGGCACCCGCGCCGGCACCTGAGACGCTGGATCCTCGAGACCTGGAGAGAAGAGGAGAGCCAGCCGAGCGACTGCTTACTTTCCCTCTCGGGGAGGACCCAGCGAGAACAGGAGCCCTACTTCCGGAGGAGGCTCATGACCGACTCCTCACCTTTCTGAGGGCTAATGCAGATGTCTTCGCCTGGTCGGCGTCCGATATGCCAGGAATTCAGAAGAGGTGATTACCCACCAACTTAACATTCGGGCGGAGTGCCGACCTATTCGACAGAAGAAAAGAAGTTTCGCCCCCGATCGACAGAAGGCCGTGGATGAGGAGGTGCGGAAGCTACTGGCGGCCGATCACATCCGCGAGGTGCACTACCCAGACTGGCTGGCGAATGTCGTGATGGTTCGCAAGGCCAGTGGGAGCTGGAGGATGTGCGTGGACTTCACCGACCTCAACAAGGCATGCCCCAAAGATAGCTTTCCGTTACCCCGGATCGACCAGCTAGTGGACGCCACATCCGGGCATGAAACTCTTAGTTTCATGGACGCATTCTCGGGGTACAATTAGATCAGGATGAACCCGGCGGATGAAGAAGCCACCTCTTTTATTACAGAAAAGGGGATTTATTGCTATAAGGTGATGCCGTTTGGGCTGAAGAATGCCGGAGCCACCTATCAAAGGTTGATGAATAAGGTCTTTGAGGACCAGATAGGGCGTAACATGGAGGTGTACATGGATGATATGCTGACCAAGAGCACCAGTGCTGCTAACTATGTCGCCGACCTCGAGGAGACCTTCAACAACCTGCGTCGGTATCGGATGAGGCTTAACCCCCACAAGTGCGCCTTCGGAGTGGCGGCAGGCAAGTTTCTGGGCTTTATGGTAACCCAGCGAGGGATTGAAGCCAACCCTGACAAGATCAGGGCTATCTTGGATATGAGGCCCCCAGCTAACAAGAAGGAGGTGCAACGCCTAACCGGGAGGGTGGCAGCTTTGAGTCGCTTCATGTCAAGATCGGTAGAAAGGTGCCTGCCCTTCTTTAAGGCGCTGCGCAAGGTCAATGGCTTCGAGTGGATAAAGGAGTGTCAGGATGCCTTCGAGGAGTTGAAGCAATTTTTGTCCACTCCCCCGCTGTTGTCCAAGCCAAAGAGTGGGGAGGAGCTCTTCCTATATCTCGCAACCTCCCCCGAAGCTTTTAGCTCTGTGCTGTGCGCATGGATGTTGATGGAGTCCAGAGACCGATCTATTACACCAGCAAGGTACTTCATGATGCCGAGACCAGATACTCTAGAATCGAGAAGATCATTTTTGCCCTGGTGGTCTCTGCCCAACGCTTCCGACCCTATTTTCAAGCTCATCCCATCGTGGTGCTCATGGACCAACCTCTTCGGACCATCTTGTCTCGCCCTGACACCTCCAGTCGACTAGCCAAATGAGCCATTAAACTAAGTAAATTTGACCTATTCATTCGACCAAGGCCGGCCATGAAGTCTCAGGTGATAGCTGATTTCTTGGTTGAGTGTTCCTGGACCGAGAGGGGTGTGGAGGAGATACGCTAGGAGGAGTGTGTGGACCCTCCCTCGACTGAGGAGGCAGAAAAAGAGGATTGGATTTTGCATGTGGATGGAGCAGCAAATTCTCAAGGAAGTGGAGTTGGACTCATTCTTGCGAGCCCTGAGGGGGATGCGGTGGAGTATGCTCTTAGATTCCAGTTCCCGGCAACTAACAACCAGGCGGAGTATGAAGCCCTATTAGCGAGAATGAGGTTGGCTGAGGAGTTAGGTGCAGGGCGTTTGAGGGCCTTCACGGACTCAGCTTGTTTCTGGGCAGATCACTGGGGAGTACGAAGCTAGGGACCCAACCATGTCCCGCTATCTGAGCAAGGTACAATCCCAAGCTCTTGGTTCTCTTACTTCCGTGTCAGCTACATTTCCCGAGCAGAGAATGCCAGAGCCAACGCATTATCCCGTTTAGCCACTTCGGCCGACGGGATGCTGGGAAGAACATATGTGGAGCACCTCCAGGCCCCAAGCATTGAAGTTGTGGATGAAGCGTTACCGGTGGAGCAAGAGCCCTCTTGGATGGATGCCTACGTCCGATTTATGACCAACGGCACTCTCCCAGAGAACCCCACTGAGGCCAAACTACTCAGGCGGAGGGCCCCGAGGTTCTTGATGATGGATGGAAAACTTTATCGAAGATCATTCTCATACCCGGTCCTCAGGTGCGTGGGACCAGTAGAATCAGATTACATCCTGCGGGAGATCCATGAAGGCATCTGTGGAAGTCACCTGGGGGGTAGAGCCCTAGCTTACAAGGCCCTACGACGGGGGTACTTTTGGCTGACCATGAAGGAGGACGCAACCGAGCTCGTTAAGAGATGTGATAGCTGTCAGCGCCATGCTAATATCGAGCGACAGCCGACGTCTCAGTTAACCCCCTTGGTGGCACCCTGGCCCTTCGCCCAGTGGGGTATGGATATCCTGAGACCATTTCCTCCGCCTCCGGACAACGAAAGTTCCTCCTGGTGGCCGTTGATCACTTCACTAAGTGGGTTGAAGCCGAGGCCCTTGCTAAGATCACGGAAAGTAAAGTGAGATCCTTCTTTTGGAAGTCCATTATATGTCGATTCGGACTGCTGCACACCCTGGTCACCGACAATGGCCGGCAGTTTGACAACATGCCCTTCTGGGAATTCTGCTCCGAACTGGACATCCGTCAGAAATTTACTTCCGTCGGGCACCCTCAGACCAACGGGCGGCTGAGGTAACTAATCGAATTATTCTCCAAGGGCTGAGAACTCGACTAGATGACTGTAAGGGACGATGGGTGGAGGAGCTCCCCAACGTGCTGTGGGCCTACCATACAACGCCACGAGCCCCCACCGGCGAGACCCCATTCAGCTTAGTCTTTGGATCCGAAGCCGTCATCCCGGTAGAGGTTGGCTCACCGAGCCCTCGGATGGAGTCGTACAACGAGGAAGGTAACCCAGACCAGCTGCGAGCCAACCTCGACCTGGTGGAGGAAATGCGAGATCGAGCGCGACTTCGGATGGCGGTCTATCGGCAATAGGCCGCAAAATATTACAACGCCCGTGTGCATCCCTGGACCTTCCTGCCGGGGGACCTGATCCTTCGACGGGCTGAAGTCTCGAAGCCGGCGGAGGGAGGCAAGCTAGCCCCAAATTGGGAGGGACCCTATCGGATCGCCGAGACACTTCGTCACGGAGCTTACAAGATCGAAGAGCTTGATGGGAAGCCGCTTCCTAGGACATGGAATGCAGATAACCTTCGTCGGTACTATCAGTAACGCATTTCTCCTCTCACATTAAATATCGTGCCTGTATTCTTTTGGGCTTTCGCCCCTCATTCTATATTAACAAATTTCAATTTTTGCTCATGAGTTCTTTTTACCTAAAGCCCTGGGCCAGCCAAGCATAAAGCCCGACAACCGACGGCACTTAAAGCCCTGCACCAACCAGGCATAAAGCTCGACACCCGTCGGCACTTAAAGCCCTGCACCAGCCAGGCATAAAGCCCGACACCCGTCGGCACCTAAAGCCCTGCACCAACCAGGCATAAAGCCCGACACTCGTCGGCACCCAAAGCCCTGGGCCAGCCAGGCATAAAGCCCGACACCCGCCGGCACATAAAGCCCGACACCCGTCGGCACCTAAAGTCCTGGGCCAGCCAGGCATTAAGCCCGATAACTGACGGCACTTAAAGCCCTGCACCAGCCAGGTATAAAGCCCGACAACCGACGGCACTTAAAGCCCTGCACCAGCCAGGCATAAAGCCCGACACCCGTCGGCACCTAAAGCCCTGGGCCAGCCAGGTATAAAGCCCGACATCCGTCGGCACCTAAAGCCCTGGGCCAGCCAGGCATAAAGCCCGACAACCGACGGCACTTAAAGCTCTGCACCAGCCAGGCATAAAGTCCACACCCATCGGCACCTAAAGCCCTGGGCCAACCAGGCATAAAGCCTGACACCCGTCAGCACCTAAAGCCCTGGGCCAGCCAGGCATAAAGCCCGACACCCGTCGGCATCCAAAGCCCTGGACCAGCCAGGCATAAAGCTCGACACCCGTCGGCACCTAAAGCCCTGCACCAGCCAGGCATAAAGCCCGACACCCGTCGGCACCTAAAGCCCTGGGCCAGCCAGGCATAAAGCCCGATACCCGTCGGCACCCAAAGCCCTACACCAGCCAGGCATAAAGCCCGACACCCGTCGGCACCCAAAGCCCTCTGCCAGCCAGGCATAAAGCCCGACACCCGTCGGCACCCAAAGCCCTGCACCAGCCAGGCATAAAGCCCGACACCCGTCGGCACCCAAAGCCCTAGGCCAGCCAGGCATAAGGCCCGACACCCGTCGACACCTAAAGCCCGACACCCGACGGCACATAAAGCCTGACACCCGTCGGCACTTAAAGCCCTAGGCCAGCCAGGCATAAAGCTCGACACCCGTCGGCACTTAAAGTCCTAGACCAGTCGGGCCTAAAGTCTGACCCCCGTCGGCACCTAAAGCCATGTGCCTACCTGGCGCAAGGCCCGACATACCCTTGGCAGAGCGGTGCGCCGTCGGTCCTGAGGAACCCGCCTACCTCAACCTCCAACGACCGGTGCTTTAACCCCAAGAAACCTATCCTTCCTGGCCCCGAGTTTCGGTCCTAGGTGGCTAAGATGGAATAGCTCGCTTGAGTTGAGAGTTATCCCTTGGCACTAATGGGACCAAGGGGCCGCGTATTGTCAACCAACAAATTTGGGGTAAGAGTCGCAAATAGACAATTTATCTTGGAGGAAAAAGGTATTTCATTAATTTGAAGGGATTACAAAATGCCGACATCGTCGGACTTGCAAAAATAAAAATACAAGGAATCTCACGGCTCAGCTAGCGCGGGCTCATCGTCGGAGGGGGCCGAATCCGAGAAGTGATCTGGTTCGACTTCCAGGGCTTGGGGAATGTTCAAGTCCCTGGCAATTTTCTCTTCCCGTGCTGGAACCCTTGTAGGAACACCGCCATCGAAGCTTCCGCCAAATCATCTGTGTTGACCCAATTATTGATTTTGATGATTAATAAAGGAATTGAGTATATTTATTTGATTACTAATGGATTTGATAAGTATTTCAGGGCTTAAAAATATTTGATCGATTTAAAGGTATTAAGAAATGAGTTTTGAATCAATTGCAAATCATAAGTTTCAAAGTTTCAGAACCTGGAGTCGACACCTAGAATTCCTGGAGCCGACCCCATGGCCTATCAAATATTCTTCTGATTTTTGATACGGTCCGGAGCCGACACCTAGAGTTTCGGAGCCGACACCCAGAGTTTCGGAGTCGACACTTACAGTGTCTGGAGCCGACTCCGATGCGGGGATAGAACACTTATTTTCTGAGCATCTTGGAGCCGACACACACAGTATTCTAGAGCCGACACCTGACGATGGCGAGCCGACACCTAACTTTTTTGGAGCCGACTCCTCGACGAACTCAGAACTTTCTATTTTTGGATAAACGACTTGGAGCCGACACCTGAAAAGTTGGAGCCGACTTCAACTGTCTGGGACGAAATTTTAAAATGCCAGATCAGCTCTAACAGTAATATTTCCTTTTTACCTAACTTCTAACGGATATATTTTGTTTCCAGGTACATTCCAACGGCTAGTTTTCTTCCAAAAATGGATTAAAGAAAATCTATAAAAGGGAGAACACCCATTTGAAAAAGCACAACGGAAATAGAAAAAGAGGGAAAAATGGAAAATAGAGAGAATATTCAAATCAAAAATCTGAGAAGTCTTGAGCCTGAAATCCAAGAGAATAGCATTCAAACTCAAATCCTTCCACTCCACAAAGCTCAAAGAAGAATCCAAGGCATTTAAAATTGAAAAATCGAAGGATTCATAAAAAGGGAAAGAAGCTCTGTTTTGAAGATTTTCCAACTTCTCATCTGCAACATTTGCAACGAATCAAAGCTGAGGCCTGATTCAACATCTCTAAAGAGAAGAGGAAAAGAAGAAAAGAAGAAAAGCTCAAATCCAATCCACTTCAAATAGGCTTTTCTAAACCTTGTTCTTTATTTGAATATTTGCTCATTTAAGGAGCTGTCTTGTATCTTAAATATTCTTCTTACTTGTTTGTGCTAGTTCAATCAGGGGGATTGAACTAGTGGAGGTTGTATACCTCGGGTCAAGCTAGTTTAGCTTGAGTTTAGGGTTTTGTACTGGTAAGCCCGAAAAACCGGCTGGGTTCGTCGTGATCCCGGGTGAAACAACAAGTTGCGAGTTGTGATCTTGGAAAACAACTCGACTGTAATCAAGTCGATTATAGTGTGGACCCAAGTGAATCTTGGGAGTGGACGTAGGTGTTAGATACACCGAACACTATAAAATTTTTGTGTTTGTCGTGCTTCTATTATCTCTATCTCTATCTCCTTGTTTGTGGTTTATATTGCATTGTATTTAATTTCATTTATCTTAAAGCCAATAGTTTTTAAAAGGTTAAAATTTTTTAAAGAACCCAATTCACCCCCCTTCTTGGGTTGCCATCTGAGCCAACAATTGGTATCAGAGCTAGTGCTCATTTGAATCTGATCACACGATCAAGAGCTAAAGATCCAAATGGCAGCTCAAGTTGGATCTTCATTTACTGAAGGTCATTCTACAAATAGACCTCCCTTATTTAATGGTTCCAACTATTCATATTGGAAAGCAAGAATGAGGATATTCATTCAGCTTCTGATTATGAATTATGGAGTGTTATAATTAATGGACCTAGCTCACCCACACACATTGTTGATGGCTCTGTTGTTCCTAAGCCCGAAAAGGATTGGAATGATAATGATAGGAAAATGGCTCAGCTCAATGCTAAGGCCATGAATGCCTTATATTGTTCCTTAGATGCAAACGAATTTAATCATATATCTACATGTAATTCTGCAAAAGAGATATGTGATATATTAGAAGTTACCCATGAGGGTATTAACCAAGTTAAAGAATCTAAGATAAATATTCTTGTTCATAAATATGAATTGTTTAGCATGGAGCAAACTGAAATTATAGCATGCATGTACACTAGATTCACTGATATTGTGAATGGTTTGAAAAGTTTAGGTAAGACCTATACTAATTCTGAACTTGTTCGCAAAATTCTTAGGTCACTACCAAGGACTTATGAAGCAAAAGTGATAGCAATCCAAGAAGCCAAGACCTCAACACCTTACCCTTGGAGGAGCTACTTGGATCCCTTATGGCCCATGAATTAACTATGAAGCAGCACATAGAAGAAGATGTGAAGAAGAAAAAGACTATAGCTCTTAAGGCTGCAAAAAGTGAGGAGAGCTGCAGTGATAATGATGATGATGATCCCGGGCCTCATGAACAGTATCTCGACTCCCGAGATCCCCTCGGTCTCAGGCTCAATGAACAGTGCTTGGCCTTGAGTTCAGCTCTCGGCCTCAAGCCATAGCTCCTGGGCCTCATGAACAGTATCTCAACCCCCGAGACCCCTCGGTCTCGGGCTGCATGAACAGTGCTTGGCCTCGAGTTCCACTCTCGGCTTCAAGCCACAGCTCCCGGGCCTCATGAACAGTATCTCAACCCCCGAGACCCCCTCGGTCTCGGGCTGCATGAATAGTGCTTGGCCTCGAGTTCCACTCTCGGCCTCAAGCCATAGCTCCCGGGCCTCATTAACAGTATCTCAACCCCCGAGACCCCCTCGGTCTCAGGCTGCATGAACAGTGCTTGGCCTCGAGTTCCGCTCTCGGCCTCAAGCCACAGCTCCCGGGCCTCATGAACAGTATCTCGACCCCCGAGATCCCCTCGGTCTCGGGCTGCATGAACAGTGCTTGATGCATGATCCGGGCCACCTGGCACATTCACGTAATCCGCCACACATCCATAGCAGGGCGCGGCCATACCTTATAATGGCGTATGGTCCATTACCTATCTGTCACTGTGCATGGCCATACCCCGTTACTGCGTACGGTTCACCACCTGCCCACAACTGTGCGCGGTCACATCCGGCGGTGGCGCGCACTACGTACAACCACCGGTGCGAGACACCTGTGAGGCCATACTGGCAGGTGACGCGGGACACATCCGGCATGTACGACGACAGTACGATGACTCACTGTCAGCCTCACCTTTTGTCCGTTATTAAACGGGGCACCTTGAAATTAACAATTTTTGGAAATGAATAGGGGTATCTTCGAACATGTATAAAAGCATACGCTCAGTAAGTATGGATCCGAAAAACTCTAGTTTCCTAGCTTGTTTCTGCTAGTTAACTCTCGCCTGTTCCCGAGTGACTAATTTGAGCATCGGAGGGTCCCCACCGGAGCATCCGGTCTTCAGAGACTTTTCTTGTAGGAGTCCGACGAAGAGGACATCCTTTTGCGCTCGAGGAAAGTGAGTTGGTGTCAACACAATTTATTTCCTTTCTTTTTTTTTTTTTGTGGTTTTGTTTTGGTTCAACGATGCAAGTGGCTTTAATCAGGGTTTTTATCGAGTAAACCAAGAGAGAGCCAATGTCATGGAGAGAATCCGAACGTTGCTGTGCGCCTCGCGGTCATATCTCACACAGGCGGGCTTCTCCAGCGACCATCTCTTCGTACGATATAACACGCCTATATGTGGAAGGAAAACGCTTGCTCATGTGATGCGCCATAAGATTCATGGTATGGTTGTATGGTTAATTTGTGCGCTTGACGCAAGCTTTCAGTACCACCTTTTGATGCAACAAATACTTTTCATTTAGAAAACTAGCATTGAAAAAAAGACGCTTCCAGGGCCCATCACACTTAAAAAATAAAAACAATTCTTCTAAATACTCCCGGCTCGAGTATCATTGCAGGTGGTGAGAGATGATATCTATTATTTCTACCAGCGGCTGCCCATCCTAGCTGAATGCGTATGCCAAGAGCATTCTCTGACAAGTCCAGGGGCGCAGAGTTTCAAGCCAATCGGAATTTTTTTTTTTCCAACTATAACAAGAGGTCTGACTCGATTTGGTATGATTTTCAAATTTCACCTATGCTAACTTAAGCAACGGACGTATTCTGGATATCCTTTACCATTTTCTTTTCTTATGCATGATTCAACCTACATGTGAGGGTGTTAAGCTTGGTACATATCGCTGATCTTTACTTATCAACTTAAATTTTTAAGGCCAAAAGGTCCATTAACATGATAATAAAGCTCAACTTTATTAGAGGTTCTAAGTTTGAATCCCCTCCTAATTCATTTTTTTATTTAATTTTTCTTGTTTATCCAGTATCGATGCAAGGACCAACCAATCCAGAGAGAGAGAGAGGGAAGGGGTAATGTAAAAAGAAAGTAGAGAGAAAGGAGCAATGGAGAGTGGAAGAGAATGGGAGAAGAGTAGAAAGGGCAAAAGAGAGGAACACAAGAAGAGAAAATGAAAGAGGATAGTAACATAAGAAGAGAGAGAATGGGAGAGGGAAAGAGAGAATGAGAGAGCACTGATAGTGGGAGGCAACATGAGGCTTTAGGACGTTGTGTTTTTGTTTTTCTTTTGTATTTTCTCTTTTGTTGCAAGTAGATGAAGTTATTAAAGCTTTTATAATTCTTGAGATGCTTGCTCATCCAATGGTTTTTGAATTTATTTCCAAATCTAGTCAATCTGAGCCCAATTATCTCTCTCTCAATATATATATATATATATATATATATATATATATATATATAGATTTGACTACATTCGAATGTTTGAGATTCGGATATCTTTTTCATCTTTAGATCTACATATATTCCGGACTCATCATATATTTTTTATTTTTTTCATTTATGAAATTTGTGATATGTGAATCCAAGAAAAGGAAGGTGGCCGGATCTAAGCTTAGCTACATTTGAATGTAGTTAAATCTATTTTTTATACATACATACATATATATATATATATACATACATACATACATATATATATATATATATACATACATACATATATATATATATATATACATACATACATACATATATATATATATATATACATACATACATATATATATATATACATACATACATACATATATATATATATACATACATACATACATATATATATATATACATATATATATATATATATATATATAATGGTCCTAAAGTAATTTTTTAAGGTGCTCCTACCAATAAAAAATAAATATATTTCATATATTTTGTAAGTACATGTCCCTTATATTTTATTATATGCCAATAAGAGTAATTTGCAAATTGTGCTGACATATGAGATAGATTATGCTCTTTCATAGTGGAGAGTCTATTCTCATTTCTAAAATTAATAACGAAGCATTCAAATTCGCACCATTGATTATAATCTATGTACTAAAAATGCTGATAAGAGTAATTTGCAATTGAGCTTACATATGTGATGGATTATACTATTTTGGAGAGGAGAGTCTATTCTCATTTGTAAAATTAATAATGGAGCATTCAAATTCACACCATTGATTATAATCTATGTACTAAAAATGCTTAGAAGTTAATAGCCATATTCTAACCTATGTATTATTTTAAAAAATCATTATAATGCATTATTTACTGTTACATTGATGTGTTGTGGAACAAATAATGGCTGTCATTTTACTTTTATCTCTCTAGATAAAATGCTTTTCTTGTTTAAAACTCTTTTTTTTTTTGCATCAAATTTCCATATAAAATAGACAATACATTCAGAAAAGTAATATTTTTTCAATAAATAGTGAATGGAAAAAATAACACCACATCTTTCTTGTGCTATTTTCTGTTATAATATCATTATATAATAGTAGTTATAAGGTTTTTATCTAATACTAAAATTCAAAAGAGTATTTTGCAGAACAAATAATGATTGTTATAATGGTTAATGATGGTTTCAGTGAGGGCAGCGTTAGTGAAACCTTTGGATGGATTGCAAGCCGGCTCGTTGAGCATGTCTTATTGATTTAGTTGCAGCAGAAAAGTAACCGGATGCCAAATTTTGATCATTATAGTAAAGGTTGATGCAAGTCTGCTTGCAACACCATTTACCCCAACTTGCAAATTAATTATATTTTATTGATCCCTTCTTAGGAAAAAACTATCAGCTAATTCTTCTCCCGTTTAATTATGAAATAATTGTATCATCATATAATTGTTTTAATTTCATAGTTATTGTACCATATTATAACTGTTCATAGTCTGATATACCATAGTTATATATATAACCTATCATTATGATATTATATTACATAGTATAATGTACAGAACTATAATGGAATAAGACAATAAGAAGGCGAATTTTTCCCCAAGTCAGACAAAAGAATAGAGTTGACTTGAGCTAGGGCTGTAAATTTGTCCCAACTGTTCAACATAATGCAAGGAGCCTGGAGGGGTTGCAGATATAAAAGGTCCCTGCTCTCTAATTGCTTTTCCCAAAGAAAAATCTGTTTGAAAGAAGTTCATAAACATAGATGTAAGACAATAAATTTATCACCGAGCAAGGCAGCCATCCAGCACAACCAACGTTGTCAAAGAATTCTGCTACTCTTTGATTTTTCCTTCTTTTCCTTCTTTCTTTGATGGAAACTGTCAGTCAGATCACCAGGACAGAATCAACTGATCCTTGTGGAACCAGAATAAGTTATAAATCTTTAACTAAATCCTCAATCACAGACCATATTCTAATAAAACCTATGTAACTGTCAAACGCCAATAATCATTTTTAGTGTAGATTGCATGCGCCTTTTTTCTTTTTCTTTTTTTAATAAAGCAATACCAACGATTTGACTGCTGGATCTCCTCAAGAGAAAGCCCTCAAAGCTAGAGTTATTGGCCTTTCTGATATGTAGATATTGGATGGCAAATTCTTCAGAACTTAATCAATTAGTGTAAACCAAAGATATTTTAATATCCACCAAAACCCAAACATCCTTTAAATAATGTTCTTACATATTACAAAATCACTCAGTTTTCAAGAAAGCAATAAGGAAACACTATGATCTGATACCATGAACAGGAAAGATACCAGAATACAGCTAATTGATCTAAGACCTTGAGATGAATCATGAATAAGGGAAGAAGGACAAAAACCATTAGTAATCTGATGTGCAGAAGATGCAGATTATGTGTTGTAGTCATTCAAACCCAGATCCCTCAGTGCCGCAGCTGCAGCATCCTTGCAGCTCTCGTGGCTTCCCTTGGCCTTCCTTATGAGTTTCTCGATACCGTTGCCAAGAAGAAGAGTCCTATAGCAGTCCATATTACTAGCATAAAATGGTGAAATTAAAAATATCAAATGAATACAAAACTAATCAATCGGATTTTCTCCTTAGTTATTTATTATATTAGCCGTCTCTTATAGGTCCAACAAACATTTCAATCATCACTCCCATTCAGTAACGAGGTTTCATAGCTCACTAGGATTCTATCACGTAATAAATGATCTATTTGTGAAGTTAAATCCTATTCTTTGATGCGTAAATATCAAATTGTTAAAGCTTCATTCCAAAGAAAGCTATAATAAGCAATTCCCCCCATAAAATCTCAGATATTTCTCACCTAACTTATAAGGATCAAATTTTTTAAGGATTTTTTTTTTAAAAAAAATGTAGGTCATTTCCTTGTCAAATCTGATCACCATTCACTCAAGGATTGGTGCGATGCTTACAGAGTTTCAACGAAGCTCTCCAGCATTTGGTAATTGACACCTCTTTACCCAAATTACTGGATTTAGAATTGTCCCCGACAAGAACTTTAACCTAAAAGATAGCTGATTAGTTTGGCTGAATCAATTATTATGCTCTTAAATTTGTTGGTCAAGTGTGCCATAAACTTTTCGTGAATAACGAAAGCATACCTGTTTTCTGGATTCCTAACCACAAGATTGCGAATCATAAGACAAGATTGTCTTTGCATTTGATATGAAGCTGGGAACTTCTTCATTGCTTGGATGGCTAAATCTCCAGCTCCAGCTTCTATTGCACGAGCTGCATTCTCTGGGGATCTCAATGAAAGCACAGCTACAATAGACATCACCTGCATACCAAGACTTCCATCATCAGTATCCAGGACACGAAGCATGATCCATAGAAATGGCATGGTTAAAAATCACTTAAATTGATGAATTTTCAATAGACATAATATGGTACCTCTTGTAGAACTGATGGATCTTCAGAAAATCTGGAAGATAATTTCATTAATTTATTCAGACCACCCTTCTGAACAATAGTATTCTTGTTTGCATCACTTCCGGCCAGCTTCAAGCAGGCAAAAAATTCACCACAAGTTAGTATCATTGGACATCAGAAGATGCAATTCATGTTGATAAGCGGAATTAATTATGAAGCAAAGACATCAGACCTTAGACAACAAAGAACAAGAAGCTCTTGCTAAAATCTTGTCATTATGTTCGCTACTGTCATCTATACACTGAAGAGTTGCATCAATGCCACCATTTTCAGATATAGATCTGCAAATTTCATCCTGCAAGGGAAAAAGATTATCATAAATCTTTCCTTGATGGGAATGATCAGTAACAAGTATTCATAAAGCTAAATTCAAATAGCTGGGATAAGGCTTCATTGTCAGGCTTGCAGTTACATTTATCATGGAAAAAAGGAGAGATCATAATTAAGCAGACAAAGAATTCCACAAGGCAGGAATTCAAGTGCAAGACATTGGAAATGATACAAAATACAGACTAATTGTGATAAGAATAAACAATTTTGTATTCACTAGATTTTCATTATCATGGTAAGCACCAATCATTTGGAAGTTCCATTTGTATGGCTTAGATACAAAAACAATGGTTTGGACAGCCAATTAATGAAGGCTATTTTGTATCTTTTTATCACTAGCGATTTCTAGTTTCTTTTATGTTTTTTCATAAATGAAAGAAACCCTTAAATGATTAAATATAAGAAAATTGCCATCAGAAAAGAATGAATTATTTCCCACACACAAAAAAGAGAGAGGACGGATTTAATTTAAAGGAATGGAATTAGATTTAATTTGCTAATATCATTCAAAAAAACTGAAGATATGATCAGTATAACTCTCTAATAGCACAGATAATACAACTAGGAAGAGACATAGAAGCTACCTTATATTGACTGTAAATGATTTACTGTCAATATACACGGACAAACCCCTGAGCTATCAACACATCTGTAATTTGTTGGAATTGAAAAGTTGGCAAAAAAAAAAGAAAAAGAACAATGTCAAAACCATCCATTCACCATATAGGCAGATGAGCTGAATAATACATTTTTCGAGCATAATAGATGACATTGTCAAAACACAAGGCTTAAATGCCCCTTGTCTTATGCCAACTGCTGTCATAGAAGATTGCGATTCTTTAATGGCAATATTTATGGGCTTCTAGGTTTTGCAATTTACAGAGATTTAAAAAGCAAGTGGTATAAAGGGAAAAAGAAGATAAAGAAAATGTAAGAGACAGAAGGGGCTCCTCTGCTGAAAAGGTGAGGGAGTCCAAGGTATACCAACCACCAAGACACCACCTCTCAAATTGTCACTTCCAATCTACATATGAAATAAAGTTCAACAATGGGTGAAGTATTTGCTTGGTCATAATGGTGGTTTGCACACGCAAGCATGTGCACACATTCATTCTCACACAAACACGTGCGCAGAATGATGCTATCAAACTCTCAACCTGATAATAAATCCTATCAGGTCAAGTCTATTTATTTAGGACTGCTGAGCACAACTCCTATTGAAGTTCATCAAATTGTTAGTGGTAATAGCTTCTCTCTTTTTCGAGACAGGTTCATCAAAAGGCTTTATAACTCAATAATTTGATTAATACGGAAAGACTTCATATAACTCCGCCTATATGTGAGTTTTTTATATATAACCGATCACAAGCTCAGATAAAGAAAGTTTGCATTAGGTTGACGGCTAGCGTAAAACTATAGTCACATCCTATAAACATGAATTTAATAGAGAAAATCAATAAAGGTAGAGCATTTCTCAGAAGCAATGCGCTGCATCAGACTTTGAATGTAGTGAAAATGGCAAGAGTAACTAGGGCGATCCCCGGAAGTGAATATGTCACATCGGCGTTCGGGTGTGACAAAAAATAAGCAAGGGTTCCCACACCTTCAAAGACGGATGTGAGTAAAGAAGTTAATCTAAGAAAATAAAATAATAATAAAAATAAAAAAATATGTTTAACAACTTGGAATATAGGGCCATTAACAAGAAAGTTATTAAAACTATAGATACAATGACTAAAAGGAGAATTAACGTAGCTTGCTTGCAGGAGACCAAGTGGATAAATGAAAAAGAAAAAAAGATTAATGGTTTTAAACTTTGATATACATGTAAAGATGGGAAGAAAAATGGAATACGAATTATTGTAAATAAAAGCCTAAAAGATGAAGTTGCAGACGTTAAGAAGATACGTGATAGAATAATTTTAATTAAATTGATGATAGATGAGGAGTTAATAAATATTATTAGTGTTTATGCTCTTTAAGTAGGTTTAAATAGTATGAAAAAACAAATTTTTTTGGAAGGATATGAATGGACTAATTTAAGAAATTCCTACTGAAGAAAAATATTTATTGAAGGAGATTTGAATGGACATATAAGAAACTCTAATATAAGTTTTAAAAAATTACATGAAGGTTATAGATTTGAAGAAAGAAATGACAAAGGAAATATCATTTAAAAGTTTGCGATGGTCTATAATTTAACATTAGCCAATGCATATTTTAAAAAGAGAGACTCTCATTTGATAACTCAGCCAAGGCCGATGCCAAGTTCGGGTAAAAGAAGATTGCATTAGGTAGTTGATAGTCAGCGCAAAATTATGTCAGAACCCCTAAAACATGAATCTACTTCCTGAAAGAGTGGAAGAAGCAGGTTCATGTAGCCGACCCCATGTAATTGGGAAAAGGCTTAGTTGAGTTGAGTTGAGGGACTCTCATTTGATAACATTTAAAAGTGAATATAATGCTAATTAAATAGATTTCTTTCTTACTAAAAAGGCTGATTGAGTGTTTTATAAAGATTGCAAAGTTATGCAAGTGAGGGTCTAACCAAATAACATAAATTAATGGTTATGAATATATGCATTCAAAAATGAAGGAAAAAGACTGAGGTATAAAAATCCAAGGATTAGATGGTAAAATTTTAAAGTAAAGAAACTAAATAGCTTTTAAAGATAGAACGATGAAGGAAGAAAATGAGTATAAATGAAGAGATTAATACCATATGGCAAGAGCTGGCTAATAGTATTTAAAAAGTAGCTATAGAGGTATTAAGAGAGTTAAAAGAACAAAAAGGACCATATGATAAGAAAACTTGGTTGTGAAATAAGAAAATTCAATTAGCAGTTAAGGCTAAAAAAGAGGGCTTAGAAAACTACCTAAATGTAAGAATGAAGAAGCATATGAAAACGATAAGATAGTTAAGAAAGAAGCTAAAAAGATTGTACGGAAGGCTAGATGTAAGATATATAAGGAATTATATCATAAGCTAGAAACTAAAGATGAAGAGAAAAACATATATAGAATTGCAAAATTAAGAGACAAAAAAATTAGAAATATGTTTCAGATTAAATGCATTAAAAATGATGATCAAAAGTTTTTGTTAAGGAGAAAGAGATCAAAAAAGATAAAAAAACTATTTAATAAATTATTAAATAAAAATTATATAATAATTTAGGATGCCCTATTAGTTTCATTGAGAATATAGTTATGGTGTATACTCGTAGAATTAGGACATTTGAAGTAAATGAGGCTATAACAAAAAAAAAGTAGAAAAAGCTGTGGAACCTGATAAGATTCCTATTGAAGTTTGAAAATTGGTGATGCCGAAGTAAGGTAGGTGATAAATTTATTTAATAGGATTTTAAAACTAAAAAGATAATAAATGGAGGAAGAGCATTATAGTACCAATTTATAAGAATAAAGAAGATATTTAAAATTGCTCTAATTATTGTGGTGTCAAACTTATGAGTCACTATGAAACTTGGAAGAAAGTAATTGAATATAAATTGAGATGTACTACAAAAATATTAGATAATCAATTTACTTTTATGCTAGAAAGATCAATCATAAAAGCTATTTTCTTTCTTAGGAGGTTAATGAAGATGTATAAAGCAAAGAAACAAGATCTTTATATGATTTTATTAATTTAGAGAAAGCACGTGATAAGATCCCTGAAAAACTCTTATGGCGGGTGTGAAAAAATAAGAGTGCTTGTTAAATATATTAACATAATAAAAAATATGTATAATGGGACAATTACTAGTACAAGAACTATTGGCGGTGATACTAGTGAATTTTCTATTACAGTAAGCTTACATCAGGGATATGCTCTTAGTCCTTATCTTTTTACTTTAGTTATAGATGAGCTTACTAGATATATTTAGAATGATATTTTATGGAACATATTATTTGCAGATGATATAGTACTAATAGATGAAACTAAGGCAAAAGTTAATTATAAATTAGAACTATGGCAAAATAAAAAGATAGAATAAAAAATAAAACCATTCACAAAAAGGCAAAGGTAGCTCTAATTAAGAATAAATTAAGGAAAGAATGACTTAAATGGCTTAAACATGTGCAACATAGACCTAAATATGCACTTTTATGGAAAAGTGATTTGATATGTATAGAGAAAAAAAATGTAAAGGCAAACCAAAAATCACATGGGAGTAAGTAATAAAGAAAGACTTAAAATTTTTGCATCTTACATAAAATATAACTCAGAACAGAGTTGAATGGAGAAAAAGAATTCATGTAGCCGATCCTAACTAGTTTGGGATTAAGGTTTTGTTGTTGTTGTTGGAAAGACTTTACATATGGCTTTGCACATATTTCATAACTTACAAAATTCATAATTAATTCTTAATTTCAGGTTTCTTTCAAGTTTGGTGATATCTACTTTCATTTTTTATGTGATTTGTGATTTGTTTTCATTGTGAAAAGTTTTTGGTTGCTAAAATAAATGGTAAAGATAGAAAATTGCTACTCAAGATGTGGCCTAACACCTTAAGACTTTAAAGCTTACCAAATAAATAAAGCATAGTTGCTAGTAGCAAGGTTCGTCATATTAAGAACCAATACCATTTCGGTATTGGCTTGTTATGGTATGGTATGGGACATGTACCATTTCAGTATTGTTTCAAAGTGGTACGGGATGATATAGGCTCCTTCCCATTTCAAAATGGTAAACTACCTTAGTTTCCTACTGGTATGGTTCGGTATACCCAAACGAGGTCGTTCGAGACAGTTAGCGTACCTTGATCAATAGGACATCATGTGTACTTTGAGCAGTATATTATACTGTGTTGTTTTAATTTCGGTTCAAATGGAAAAGAGAGATAATGAAACACAAGTGGCTTTAATCTTTAGTGTGATATGATATCCATCACAACAAGTGTAGAACATAAAGGAAATGGCAAGGAAAATTAGACACGCACATGCCATTCAAAGTTCCAAAATCTATGCATTAAGCTTCTGCCTCTTGCATGTATAATCCGAAAGTTCAGAAAAAATCTGACCATGTCAATCTCAGCTGGGGTGTGCATGTCACCATTGTCCATGACAAACTCATGAACTATATCAAGGAAATAATACTACACTCTTAAAGGAGCATTTTGTTCTCATCTCCTATCCATCAAACAGCTTGCTTGTAGTCCTCCAGGTTTCAATGCCTCATTGATAGCAAGTTGTGATAGGGGTGCACTTGATGGAACGAAGAGCCAGCACTAGACTATCTAATGCCTCAATGTAGGATTCACATGGTCCAGTGTGACCTAACTAGATCTGAATGAAAAGTCCACTCCCCTTGCGCTATTGCACTCCCTTCACTAGATCAAGTGTCTATATGTGATTGCTTATGCCACCGGGCAGTGTATAGGGCAGATAGCCAGCATATTTTCCTTCAATAAATCATCGAATGACCATGGTCAAGTCTCCTATAACCCACAAATCTATCAGTAGAAAGCCATCTGTTCCCCTACCTTTCCAAGCTGCAAATCATATAATTCAAGCAATGGAGTTGTATGGTCAAAGCAACAACTCCAGTCATCGATTACACATTTCGAAAGTGATTACTTTAACCAAAGTTGCATATCCATAACATTTAATTTTATTTCTGAAAATTTACATGCACATGCACTTGGCATTTGAATAATATAAACATACAGTCAGATTTTAGGTTGTGTACAGATTTGCTCAAAAACTTAAAACATGATGTAATACAATGGTAAAATAGACAGATCTCTAAACAATGACGATGATAATGAGAGGGATCAAGCAGTAGTAATAAAGTCCTATGCAATAATATACTGAAAAGAGGTTGAGAGTAAGCAATGAAGAAACAGCCATGCTTGATTTTATGGATGGGAAGCCTCTACACATTGTTGAACAAAATTTCATAATCAATGAATCTGGAAGGTATAACAAATCCAAAATAATACCTCCACTAAGCATCGAAACAAATGCTTATAGTTGATTGAGCAGCATGTTTTAAATTCTGTTTCATGATGGTTCAGCAAATTAAAAGGACGGTTCAACAATAAATTTCAATGAAAAAAGGGCATGAAGAAGAGGCAATGGTGATTCTGTCCATTGATGAAACCAATAAATGTTATTAGTTATTGTGATCTCAAGTTCAAGACAATGAAACAAAAAATTATCGACTCAAAATACCATGACACTATTAGTATTTGTTGAAGTGCAAAAGCCATTAAGGCAATGAACTGATAAAATAAAATTAATATTACAATGTATTAAGAAGTCTATATATAAACTCAAGCATACAGTCAAAAAAATGTAATCCATGTACTTTCTCATCTCTAACATAGTAATGTCAATGGCTCCTCATAATATTATGGCTAGAGTTCAAATGGAGCCTGCTGATGTCTATATTTCCAATGTATTCTCATTCTAGGTATTTTTCCTATAACTACTCCTTTTGGTAATTAAACACAACACTATTGGTTCAGCCCTAGCTGTCAAAGGTATAAGAACAGTAAATACTTAAGCACGTGCATGCGTGCATGCGCACGCACATGTATCCTAGCTGTTTGTTGGGTGTGTTGGGTGCGTTTGTGTTGGGTGCATATGTGTGTAGCATGTGTGTGTATTCTTATTGTATCATAGCTGCATCACCAACCTTTTCAAGATTTGCCCTATTGGCATATCCACATTGTGTCATATTTGTATCAGGTATCCGTATCCACATTTCATAGTAATAATCTGCAAATTGGAATTACAGATACAAGAATATCTTACCTTCCATGGAATTTCAAATAACAATTAAAGTGATTGAGATATATTAATGCATGATTGTTTGAATTTAACTTTTGTCTGAGACCAGCAAACTTACATTAACAGCAAGAGCCTTTAGAGCAGAGCATGCTGAAACTAAAATGGATGAATTGGATCCCTCACGAAGTGCATCAACAAGAGCATCTGCCATACCAATTTGAGCAAATCTTCGAGCATATCTGTAGACCTGGATTTTGAATGCCTTAGTTAATTCTAAATGCTAAAAATATATTGTGCTTCTGAATATCTAAAGAAATAAGCAATCTTCTATCAAATCGCTTAGCAAACTTATAGCAGTTTTATAACTAAAGAAAAAAAAACAGAAGAGATAAATCATTTACAGAATTAGTTTAGACATAACAGTCAATGAACCAAAAAATACCGATCTCTATTTGAGGCCTTTAAATAATTCTCTAAATTTAATATACAGAAAATATGTTGTACTTGTACTGTGATAGCTCAGAACAAAAGATTGCTTAGGGATGCTTCTTATAGATCTTACTGCAAGAAATTGGCATCAGCAAGGATAAAGCATTCACAAGATAGCCTTCTTATAACTTCCAAAAGTGCATGGAATAGCAAATTTCACAAATGATTTACATGAAAAGTAGATATCACCATACACAACTGATGATTAAAATGCTTTAGTTGTTGTGGTCATGCTTTTCTTTGTACTTCATATTTCAATCATGCTCGAATTTAACAAATGAAGAGTTTCATGTATGATATATGCAGATCATATGCACCATTTGTTTTCATTCAGATAAATATAAACAAGGTTGGGAAAAGGTTTAGATGAGTTGAGTTGAGTTGAGTTGTATAAATAAAACAATAAAAATGAGTCACTATCACGAAACTTTTCAGAATGATTATGCTTGTTGTGTTTAGTTCAATACCATGACAAATATGAAACAACTTTAAATGAATATTCTATTAAATTATATTTAAGAACTACTTTTCCAAATCAACAAATACATTTTCTTAATATCATGGGTTCAAAAGAATTCTGGATCACTCATCTACAATGATTTGTATAGTCTTAAGCTTGATTGCCTGTATGGTTGGATGCATGACTGCATAAATATGGTATTATACCATACAAGCCCATAATTGGCATGGGCATGTCAAACAATATTATGACCCTTAGTTCAAAGTCGTAGTCAACCCTTGGTAACTATGAAACAAACAAATGGTACCGATAGAATGCTTTTTAGAGTATTTGGCACCAAATGCTTCGCATGTAAATAACGACAACCCTTTTAAAATGAAAATCCACATTGTTAACCATAACTTGCAATATTAGATCCAAAAATCACATATCTTAAAAGTCTGTAACCAATACATCAAGTGGATAGATATGAGAGCATGTGCATGTTAATCCTTGAGGATTCGTATTTTACCAAGACCATTAAACTAAATATCAAATATTTAGGTTTTGCTACTGAGGAAGCATTCGGTCTCTACTATGAAAAAGATAACAAATCCACGGGTATCCAACAAGCGATAATATAAGAGAGCATATAAAAAAATTATTAAATTGAGCTCTCTCTTTGAGTTTTGACTAGTGGCATCATGTAAGAGGACAACTAGTATCTTCGGATGTCCACTGATGTAATTGGATGGAGTTGATTACTTGGTTCATATTGAATTACCTGTTCAATATTGTAGAACACTTGTGTCTCTAACTGCTCATAAAAGAATGATAAGGTTGAAGCATTCTCAGGTTATCTTATTTTACATAATACTAATATAATTGCATAAGCATCATCTATGCTGTATTTTTATAAGGAACATGGTGGCACTAACGATTTAGCAAATAAGGATCTGTTTCACAGTTTTGCATTTCTTTATTGGCTCATGTTCACCTACACTTTTTTCTAATTGAGACTATGAGATTTGGAAAAGGAGTGGTTATGCCCATTTTAAAGACAAAAATCTTTTGGCTCTCTTTTTAATAGGACAACTTAGTCTTCGTATCTCCATTAGCAATCATTTCTCAAAGCTGAAGTTCTTTACTGCTATTGAGAAGGTTTTAAATTCCATGGAATGAGGCTATCCCTATTTTTCTATTGAACAAGATACACTGTCATCCTTCTTCATTTCGATACTTGGGATAGGGGATCTTCCAAGACGTGCCGATTAGAATATTGAGACGATGACGGGATGATGTTGTCCCAACACTTGCAGTAATGACCCATCCTAACATCCTACAAAACATCCTATTGGGATTTGAAACCATGATTATTGATTAAAGTATCAAGATATAAGCAAAAAAATGGATTATAATGCACTGAGTTATTCTGGAAAATATTAGTTTCTTTTGATTAAATTTAGTCAGTCCTATATTCTAGCCCTAAATAATTTCTATACATGTTTATTATTATATCTTCCCTATCTGATCAAGCTTAGATTTAAATCTTTTTTGATAAAGTAGTCTAAATAGTATTTCAGAAAATGCTTACCTCTGCTCAAAACAAAAAAAAAAAACAAGAAAAGATAAAACTGATTGCCTGAATACCAAAAAAAGTACCAAAGATAAAGTGTGAAGCATCAAAAACTATGTTACTTGAACACCAGCATCTAGTTCCAAAAATCCACGTTGGACATGCATCCAAATCAGGTACACGTCGGACACTTGGATAGTTGTGAAGTTCCTTGGTACTTGGTAGCCACTCTTAGAGAAGAAAAAACATCAAAATCTTTCAACAATGAATTTGATCCCTCTATTTTGATGTTAGGAGTAAGTACTTGTTTTCTTCAGAGATGAGTCAATGATGTAAATGTTGAAACAAGTTTGCAAAATGTCTTATATCCTTAAGATAATTGGAATGTCTGAATGAGGAAGATGTATGCTGAAAGATCTTAACAAACAAGATGTTTTAATTTTTAATGTTTAAACGATCTTCAAAGGTATAAACATATAATTTAGTTGAAATTATATTTCATCACATGTATCCCTATGTCTACCTTTCTCTCTCTTGCAAAGTCAGACACTTGGAACTGTGTCCGAATCTGAGTTCACATCTGTGTCCATGCAGCACTAATCTGAAACAATGTTGTGCATCTTGTAGTACAAAATATCATCTCCACACTTTATGAGGCTTGACAAGTTAGCAGAGAGAAATGGAATGACAGACAAGAAGTGAATATTAATGTATGCTACAATATCAATGTTAATTCAACACTTACTTGAGAAGCCAACACACGGTTGTCATCTGGTGTTAAGAGGACACGTATGGCATGATATAAGCTCTGCATACTGCCCTTAGCCTGCTCCCTCATTGTTTGAATAAATATCTCATCAACTTTTAAGTCCATGAATGCTTCCTTAAGAGTTTCATTACCTGTCGATGCTGCTGCAATGACAGCAAAACCACCATCCAATAATTTTGAACTTTTACTTCCATTCAAGATATCCACCACAACTTTAGACCCACCACTTTGCTTAAACGTTTCTGTGCTTTGAACATCTGTGAATAACATCCAAATGTCAAAATGCATTGCTCACCAAATTTTGACCAGCATCTAAAGTTCATGCTTATTTAGGAATTGCGATTTTAACATCTGAATATTGGTCAAACCAAAAACTCTTGAGATGGTAAGATATTGGTAAGTCTTATCATGTGAGATATGGTCAAGTCTATATTACTTGGGCAAAAAATGTTTATTTCATATTAGGTTCTCTCTGATTAATAGAAATTTTGAATACTTGGACAACAATAAACATAAACCTATAAACTTTGAATATCAGACAAAATGAATCAAATCATGCATTCCTGTATATCTATATTTGGAAAGAAAGTAGTAGACCAAGATAACATCAAAAGAATTGGTCACAAATTATAACTTGTACCACAAATGTTATTAGATTTAAACTAAGTACACTGCTGGACTTACTCCAATCAACTTGCAAATGAATTGCATTATTTTCTTGTTATCAAAATATATTGAGACTTCAGGTTTAACTGTGCCATTGCCAACAAGTAACGGCCAAGAATATATCTAAATCCAAATTGTAACTGTGGATATAATTGCTCAGTTGCAAACTTTAATTCAGTGATAAAACAGCCTCACCTACATTTTATACTAAAAAAATACACAAGAACATCATTTTCATCACCGATTTTTTCTATGCATCACATTTAATAACACAATATTCAAAGGACTTTCTGATCATATATCGAAAGAGCAGATGCTGGTACCTTGTAGAGTACCCAAAAAAGAAAGAAGCATTCATTAATAACATCGGAATGCCAAAGGGGAAATAAAAAAATGAAACTGTGAATCTAAGAGTCCGACTGAGTTAGACACCAGACTCATACCATGGAGAAGGGAACTCATTGTTTTTAAAGCTGAAACAAGAGGCATCTCAAATTTGACATCAAGCAAAGAACATATAGAGTTGAGGAGCTCCACTCCTCCATTCCTAGTTGCAACAGAAGCATTGTCTGATCCATCAGCAGAGCACAAGCTGTATAGTTTGTCAAGGAGCACAACCAGATTATCAAAATCCACAGTCTTATCTGCAGTAACAACCCTCAGATCATCTGACTTGCACACCATCAGATGATCGGCAATTTTCTTCAGCCCATCTAGTGATTGTATCACAGGATTGTCCTTGACATTATTCGCTCCAGGAATGCACCGAACAATCCCTGAAAAATAACACAAATTAACTCAAAACAGAAATTTGATTTCCATCATTGCAATTGAAGGTATACAATAATCTCATCTGCATTCAAGAATGATCAAACAAAATAAAAAGAGTGTTCTTTTATTCAGAATAATTTTTAAATCTGATCAGGCTAAATATCTGTTAAATTATGAAACTAGCATACTAATAGTTAGATATTCTATAGTGTGTGAAGTGTAGCAATGCACAAAGTTAGAGCAGCCCACCATGCAAGCCTTTTTCATTCGAATTCATATCAAGCTCAACATATCAAATGCACGTAAGATTAAGTTTTATTTAATCAAAACCAGCCTTTCAAGGGTCGAATTCCACAAAGTAGGTCAATAAGCTTCTTGGCGCTATTTGTCACTAATTTCGCTTCTTCCGTTCAAATGCATCGGAGTCCCTTCAGGTAAAATGATATCCAATTACGATGGACACTAAAAAAGAGGGGAATATGCCAGGCTCCAACGCGAGGAACTCCACACTTGACCTCCGATGCAGAACTTCTCTTATAAAAAAAGAATTTTTTTACAACAATTTAGGGGAAAAAACAGTCGAAAAAGAAAGCCAAAAAAACAAATCGTCAAATCCAAAAAAAGGCACACAAAAGGATCATCTACATCGCCATCAACTCAATTGGTGATAGAAAACTTCCACAAGTGACTTGGGATTCAAATCAGATCCACATTTGAATCAATCGCATCAAAGAACCGATTAGAATTCTACAACGGTGATCTACTTGAAGAGGCCAAAAACCGATCTCATCGAGAAATCTATCCAGAGTAAAGAAGACAGACCGGAGAGGTCGACGCCCTGGAGCGTTAGGGTTTGGATGGCGTCTTGAAGGGCCTCGTCGGGGTCCATGCCGAGGTCGTCCATGTTCTCGGATACGAGGGCATCGAAGGCCTGCTGAGAGATGGTCCGGCCGCCCATTGTCTCCGATCACGCCCGCCAGTGGGTGGCGCAGCTGCCGGACTGACAAGACTGTGCACCCTACCTTCGCTCACGGGACTGCCGTTTTGAATATTTGAAAATTCGGAAAGATGTCGGCGTTAGTGTGCCGGGGCGACACCAATCGGAGGCCAAGAAGGTTAGCAGGTCACGTCTTTAGGTAGTGTTAGATCGAAAAATATTATTTATGATAAATGTATAAAACAAAATTTTTTTTTAATTATTTTTAAAAATATTTTTTAATTATTTTATTGATCATATCAAATGTAAAAAAGGTAAATTTATAGGATAATTTTTTTTATTTTATTTGAAGGGATAGTCAACTATTTCTGTATTCCCTAGAAAATAAATTGAGGGGATATCCTATGGTTAACCATAGTTAACCATGGATTATCCTTTTGGTTAACTTTATTCCCAGCTATTTCTTAGGTAGTGTTTGATAGAAAAAATAATCCATGGATAAGTGTACGGGATAGAGTTTATCCCCTGGCTATCCCTAGGAATATCCCTTGGCTATCCCATTGATCATATCAAATGCAAAAAGGTAAATCCATAAGATAACCTTTTTTTTATTCTTATTTGGAGGGATAACCAGCTATTCCTATATTTTTTAGGAATAAATTGAGGGGATATCCCATGGTTAACCATGATTAACCATGGATTATCCCTTTGGTTAACTTTATTCTCTGCTATCCCTTATAGCTATGGCTTTTGGGAATAAGAGGGGATATCCAAGGGATATCCCTTCTTATACCCTATTTCAAACACTACCTTAAGATAGTGTTTGATAGAAAAAATATCTATGGATAAGTGTACGGGATAGAGTTTATCCCCTATCTATCCCTAGGGATATCCCTTGGCTATCCCATTGATCATATCAAATGCAAAAAGGTAAATTCACAGGATAACTTTTTTTTACTCTTATTTGGAGGGATAACCAGCTATTCCTGCATTCTCTAGGGAATAAATTGAGGGGATATTCCATGGGTGGATTATCCCTTTGGTTAACTTTATTTCCAGCTATCCCTTCTAGTTATGGCTTTTGGGAATAAGAGGGGATATCCCCTGGATATCCTCTCTTATCCCCTATTTCAAACACTACCTAAAGTTTTCAAGATGCTTTGAATTTGAGATCTGGTAACTTTGAAGAAATCTCAATCAACCACCCAAGCCCGCCCTACTCTTCTGGAATGCAGCCCTAAGCAAAATGCCTCATATGATGAAGCTCAGTAATTTCTTTGAATAAGTTTTTCAAATTATAGCAGCATCTCTTTGGTTATTTTTTGGGTTTTGATGGAGGACCCAATCCTAGTACTAACAAATTCATTGAGCTATGGGGCACATGGCTTCAAGCTCAAAGGATAACGATCTTTAATCTACTGCGATACAATTTAAACATGAAGTTAGGTGATTTTGGATTGGACATGACATGATTGAGTTTGAAGTTATTAGGAAAAGTTTTTGTTCACTGTCTTCGATGCACGTAGGTACATAACGAGCGCGTTCATTGGCCACGCGCCTATATGGACGCGCATGGGCCATAGCATGCGCGCTCGCATGCACGCTTTCATGCATCAAAGACAGTGCACAAAGATGTTTTCAAGCTGCAAATAAATTAGCATGATTTATATTTATTTATTTAAATGAATTATTATTTGGTATTACAGTAAAGTGCTTAGCAAGGATTTGGGTCATTTTGTTAAAAAAAAGACATTATTAAGCAAGAGGATTGGTAATAAACTACCATTTAGGATGGTCTCTTAAGTAGAGATGAAAGGTAGAGTGGGCAACATATTCAAGATATAGCCATCCATGATTGACTATGTAGCTAAATTTTTGTAACTAAGTCAATTCTAAATGCCAAGCAAGCAACTAATAACTCAACTAATGGTATGGATTGGTAACGAAGAGAGGAGCATGCTAGCATGACGTGATGCAAATTATCATGAACTAGGAAAAAAAGTCCCAAATTTATCACACCATGGAATGATTGAAATTGAAAGACCAAAGAAATTCCAAGTGTCGTTGTTGAGGAAACTATAAAAACTATAGATATCTAAAGTAGTCGAATTTAGCTATATCCAATTCTACAAATTACATATACCATACTTTTTAGCTACAATTTTAGATAAGCATTATCTAAGTCTGGAATTTATTTAATTCATAAAAGAGAGGAGAAATTTGAAAGCTTACACAATGATTAAAACATAGATGAGTAAATGTATAGGATATTAAAGAAAAGGATAAAAATTTATTAAATTCACACTTAATCTTCATCTAAATAACTCTTATTTGTCTTCATGTCTCTATGAGAGAGATTTATGCAAGCCTCATCAAAATTTATTCAAGTTCTAATAGAGAACGAGAAAATTGATAAAAAGAATTTATTATGGGATGGAAATGTTTTTTTAGAATATATATATAAGATAGCATGCATTAAATTATTAAGAAGTTACCTGGGTTGTCAATCAAGTTTTGATATATTTCTTCAAGTTTGATTTGAATATATGCAACCGTTATCTTCTTAAGTTGGGATCCATAGGCTTTATACTTCATTTAAACATATCTTTAGAATTTAACTTCTATTTGGTTCTTTTTATCTTCATTAATTATTTTTTAAATAAAATTTAGTAGAACTCTTACTTAATAAAATCTTCATCACTTATTTTTTTTTTCATTGTAATAATATTTTATTATTTTAATTTTAATATATCTAATTTAATCAATTCTTTAGTTTTTTTCTTTAGATTTAGTTATTTTGTAAATTTTATTTTCACCTTGTTTTGAACAATACCCATTGTTAATAGCCTTACTAATTTTTTGCACTTTTTTTAGGTTTTTTGTAGCTTATGAAATCCTTAATAGATTTTTGCCATTGTTTAAAAAAATCAACTGTCTCCTATATCATTTTTTTTCAACCTTAGATTATATATATATATATATATAGGAATACCTTTCTCCATATCTCCCCTAAAACGTCTTTAAATATATTTTTAGTATAGTTTCCTACTTGGTCCCACATTTTATTTTGTGCAATTTTAAATTTCAATTTTCTTCTTTTAATAATCTATTTGTAAAAAATATTTTAATTCTATTATCTTTTTGATATTTTTTATTTTTTTTCTTTTACTTAGTATGCATTTAAAACTATTAACCTATGTTATAGGGTTAAACTCTCACCTAATATCACCTTATAATTGTCCCGTATTGATCTTTTTCTTTTTTCATGAAAATGATCCATTTATGATATGGTTGATATGTTCTTAAAGGTTATCAAGTGCTCATCTCTCTTTTTAAAATATGAATTTTATAATTTTTAAATTATTTTTTTTATACATTCAAAGATATCTCATTAAATTTTTATCTACAAACTAGACCCCTACCATATACTCTTTGGTATCCTACATTGTTATGTCTTGTTTATCCATTTAATTCAACTCCCTTAATTAACCCTCCCATATTAAGTAATCACTTATCATATTTACATATATAACTAGTGTTTAACCCGCGCTATGCACGTATACTTGAATTTAAAAGAACCTAAAACGTATTTAGGTTGGCGTGTTGGCAACTTGGCATAGTTTTTCCATTATACTATTATTCATAAAAAATAAAATATTAGATTTTCTATTTGTGTAATGGTGCGATAAAGATTTTATGATGTGGAGAAGATGTTCTAGCAAACTATTATTTAAATATGATTATAGTTCTTATACTTCAGCAAGGGGGTATTTTTAAAAAATTATTTCTAACATAGGTGTAATATTTTCGTAAAGCAAGCAAACCATGACAAGCTAATTTTAACTTAAAAAAAGAGTAATTTTATAGGGTTTTTTCTTAACCCATCGGAGAGAAAATGTGTATGTTAAGATAGATATGCGGTAAAATTTTAAAAGATAGAATTAGAAAAAAATATATAAGAGAATAAGAAAAATCAATTAAGGTAGTTTGGATATATATAATGAAGACTTTTAGATGCTTCAGTTAGAAAGAGTAATCTTTTAATAATTCATGGTAAAAATAGAGATAAAGATAGACATAAAAATAATTAAAAAAATATAACTATTTGTAATTTGAATGTCGACTTAGTCCTAAATAGAGTAGGATGGAGGAAGCAGATTCTTGTAGCCGATCTCATGTAATTGAAAAAAAACAAACGTTGGAGGTTAAGCCCCGGTCACCAGTTTCTACAATGGATGGGGAACTGGGTGGTGATCCAGGAGGTGATATTTAGGACTTTAATCAATGAATTACGACATCATGCTTACTCGTTCATACGACATGCAAGGAATGGTGCTGGTTGTGGTTGTGTGTGAAGGGAGTCAAAGGAAGAGGTTGAATTCAAAGTAAAGATTTGGCAAATCTATGTCAAACTGCTCAAGAAACCCCAGGTCGCACCCCCATTGTAAACAGGAGAGAGCACGTAAATTAAAGGAAAGTCCACCATCCAACAACCCACCTTAGCCGCGCTGATCGTGGCCCTTTGTGGGGGCAGCAACCCACATTTTAGCCGCTGATTCTGGTTCTTAATTGGGCCCCAACCAGCTCCTCTCCTCGGTCCCCAGAGTAGTGGAACTTTACCTGAAAGCATTCCGCCAACCATTTTGTGCGAAGAATTTGCTTGGGAGTTGGGGTAACAAAGTATATCTCATTATGCACTCAATTAGTTCCCCTAATCTTCTCCTCTATATAAGGCCATCTTCTCTGCTGGTCTCCCTTGCTCAATATCACCTATAGTTCGTCGTGCCTTTGAGATTTCTAGCTGCTTTCAAGTTGGAAATGTCTCAGAGATACGCCTTTAGTTTCACCATAGGAGCATTCCTCCTTGTGCTAGGATCCATCTCAGAGAGCTCTCATGCAGCAAGGATCATTGTTGGTGGCTCCCAGCACTGGCGGTTTGGCTTCAACTATACTGATTGGGCTCTAAAAAATTCGCCCTTCTACCAGCACGATTCTTTGGGTGAGATATGTCATCCCTCTCTCTCTCTCTCTCTCTAATTTCCAGCCAAGCCTACTCAAATTTTAGACCTAGCTTATTAGCTTCTTTACTTTTAAGCCTAATATAAACTAAGGGCTTATTTAGTGTGACCGTTGGGACCAACTGAGCTGATCTCTCGTTGCAGCTGTTTTAGGTTGTGTTTGAAATAGGTTATTTTCAAAAGTCATAACTATGAAAGATAGCTGGAAATAAAGTTAACTAGAGGGATAACCCATGATGGGTTGTCCCCTCAATTTATTTTCTAGGAAATGCAGGAATAGCTGGTTATCCATTCAAATAAGAGTAAAAAAAAGTTATCCTATGGATTTACCTTTTTGCATTTGATATGATCAATGGGATAGCCAGAGAATATCTATAGGGATAGCTAGAGAATAAACTCTATCCCGTACACTTATCCAGAAATAGTATTTTTTCTATTAAATATTACCTTAAAGAAGAGAGCAGTAGTTATCGGCTGTTGAGATATGCCTATTTGAATGTTGGCTTGATCATAGGAGTAGACCTAAATTAATATGAACAATAATTAAAAAAATATAACTAATTGTAATTTAAATATTGACTTCATCCTAAATAAAGTAGAGTGAAGAAAGCATATTCATGTAGCCGACCCTATGTAGTTGAAAAAAAGGCTTGAGTTGCAGCTATCGGCTGGCCATTAGCAACTGTACCAACATAGACTCAATTTCATGTTATTTATTGCCTTTCAATCAAACTTCACTGGGTTACAATATTTAATGTAAAGTTTGGATCAAAATCCTATAAAAACACATCATGAACCAACCAAATCAAACCCAAAAAGTGTTTGAATTGAATTTAATATAAGCAAATTAGTTTGCTAACTTTGGTCAGACCTGGCCCTCAAACCCACCTGACAAAATTCTAAGGAAGCATATGATGATGATGACTAACTGATTGAAGTGGTTTATGGCAGTCTTCATTTATGATCCTCCCACCAACAAGACGTCTCCACACAGCGTGTACTTGCTGAAGAACCTTCGAAGCTATCTGGCATGCGATTTCAACAAGGCCAAGTTGGTTGCGAACGTCACGCAAGGACGGGGGCAGGGCTTAGAGTTTGTGCTGAAGAAGAGGAAGCCTCACTACTTCGCGTGTGCGGAGCACAACGGCGTTCACTGTACGTTGGGACTCATGAAGTTCTCCGTGCTTCCTAAACGACCGTGCGGTGCTTGAAGGATACCAGGGAAGATATGCAGTGCTCTTTAGAGCTGTAATAAATAAATCCCCTCTTTTCTTTCTCTATGTGGTTCAGAGAGTCCTTCATGATAGCTAGAGAGGGCTCTTTGATTCTCGAACCAAGTGTTTTTTATGATGGGAGATGAGTTTATTGTTATGAGAAAAGAATATATACTTTTATGATTGGAGATGAGTGTTTTTTTTTTTTTGGGAGAAAAAATGGAGATGATTTTTATTGAATGGAATTGAAGACAAACGAAGAGATATGCTTGAGAAAGGGAGAACATTTTACTGTTAAGGTAAAAAAGTGGGATGGCTTTAGTGCGGCAGCAGCGCTATTGGAGTGATTATGTGCAGTGCCATACGCTCTCCATTCATAAACTCATAACTTTTGTTTCGTAAACAGGGAAGGCAAAAAAAAAAAAAAAAAAAAAAAAAAAAAAATATATATATATATATATATATATATATATATATATATATATATATATATATATATATATATATATATATATATCTTTGTCACCCGGCTAGGTATAGATGAAATTTTTCTTTTTTTTTTGCACGAAAACGTCCTAGCTAGGGATCGGCCTTAGCGCTGCGCGCGCTAAGTCAGCCTCACAGACGCGCGTCCAAGGTGGGATGAGTGTGACCGTAGGCCTCCTCTTCCATGCACAGACTTAGCACACATTGACCGTACCAGAATGGATGCGCCCCACACTTAGAATGAGGTTATAGAAACCTCTCCTTGCCGCTGATCGTAAGAACCCCAATGCAAACCCCCAATCAATCACAGCTCACCCGACACAAGCATATACAGGACAAAGTCCCAACCTCTTTGATTAATACAATCCAAAAGAGGATGACAAGGAAGATGAGCCACAGCCCTGCAACTCTCAAAATAAAGAAAGCTCTTCTCACCTTGCCAATTGGCTACAAAACCCGCTCTGTAATATATATATATATATATATATATATATATATATATATAAAAAGTTTGACTACATTCAAATGTACTAAAGTTCAAATTTAATTAAATTTTTTCATTCTTGAATTTATACATGAAGTTATTTTTATTTTTTTATCTTTAAAATTTATAAATTATATAAATTTAAGGATGAGAATATGAGCAAATTTAGACTTGAGTGTATTCATATGCAGTTAAGTTCACCTTTTTCTTTTTCTCCTCTCTTTATATATATATATATAATAAAAAAATTAGAAAATATTTTACTATTGAAGATAAGTAAAATGTAGTTATTTTTTAAAAAAATTCTATTATCATATACGTGAAAAAAATATTTGAAAGAATTATACTTAAATAAATCTTCACTTACGTTTGAACAGAATAGGTTGAATGGTTGGATTTTTATATCAATTATTCAAGTTATTACATGTAGGCATCGCTTTGAAAATATTAAAATATCAAAAATCAAATGATTTAGATAAGTTATAATTGAAATATTTAAAATATATATATTATTTTATGTTATTTAATTATTAATTTTTTAGAATATAAACTTAAAATTATATCAGACGAGTCGAATCGCAATGGAACTCTCATCCGATCTGATCCAATTCGAATAAAATCTGCTCGGAATATAACGAACTCAAACTCTCCGTCTCTCTGTTTATGTATTCAATCGGTCGCTGCAAGTCGTGAGGAAGGAATCAGACGCGCCGGATCGCGGAGCGGACGGGATGAGCGCGTTCGGTGGGGATAGCTGGGCGCGGGAGGCGCAGCACCGGAAGAGGCGGGTGGACGATCTCCTGCTCTCCTCTTCCTCTTCATTCAAGAAGCTCTCCAATGGAAAGTACGCCTGCCTCGTCTGCCCCCACAACCCCATCCTCGACCCCCTCTCATGCTCTCCGTACGCCTCCCTCTCATTCTCGATGGCTTCTCTCTCAAATCTCCTTTCTGAAGGAGATCTGATGTTCTTGCATTGAAATTGTTTATTTTCGTAAAATTGTTGATGTAGGATAAGATGTTGTTTGGGTCGTGGTCGGGTGCTTCTGATAGTTTTCATTTTGGATGTTAATTTGCAGTTCAGTTCCATTGGCCCTTTTGTTTTAGGTTGAGATAGAGAGATGGTTTTTTACTTCCTGAACTCTATGAATCATGCTGTCGAATGATTTGTGGAAATAGATTTCAGTGGCATCACATCAAACATCAACTTCGGTTAGAAGTGATGCTGCAAAGGCGTTTCTACTCTGCTTCGGTTTTACGTCAAATGTTTGGTATTTGGAAATAGATGGTTTTATATCAAAAAGCTGGTCATTTAGAAGTAACTTAGCTGGCTATTCGTTTTGAAGCCACACCAAATAATCTAACTCAAATTCGAGTGTAACCAAGGGAAGTTTTAAGAATTGCATCGATCAAACTAGGGATTCGGTATGCCGGGATTTAGTTGAAGTCTTGAAGACTGACATAAATTATAATTAACATATCGATAGTGGTTGATATAATAACCAGGGTAAACTGTAGTCCTGATATGCTCTCTCGCCTTTGGAGAATAAGAGAACATATCATTTTACTTGATTTGCACAAACTTGTAAGACTAGGAGAAGAGGCATCCCCAACATATGGGCACCTTTTTATTTAAAGGATACGTATTCTTCGGAGGACTTCTCATCACCTTTTTGGCAGTGGCATCTTATCACTTTTGGTAAGGCTAGTGCAACTTAAGCTAATTCATGAGACTTCTATTAGTGCCACTGTCTGGAAAAAGCATAAATGATCAGTCCTGTTTCTGCTGGTGTAGGTTATGTGGTTTCTGTAGATAGGCTGTGATGTATGCTCTCTTTTACTTGTACACTTCAAAACTTCATTGCACAGTGCTGCATCCTTTCTTCTTCATAGAATGCAACTTACCATTGAGAGTCTGAAATTATAACACTTGCTAACTTACTGATCTCCTGAACTGAAATACTTTTAGAGACTATACAACTAAAACATAAATTGAGAAGTTTCTGCTGACTTGCCATCCCAAGTGCTTCCTTGTTAAATAGGTTTGGATTCTTTTTTTTTTTTTTGTGGATGAGGCACCTTTTATTGATGATCAGGCATGTACACCTAGATTGGTGCTGATCATCGCATGGAGATGAGGAGAAAGTACTACCGATCTGGAGACCATTGATGGGGATGTGTTTGGTGGGCTCATAGATGGAATATGTAGAACACTTCTTGGTTAAGAATACCTTGGCTATGATATTTAGGACATAGTCCATGCTGCATATGTTATGTTGACCTGTCAATATACCCCAAAGTAATAATATTTGATGTTTAGACATGGGTATAGTATGAAACTTTGGAGCTCAAAAGGATTTCACATTTAGGCTTGCGCTCAAACCTGTCACTCACATTCTAGTCTATGTAAAATTGCACTCTTCCTCAGGCTAGATTACATATGATGAGCATATATACTATACTAACTAGCTTCCACTCCCTTTAGTGGACAAATAATATTGTGAGTGGCCTTAAGATGATTAGAATAATGTTGGTTTGTTCAGTGCTGTTTATTCACTTGATCATTGCTTATTCCTTTGGTGAAGCATTGATTTGTTTGATGCAGCTTACAGTCCATTTGTAGATGATGAGACTAGGTAAAGATTTGTCAACACTTGGTTTGGTTATGTTTATTAACAGAGCAACACTACATATATATTGGATTTATGCTCTGTGGCTGCCTCCTTAGTATAAACTAAAATATTTGTTAATCCTGGTTACAGTATTTGTGCTTTTCTGAAATGGAGGACTTCAGGCAGTATCAAGATTCTACCATCTTAACACAAGTTTAGCCCAATTTTTCTCATCTTGTTCACTATATGTAAAACATTCAGCTCAAAAATAACTCCCAACATCCTGCTTCAAAATTTTATGACTTCTAATGGTAGGTGATTTTTATGTTCATTTGTGCTTTTTTTTAAAGAAATTTACTAAGCTTGATTTGGATTGATGCATCATGCATGAATTTTATGTGGCTGATTCAACACATCTTTATGTGTTCTTCTTAGTATTTTAAAAAATAGATTTGTTATGTGGTGGTCAAGGGACCATGTAGTGCTTACATATTATGCAAGTTGCATATGTGAGTCCATATACAGTAAGTATTTTAAATATTTAAAATAAGCATAAAATATATTAAAAAAATACTAATGCCAATGTCAACATTTTTCTATAGATAATAGGGATATCAATAACAATAACATTTAAAAGTTGGTATGTAATATTTGGCATGATTTTAGGTCCTTGTGGGATGTCTCGTGGTACATCGAAACGAGGTGCCATCCCAAATGTTGGGATAGGACCGTCCCACGATCATTATAGCATCTCAATTGGTTCATTTTGTGACATCTATTGTCCTTGGTGTTAGGATGAGGTGGGATAATGTTGCAACCTATTTCATGAAAAAATTGAGATGCTAATTACTATAATTATAGTTTTTCTTTTTAGAGAAATTCAAAGATGTGCACCCCTATTATGGCTACCAAAGTTTGGAAGTTTATGGATGCACTACTCAAGAATTGAACATAGAACTTTTAGTGGCTCAGCAGAGGGGTGTGACCGTAAGGGCAAGCTCTAGATCACCATGGTATAGATAATATATAGACATCATCAATACACACATATGACCTACTTGAAACCCACATCCAAGCCACCCATTAGCTTAAACTAGCCTTGAATGGTCCGGCATGATGGTTATGAAATAAGTGGTTGTACAATGCTCAAAGGGCCAATATGTGGTGGCAGAATGATAAGCAGCCCGCATATGCTGATGCATATCATTCATCTCACTGCATTAGCATCCACATAGTGCTAAAAGAATTGTTTTTTCAATCTATAGGAGATCTGGCTGTCTATAGTAGCCATATATAAGGAGTTTGGTGTGGTAGGTAGAGGACTGCATATGTATATGCAGTTGCATATGAGCTCTCATGTGCCAAATTTTACAACGCTAGTTCTAGATAAATAATTCTTTCTATGTTAACATATGTTATTTTTTATTTTTTGGCTTGATGTTTTTGATACAGAGTGCACATGATTTAATTTTATATTAGTATTCACATATTGTTGTATGACTAGCTCTGAACAAGTTATAATGCTCCAATTCTGACTCATAAAGGAAGAGGGAAGAAAGGAGGAAGAGGGCGAGCATGGATTTATAGAATTCTTTTATTTTAACTTTCTTAGAGGGAGAGGGAAAGAGGTTATGTGAGTGTGGTAGGTGTGGCACTCCAAGATCTATCTACCAATCTATTAGCAGCTAACTTGGAATAAATGGGTTTGGGTTCGGCATGAAGGGGTTGAAGTTGCAAATGGCTTGACCCAACTTAACCTTTTCATTAAATGGGTCAGGTTCAAATTTAGAGTTCTGACTTGTTTGATATGCTTTGACCTAGTTAATAATTGGGTTGATGCAGTTGCAGCTTGACACACTTAAAACTGTTCTATATTAACCTGTTTAAAGCCTGTTTAACTTATTGATCCAACCCATTTAAGAACCGTTTAAACTTTCCAAGCTCCTTGAACCCCTTTTTTTGGATTCATACTGGGTTAACAGGTTATTTCAAACTTGATCCAAGCCAACCTGTTTATTAAATGGGTTATGCATGTTGGGTTAGTTTTACTTGTTTGATAAGCAGGTCAGGTTTGATTTTTGATTTCTGACTTGTTTAATTAATGAGTTGGATTCAGGTTGACAGGTTTTCTCTGATCCCGTGTCTTTCCCTGACCCACCCAATTTGCACCCCTAGTGTCTTGGTCAATAATATTCAGATATTTTATGAGTTCTATGGTTCTTAAAATCTACATTTGTTTGATTTGGTGCCCAATATGGTAAGCTTGCCTTTTGTATTTTTCATATGGGCTTTGTATGGTCTTATTTTGGCTTAAGTAGGGTACTTTATATCTCGATAAAAATATCATTCTTAAGAGAAATGAGTCATTAACAACATTGCCTATTATCGTCCGTCTAACTTATATTAAGACATCAAAGAAGGTCTTTCATAGGTTTATGGATGTTAGCTCATATAGCTCTCTGTTTCTCTTTAACAGCCAAACTTTCAGAAGCATTAAAGTAACATGGTTTATGATTAGGATTGTTTTTCCTTCAACAACTAGCCTTCCAGAAGGCTCATAAGAATTGTAATAATATGGTTATGCAGCCTTTGTTGTATTCTGAGAAGAGACTAGACCTTCTATTTTAATTATTGCTTTGATTTCTTGGATGCCCATGCTTCCATTATTTCCTATCAATATAAGCTAAAAGGACCATCTAAATCTAGGCTAGTGGCTGCGAAAGCATTTAAAGAGCATATCTTCTTGCACATATGGGACTGGTTGTTGAAGACTGGGTCTGATTCTCTGATTGGAGTTTTCTTATACATATTAGCATGCCAACAGTTTTAGTACATGGAAGATCAGGAAACTTATTTTAAGCTGGAGTTTTCTTATACAAATTAGTATGTCGCTAGTTTTAGTAAATGGAAAATCAGGAAACTTATTTTGTGCTTATTATTTTGGAAGCATCTAACTGAGGCTGTTAATAGGTTTGTTAGCTTATGGCATAGTTCAAGACCTGATTTGCTAGTTTCTAGTGAAGAAAGTTTGGCATCACAATCATTAAATATGGAAGCAAATGAGCTATTCGGTTAGCATGGTTGATGTAAAATGGATGTGGGCAGTGCCCTTCTCTTTATATTCAAATGAGTGGTGCTGGAATTTTACGCATGTTTCTTGAATTTTGACATAGATCAGCTCCTGCTTGATTACTTGATCCACATGTGGGGTTGTTCAATAGTGAGTCCGGTTTGATCTTCACCACCTGTTTGGTTCCATATACCTATAGCATCTAAATGACTGTAGGAGTTAAGTTTATTGACCTTTATGGTTATATTTTCTTCACCTTTTTGTCACTTTCATCAACTGTAGAAGAAGGCTTTTTTTGTGTTTAATGTTCGTGATGAATTGAGTTGTGCCTATCTTGAAAAAGAGAAGCATCTGACTTATTCATGTAATCAAACTGTGGTAAGAAGAGACATCTGATTTGTTCATGTAATCAAACTGTGGTAAGAGCTAAACCTAGCATGGTTTCCATAAAAATAACTAGCAAGCGTGGCCTTTTTTAATGTTGAACTAAATTATTGCACACGAAAGACTCAATTATTGCATACAAAAGAAGTCATACTTCTCCCCTCTTCAACTAGCTATGCTTCAAGTGAAACAAGCCATGTTGTCAGAACATAATCATGTCTGCTCTTTCTTATACATCTCTCTTCCTATTGATTAAATTATTCGCATAATTGATGATTTAGCAATATTTTGTTTTACTATAACAAAAGCACTATTTTATTTCTAATAACTTTAGTTTGACAGATGCATAACAAGGGATCTCGCCACATTGCTGCAGAATCCAGGCTGAAGGATAGAGAACTTTCAAGGAAGGAAGAATTAAACAAGAGAATAGCCTTATCTGCTGAATCTACTGGTGCATCACGTTTTGCTAAAAATTCAAGTCCACAATCAAAGAGCTCTGAGATCTACAATAAACCATTGATTCAACAAACACAAAAGGCTATTTTAGGAACAGAGCGCAATAAGTTTGATGATCTAAATGCTGCAGATGGCCATCATAATGTGCAATCAAGGCCACTCGCTGCTTTCTATGACCCCAAACCATCTCCTCCCTCTAATTCAGTTATAGAGTCATCTACAGGTACTAGTCTTGATGACTCTAATTACAGTAATAAGAAATGTATGGTGGGGGCAGAAAAAGATGGTAATATGCTCGTAGACTGGAATGTGGAACTTCGTAAGCGTCGTGAGAGAGAACTCAAGTTTACTGCTGCTGGTTGGAAGCGGGATTGCCATGGGAAGTGGTATAGAGATGAAAATGTAAGCTCCTCCTCTTTCTTTAACCTCTTCAAACTCCAGTTTTTATAGTACATTTTAAATATTCAAACTCTTGATTTTATAATATATTTTAAATTTTTCATGTGGGCAGCCATCCACTGATTTATTGTAGTGTTATATTTGCGTGCTGCTTGTATGTAGTAGTAGTACATGTGTGGTTTTGGTGGTTGGTGTGTCCTAATTGGATAACAATCTCATGGCACATGAGCTTATTGCCTAACTTGGCAGCATGATCTTCCTCATTAATATGTTGAAGCACGGCGTGGCTTCTCATGATCAATTCTATTTTAAGTTTCAATGGGCACCAAAATGTGCGTGCCCACTAGCAAAGAACCGGGCATGAATTACTTTCACAAAAAGCCATTGATAGTTGGAATTTAGAACATATCTTCGTGTATGCTTATGGAAGTGATGGTGCAACTGACTACAGATGCTGGCTGTTACAGGTTGAATTTGACTCAGATGAGGAAGATCCAAATGTCTGCCTACTCTGAAGAACTGTTCATTATCTATTTTCATCACTCTAACAGCAGTTTGACGTGGAATGACCGTGCTATATAGGTAGAAGTGCTTATCAGGTGAAAAATTGCTCTTTTGTGCGTTGTGGAATGGACCACATGCATATCCGTGAAGCTTGGCTTTGCTTCCACTTTGATGTTGTTGATCAACAGGCACTACAATGTATGCATACTGTATATAACATGGATAAAATCATTTTGTTTAGGTTCTATTCTCAAGACAGGGTGAGCAATTGATGACAGTTAAACTTGGAATAATCTGACAAGTCATTCACCTAATTAACCTGAACCAAACCCAAATAAAATCTGACCCTTAGCTTAAAAGCTGGTCTGATTCCAATTCATGTAGCTGAGCATAATTCAGTAATTGTGGCTTCTTTAAGATACAATTGATGACAGTTATTTCCAGGCCTAGTCTGACAAGTCATTTACTTAATTAACCTGAACCTAACCCAAGCTGTTTACATAATGTCTGACCTTCAACCTAAAGGCTGGTCTAACTCCAATTCCTGTAACTGAGCGCAATTTGGTCGATTTGGCTTGTTTGGGATGCACGGGGTGTCCAAGAGTTATTTAGGCTCTATACCACTGGCTTGGTTCTAATGAGATATCAGATCCATGGAATGAATGGTTAATCCCTATTTTGTAAACGTAGGATAAATCACATGAAAAATGAAATCCATTATCCTTGAAAATGAGGGTTGTTTGTCTCTCCTCTCTCAAATTCTCTCTCGTCACCTCAACATAACCGTTCTTTCAGGACAACGGTTCTTCTTCTTTCAGAACAACGGTTCTTCTTGGGATAACGACCCCTATCCGTTTTTGGTTTTTTATTGTTCCCTCCAATGATGCCCGTTTAAAAAGTGCATCTCAGAATAATGTTCCAATTTTTTTTTTTTTCCAAAATAATGTGGAGTAGGTCATAGGGAATGCCACCTGAGCTATTTAAATTTTTTTAAAGCATTAACGTAGTGAGTAAAGTAATAAAATTGCTAGTTCAAGCGAAGATTTATTGCTACATTAAGCATGTATCCATTCTAAAATTTTACTAAGCATAAGAGTGGGGTCTTTGTTTCAAAATTGTGTTCTAAGGCAATTTACAGATGATTTCCATTCAAAAAATTTTTAGCTTAAAATCACCACTTTAAGAGAATTTTAGGCAAGAGATGATTTTAAAATGTTAATTTTTTAAAAAAAAAACAAAATTAACTATTGAAGAGACTATTTTGGAATTATCAGTTAAAAAGATGATTTCAAAATCACTAGAATATACAATTTCAAAATAAAGACTTTGTTTTTCTATACTTAGCTAATTTTCTGTTAGAAAGAGTAATCTTTTAATAATTCATGGTAAGAATAGAGATAGAGTAAATCTAAACTAACATGAATAAAAATAATTTAAAAATATATAACTATTTATAATTTGAATATCGATTTGATCCTGAATAGAGCAGAGTAGAGAAAGCAAATTCATGTAGCCAATCCCATGTAGTTGAAAAAAGGTTTAAATGAGTTGAGTTGAATTGAACTAATTTTCTGCCCGTATAGAAGCCATAAAACATCGGTCTAGTTTAGTTGACAATTTTAAACCGTCTCAGTATTTTATAAATTTTCAGAGCAACATATATAGCATCCCACTAAGCCTATTCTACATTATTTTAAAAAATAAATTTTTTGACACTACTTTGATAAATAGTTTTTAAATAAGTGTTATTAAAAAAAAAACCCTGATGTTCTCGGACTGACAAGATTTTCTGGCCTCCAAAACAGTCCCTTCATAGAATAAAGCTATGTGCAACTCATTCTATTAAATTAAACCACTCTTGGAAGCATAAGTAGTTTCCTATTTTACCTATCATAAAAGAAATCAATCATTACTATATATAAACTTGTCCAACTTGCATCCAGGGTTGCAAGATATTGGCTTAGGTTGGCATCATCACTACCAAAAATCTATCTTTTACCGAGGGACATCACCAAGAGATATATTTCTCAGAAAATTATTAGAAAGAAATTTTTAAAGGATTTTAAATTATATTAAAAATTTAGTTTCAGTACGAAATCTCAAAGGAATTTGCTAAGGATATATTTTTTTGATAAATTTTTAAAAATCTTTTGGTAATCTGCAAGGGATCGATGAGTGATTATTTAAATAATTTTTAGCAAGGGATTTATAAGGAAAGCATGGTCCCTTAGAGATTTACTAAGGGATAAATCCCTTGGTATTGGTAAGATATTTTTAAAAACAAAAAAATGATATCAGAGAGGAATTTTTTCTTAGAAATTTCTTAGTGATTTTAAAATCTTATATCAAGTATATGTCATTTACAGATTCTCTCACTAGCAAAAAAATGACAGTCATAAGTAAAATTAATATTATATACTGATTTTCAATACAATTGTTGCCACCAATCCCAGAGATGGTGAAGACAGTTCTAGAAATCTCCTGAAGTCTCTTTCTCGGATGAAAATCCTGCAAGAAAGTCTCCGGGGATTAGTTGTTTCAATGGGGATCATTCGATGCTCAAGTGAGTGACTTGAGAAACAGTAATGAATAGTGGACTAAAAGACTTAGTCGAATCACTTGGAGTTCAATCCCCTTCTCTCGTTATGAGTGAAGGCTTTTATACCTATTCAGAGGTCCCTCTTATCCCTTTTTGGAAGGTTGTTGAATCCGAGGCGTCATTGTCTAGCGGGAGACAGGTAGCAAGGCTGACAGGGACAGGTCGCAACCACCTCTGGGTTTGCCAGGGATAGCTCTGCTTGTGAGCCTCCTGCTAGGCACGGCGCCATAGGTGGTAGATGGGCCCGATCACATCGAGCATGCACCATAACTGGTAGTGGCCACGTGCGGTTGTAGGTGGTTGGTGGGCCATGTGGCGATCGTAGGTACTGAGGCCAAGGGGAATTCTAGAGTCCGAGGCCAAAGGGAACCCTGGAGTCCGAGGCTGAGGGGGACTCGAGAGTCGGAGGCCAAGGGGAACCAGGGAGTCCAAGGCTGAGGAGAGAGTTGGAGTATGAGGCCAAGGGGAACCCTGGAGTATGAGGCCAAGGAGAACCCTGGAGTCCGAGGCTGAGGGGGACTCGGGAGTCCAAGGCCGAGGGGAACCAGGAAGTCCGAGGCTGAGAGGAACGTTGAAGTCCGAGGCCGAGGGAAACCCTGGAGTCCGAGGCCGAGGGGGACTCGGGAGTTTGAGGCCGAGGGGAACTAGGGAGTCCGAGGCCGAGGAGGATCCTAGAGTCTGAGGCCGAGGGGGATCCTAGAGTCCGAGGTCGAGGGAAACTCGGGAGTCCAAGGCCGAGGGGGACCAGGGAGTCCAAGGCCGAGGCTCCATCAGCTATTTGATTCATTAGCCCTAACATGCTTGATCAGACACATCAGATGCCCCCTCACCCTGAGATGGTGCAGATCCATTTCACGCCCAGTGAAAGGGGCATAAAATCATTCGATGGCTGATCCCGATGAGCTATCAGTCGTGGAGTGAGGCACACATCCTCGAGGGCAATGACTCTTCAATGCCGATGGTATGGGGCATCGTGACGTCACCGCTCCTATCAATCCTCACCATTGGATCTAAGAGGGTCCTTCTCGAAATAGGAAAGTCCTTTCAAAACCCATGGAAAGATAACCACCATCATTTCCATCATTGTGCTGATGCTATCGATGTCCCATCATTGGCTACAGATCTGGCTTTTTGTGCATCGAGCGATTGCCGAGGTGCCTCCTCCAGTGGCGGGCATGCTTGTGGCCGATCGAGCTAGGCGGGTCAATTCAAAAATTGACTCCAGCGTCGGCATCAAAGGCCGGCTATAGGTCAGCACCTAAGGTCGATGCCGGCGCCGACCTCCAACCCCAACTCTAGAGTTGGCCCTAGCCCTTACTCTGGAATTCACTTTAGCATTGGAATGGGTCATCGTTCCTAAACGAGAGCAAGCAAATGCTCCGACCTCAGTGGACACGACATGCTATAAAAGCTAAGTATTCAAAAATTTCAAAAACTTTCAGATTGCGAAGAAATTTTGCTTTTCATTAATTGCCAAAATTGCCAAAAGGTTTACAAAAATACCAACTCAAGTCGAACTTCGATGCAAAAAAATAAAATACAAGAAAGTGTTCAGGCCTCGATCGTCGCTGACTCATCATTGGTTGGCCCTGGCGCTGTGGGCGACCCCTCTGGCACCTCATCCGGCTCGATGCCATCAAGGCCCGTGAGGCCAAAGACTCTGCCTACCTTCTCCTTGCCATCTTGGAAACCTTGGAGGTAGGCGTCGACGGAGGCCTCTGCCAGCTCATTCGCGAAGCCAGCGGACTTTCAAAAGTCATCCATCGCCTTGACAGATCTTCTCTTAGCAGCAGTGGCTCTCTCCTCGGCGATGACGACCCTCTCCTCGGTGGCAGCGGCCCTCTCTTCTGCTATTCAAGCTGCCTCCTCCCTTTCTGCCACCCTGGCGTCAGCCATTCGGGCAATCTCCTCGGCATCTTTGGCCCGTGCTTGGCCACTTTCACCTTGATGGTGAAAGCATCGATGTGGAGATCCTGAGTGCTGATGGTTGCCTTGGCAGCTCCAGCTTTTTCCCGACTACCCGGGCGCGCTCTAGCTCGGCCGCCGCCTGGTGCTTGGCCTTCTTGAACTCCTCCGCTCGCTTGGTCCAGGCCAGCTCCAGTGCTCCCTTGGCCCTCTCGGCCTGGGCCCGGGCATCGACAACCTCTTGCTGAGTGCAACAGAGGACCGCCTCGCCTTGGACGAGGACATCTCTCATGGTGACCAGGGAATTCACCGACTGCACTAGGATGCCATCGTCAGCATGAAATAAAGTAAGAAATTTTTATGAAGAGGAGAGAGTACTAACCAATAGATGAGCTACGAAGGCATCCCGAAAGAAGGCTGAAGCTCTATGGCAGTGGAGCTCTCCTTGGAACTCTGACAGACAAACCTGGGTCATCAACTGCTATGCCCTGCAGCCGTGGTTCATAAGCAAGGGCTAAGAGGGGATTTCATGGTCCCACCTTTCTCTGTGGCCCTAGCTGGTTCCAAAGTCATGGGCACTGTGCCGGAGACCGACGACATCTCCTATGCCGATGGCCCCACTGCCGTCGGATGCTCTTCACTCACATGCTCTCCCGTAGGTGGGCCTTCATTTGGGGTCGGTTTGACTTCCGGACAAGTCAGTTCTGTGGCTGAGGTGGTCGGCTTCGCAGGCGGAAGAACCACCTCAACCCTCGGCTCCTCCGAAGGTGTATCGGCGATGAGGTCGATGGATGGGATGGGCTCTCGGTCCTCCTGGGGCTTGCGGACCAGAGGGGTCGGAGACTGAGTCGGAGACCGAGACCGAGGCCTCTTCCCCGACCCCTCGGCGTCATTGATGGCCCTCTTCCTCTTGACCGCTGCCCTCCTCACGGCATGGGCCGGTAGCCTCATGTCTGCAAATGTCAAAGGTTGGTCAATCAAAAAAAAAAAAAAAAAAAAAAGAGAAGGAAGAGGGAAAAGTCTTTGTGGTTGCTCACCACCACTCGAGATGATGCCCGTGAACCGGAGATTCTCCTTCGACAAGAGCTCGTGGTAGCGGGGGACCACTATTGTCAGCAGTTGATTGAACGCCTCCTTGTTCCTTGGGACCACCGACTAATTTTTGTTTGGCCCTACATCTGGATCCCCTCAACTCGGCCTCACCCCCTTAAGGTCTGCGAAGAAAAATTGGGTCTTCCATCCTTTGACGAACGTAGGAAGACCCAGTTTGAGGGCTCAGCCGGGCCTGGGTTGAAACAATCACCGGCCCGACTGTGAGCGGAGGGTGTAGAAGCAACGAAACAAAGAAACCCTAGCTTCTATACCCTGGAGATGACACATAACCAGGAATGCATAGACAGTCCGAATGGAATTCGAGACCAATTGCACAGGCACTAAGGAATATCGATCGAGGAGGTTGGTAATGAAGGGATGGAGGGGAAGTTGGAGGCATGCCTTGAGGAATACCTCGTACAGGATGACTCTCCCAGGGTGAGAGGAAGTCACCCTATCATCGGAAGTGGGGTCGAACAGCTGGATGCTGGCAGAAATCCCATACTGGGCCTTAAGGTTTGCTAGTTCCTGGGCGGTCAAGATGGAGGCAACCCCTTCTGTGGATTCCCCTCTAACCCTAGGTGGAGGACCTGCGGCGACCGGATGACCCTTGACGGGGGCCCGGTCGGTGACCCTCCGCTGTGACAGAGGAACAAAGTTCTCAGAAGAAGGAGAGGGAGACGAGGACCATGGAAGTGTGGGGGATGGAGAGACCTGCGACCGCAAGGAGGAAATGCGGTCCTCGGGCAGAGAGGAGGACCAGAAAGGAGAGGAAGCCATGAAGGAAGAACGAGGATTGACCTGGACGAAGGAAGGAGGGCGGTAAGGAAACGGCAAGGTCCGAGGGAGGAAAGACTTGGGCGAGGTTCAAGCTCGGGAAAGAGAGTCTCGGAGATGTGAGGAGTCAGGTTCGGGGCACCCTCCTGTTACACCTCTTTTCAAATTGACCCACCTAGCTCAGCCAGCCACGTGCACACCCGCCACTAGAGGAGGCGCCTCGGCAATCGCTCGATGCGCAGAAAGCCAGATCTGCAGCCAATGATGTGACATCGATAGCGTCAGCACAATGATGGCAGTTACCTTTCCATGGGTTTCGAAAGGATTTTTCTATTTCGAGATGGACCCCCTTAGATCCAACGGTGAGGATTGATAGGAGCGGTGACGTCACAATGCCCCATACCACCGGCATTGAAGAGTCATCACCTCTGAGGACACGTGCCTCTCTCCAAGATTGATAGCGCATTGGGATCAGCCACCGAGTGATATTACGTCCCTTTCATCGGGTGTGAAATGGATCCGCACCATCTCAGGGGTGAGGGAGCATCTGATGTGGGTAATCAAGCCATGTTAGGGCTAATGGATCAAGTAGCTGATGGAGCCTCGACCTCGGACTCCCTGGTCCCCCTCGGCCTTGGAATCCTGAGTACCCCTCAGCCTCGGACTCCAGGATTCCCTCGGCCTCGGTCTCGGACTCCCGAGTCCCCCTCAGCCTCGGACTCCAGGGTTCCCCTCGGCCTTAAACTCCATAATCCCCCTCGGCCTCGGACTCCCTGGTTCCCCTTAGCCTTGGACTCTCGAGTTCTCCTCGGCCTCAGACTCCAGCGTTCCCCTCAGCCTCAAACTTTTTGGTTCCCCTCGGCCTCGGACTCCCGAGTCCCCCTCGGCCTCGAACTCCAGGGTTCCCCTTAGCCTCAGACTCCTGGGTTCTCCTCGGCCTCGGACTCCTGGGTTTTCCTCGGCCTCGAACTCCAACGTTCCCCTTTGCCTTGGACTCTTTGGTTTCCCTTGGCCTTGGACTCCTGAGTCCCCCTCGGCCTCGGACTCCAGGATTCCTTTTGACCTCGGACTCCAAAATTCCCTTCGGCCTCAACACCTGTGACTGCCACGTGGCTCATCAACCACCTACGACCGCACGTGGCTACTACCAATTATGATGCATGTCCGATGTGACTAGGCCAACCTACCACTTATGGCGTCGTGCCTAGCAGGAGGCTAACAGGCAGGGCTACCGCTAGCAAACCCAGAGGTGGTTGCGACCTGTCCCTGTTAGCCTTGCCGCCTATCCCCGTCAGACAATGACGTCTCGGATTCAACAACCTTCCAAAAGGGGTAAGAGGAACCTCCAAACAGGTATAAAAGCCTTCACTCATAATGAGAGAAGGAGATTGAACTCTAAGTGATTCGACTAAGTCTTTTAGTCCACTATTCATTACTGTTTTTCAAGTCACTCACTTGAGCATCAAAGGGTCTCCATTGGAACAATCAGTCCCTGGGGACTTTCTTGCAGGATTTTCATCTGAGGAGGAGACTTTAGGAGATTCTTAGAACCGTCTTCGTCGTCTCTGGGACTAACGTCCTTCCTGGCATTCAAGGAACCTGATTTGGTGGCAACAACAACCAAAAAAATTTCTTTATTCCTCCATCTCTTTAACTCGTTAAAATCTTATCAAAACTCTGAGTTTACACTCTTTGTTGTCAATGATTAGATTGCTGCGCAGTGGTAAGAGGCTAGCCTTTGAACCCTTTGGCCATAGGTTTAAGCCATCGCTTCCATGCCTTTATTAAGTGGTTGGGAATTGATGCAATAGTAAGGTGCTTGTTCCATAATTCACATTCTGTAATCCATGCCTTTATTTCGTTCCGTAATTCATGCCTTTATTTCGTTCCGTAATCAGTTCTCTTTCACTCTTTAAGTGGTTGGGAATTGGTGCACCACTCTTCATTAAGTGGTTGGGAATTGGTGTAATGGTAAGGTTCTTGTTCCATAATTCATGCCTTATTTCATTCCGTAATCAGTTCTCTTTCAATGAATGAATCCGGATTTCTGAGGAAGAGTTTCACCAACATCATATATTCCAAGAAATGAAATTTTCTTGAAAATCCTTTCGTGAAACTCTTCACCAAGGGATTTTGTTTCTCGCTGAAAGGTTAATTTTTGGTAGTGCATGTTAGATCATCTTAAGGGCTACATTGTATCAACCTTAGATAAGGTTGGCCTGGGTCATTGGTATCAGTACTGTATCAATCTCAGATAAAAGTTAGGTTGGGTTGCGTAAGCCAAGCTTTGTAGTTTGATATCCACCAAGGTGGAACAACTTGGAATCACGAGTAACACAAAATGTTTGACTCGGGGAATAACTATCTTGAAAAGACTTTGTACACTGCATTTGGTACAGTAAATTCTATGTGGGCTGCACCATCTCTTTTTATTGGTCCACATGCATCCTATATAGCTTAACGTGATGGGATGGGTTAGCAAAGATCATGATTACAAATTTATAAGTGATATGTTGTTCCTAATAGGATGGAATGTGATGGTTTTTCTTCAAAAAATATTAAGACATCCTAGTTGTAAAATTACGACACTATAGTTATAACATTACGATACTTATTCAGAAAATGGTAAGGCAAAGCTTTACGACATCTTGGTTAAAAAAATTTATGACACCCCAGTTATAAAATTACGACACCCGAGTTATAAATTTACGACACCGTAGTTATAAAATTATGACATCCATTCAGAAAATATTAAAGTAAAGCTTTATGACATCCCAGTCAAAAAAAAATTCGATATCCTAGTTGTAAAATTACGACATCGTAGTTATAAAATTACAACATCCATTTAGAAAGCTAAAAAAAATTACGATACCCCAGTTGTAAATTTACGACACCGTAGTTATAAAATTACGAGACTCATTCAGAAAACATGCACTGCACCGTCTCTATACATAAATTGCAAAAAAAAAGATGAACGAGTATTAATGGACGTCACGCTCAATATTTAAGATTGTATTATGTAATTCTATTTCGTCCCATCGTGTCAAGCCATGTAGTATTCATATGGATCAATAAAAAGGAACGATGCAGCCTACATAAAATTTATTGCACCAAAGACGATGTACAAAACCCTTTCCTAACTATCCCTTTTAACCACATCCACATACCAAACACATTCACCATGCATTCCGTTCTATTAGAACGATAGCTTTCGTTACTGCCAAGATCCACCTAGATGCATCATCTTGTTTAGAGTTACCTCACCCGGCTTGAAGGGTACATGGATACGCTAAATATTGGGAACCAGTGGTGAGCTATCAATCCGCCAAAATCCTCCAAACTTTTGGTGCGACCTAACTCCTTCCCCCACAAAAAAAGGAAGGGAATCATTTGGAGCCGAGAAGCGAAGGAAGGACGTCCCCTCATGCATATATCCACATGTATTTGAGAATAACTTTATATCCACATGTTGAAGGAACGAAGGTATTTTTCAATATTAGAACCGCGACTGAATTCCTGGGTGGACTCTTTGCCTACAAATAGCCATTGAGCTTTTTGGTTGTGGCCTATCATTCTTGCTACCATTGTTCGACCTCACGTACTCCAGCTTCTTCAGCTAATATGGCCAGCAACTCAGGAAAACTTGCAATTCCTCCACCTTGCAAGGGAACGCTCACCACAGTGCTTAGCATTGATGGTGGTGGCGTGAGAGGCATAATCCCGGGAACTATCCTAGCCTTCCTCGAATCAAAGCTACAAGTAAATTATACTTCAACTACCAAGTGATCGCTTTTAATTAAATATTCTTGAGCTGCTCCTTTGGTCTAAATTTTACAGAATTTTAATGAGAAATTGATAAGATTAGGAGCTTGATGGAGCGGATGCAAGGATAGCAGACTACTTTGATGTAATTGCCGGAACAAGTACGGGAGGGCTCATGACCGCTATGCTTACAGCCCCTAATAAGAATAATCGTCCACTTTTTGCAGCAAAGGATATCACCAAGTTCTATTTAGAGAACAGCCCTAAGATTTTTCCTCAAAAGTAAGTAGTAAAAACTATAATTTAATTTGTTTTGTGACGACATAGAGTACGTACCCATTAAAATAAAAGAATTAACCTTAATATATAAGGCATCATGCATGGTCATTGATCATTCTTTTAGGGAATAATTAAAAGATCAAATTATAGTTTTTGCAGGACTGGGATTTTTCTTCATTACGTAAATTGTTTACAGCAGTCACAGGACCCAAATATGATGGAAAGTATCTGCACTCCAAAATACAAGAATTACTTGGTGAAACTAGGCTTCATCAAGCTTTAACTAGCATAGTAATTCCCACTTTTGATATTAAGCTTCTTCAACCCACTATCTTTTCCACCTTTGACGTACGTATCGGTCTAACATCCCTCTGTAATCTAATCTCCTTTCACATTATTTATTTTAACGATGATATCATTTTCTAAGTTTCATTTTACCTTTGTGGGTGTAGGCAAGATATGCACCATTGAAAGATCCTTTTCTATCTGACATATGCATCAGCACATCTGCAGCTCCAACCTATTTTCCTGCCCACTACTTTGCAACAGAAGATACTAATGCAAACACACGAAACTTTAATCTGATTGATGGAGGGGTTGCAGCAAATAATCCAGTAAGAGTTTACTAATGATTAGTTTTATCTTTTGCAACGCAATAAACATCTCATAATATAATCTAATAATTCAACAGACGTTAGTGGCGATGAACCAAATTTCAAAGGAGATCTACATGGAAAACAAAGATTTTCTTCCATCAACCCAATGGACTATAGCAAATTTCTTGTGATTTCTCTTGGGACAGGGTCAGCAAAGATTGAAGAGAAGTTTAGTGCAAATGAGGCATCCAAATGGGGTATACTAGGATGGTTGCATAATAGTGGTACTAAGCCTTTGATCAATATTTTTACTCAAGCTAGCGCTGATATGATTGATATCCATGCATCTGTAGTATTCCATGCACTCTATTGTAAGAAAAACTATCTTCGCATACAGGTGAGTTTTTTACTTTCTCATGAAGAGCAAATAGAAAAAGAAGCTTTCCCCATTTCTTGGTAAGAGTTATGATTATGTTGATCATTATTAAATATCAGGATGACACCTTGTCCGGAAGCACATCATCTATGGATGATTCAACAAATGACAATTTGCTAAAGCTTGTGCAAATTGGAAAGGACCTTCTCAAGAAGAATGTGTCAAGAGTGAACTTGGAGACTGGCTTGTTTGAGGAGGTTAGAGAGAAGGTAACTAATGAAGAAGCACTCACCCATTTTGCCAAGCTTCTCTCTTATGAAAGACGGCTGAGACGGCTGATATGCGCAGAAATGCTCAACAACTGACAATATGGCTTACCCTTGCTTTCAAATGATTATTATTCCACTGAGATGCAATTCTAAGATAGTTTGGAGCACACTAACCTCATAATTCTACAATGATTGTGTGTTTATGCCAAAGGGAACCAAGGGATATGATAGGACTGTCGAGACTCTGAAGAGTTTGCTTAAATAAAAACTATTGTTCACTAGAGAATATTTATGGGAGTTAAGAGCATTCATCAATAAGAAGTAATGAAGTTGTAAGTTTGGACAATTTTAATAAATTTGCCACTTGTATTGTAGGCAATCTTAGTGAACCTTGAATGATTCAAAGTCACTAGTTGGTGTTCTTCTTCCTATGTCATGCAATTTATGTTTTACATATATGTATCTATATGTATACGTATCATATATGTATGCACGTATGTATGTGTATGTATGCGCATGTTTATGTATGTATGTATGTATGTATGTATGCTTGCATACATATATATATATATATAGATAGATATAGACAGATAGATCAATAGATGCCATGATCTGAGGACATTTCTAGTCTTTTCCCTCGTCTAAATGCCAAAATATGACACCTTTTACCATGAGCCAAAGAAGCAAACCAGGAATGACCTTGAGACTTCAAATCCACACTTAAAGAATCTCAAGATCTTGCATTAGATTCAATTTCAAATTTAAGATCTTTTTGATCCTATATCAAATCTAGTAACAATATCAAGATTCCTTTGATCTTGCATCAAAATTTAATACCAAAACTTAAGATCCCACATCAAATTTGATATCAGAGCTAAAATCATTTTAGCTCTTGAATCACTTCACTTTCTTATATTCCCAGTTGAAAAAAAAGTGAATAACAATATGGTTGCTCTGTTTATGAAAAATTGAAATCTTGGCCACTGCTATAATGGACTTATTATCAATGTAAACTTTTATGTTTTCATCTTAAGAGAATTCAATCTCTTTGAGTAGTCTTTTGGGCCAAATACGCGATAAACATATGATGGTGCTGCTACATATTATGCCTCATAAGTAGAGGGTGAAATAATTGATTACCTTTTTGAAAGACAAATACATTTCATAACATCCATATAGAAAATAAATCTAGTAGTGCTTCTTGAATCATCCAAATCTTCCCTTCAACAACATACAAAAATTATTACTAATTACTCATATGATGTAATTAAGGACTCTCTTGGTAACTTTCCAATATGTAGACTTTGGTTCTCTCATCTAGAAGCTCACTAATCCAACTTCATATAGGCTACATGGCCTTGTACAAGTAGTGAAGGCTCCCAATCAAACATTTAAGAATCCACCATTGTTTTTTGATCAAGTTTTGAAAGCTTGATGCTATACTTAACTAGCACGCTATTCCTCTATTTTGAACCTTTAAGTACCTTCTTTACATGAACCTATTGGGTGATGAAAATAGCATCCTTGATTTGCTTTATTTATGAGTAAAAAAGTATGACATTTAGTCAATATCCATCATTTCAAACTATAGAATCATTGTTTACATGAATTATTCAAAAATGTTAGAATTATATTTTGTAGAAGTTAAATCATCCATGCACAAACAAATAAGCAAATAGTTTTAATTTATGTTTTGCTTAATTTAGAAAACATGCTAATACAGATATTAGATACAACTATTTTGCTTAAGGTATGAGTCAATTCTATGATTCCAAGCTTCAGATGCTTGTTTCAAGCTATAAAGAGTTATTTTAGTAATTACTTTGTCTTCATAACTTCTTTTAACTTGCCCTATGACTACCTAACATAAACCTGCTCCTTGCAAAAACAATTCCAAAATGCATATTTGGCATACATTTAAATTTTTTTTTTCATTTTTTTAGGTGCCAAAAAGATGATTTATCTAATAGTTTTTATGTGAATAACAAGAACAAAAACCTCTTTATAATGCCAACTCTTATAGCTTTTTACTACCAATTTTGCTTTATACTACTTTTTGCCCCTTTTTTTTGCTTTGTGAACCCACTTGACACTAATAGTCTCTTAGTGTTTTGGAATAGAAATTGACTTGTGTCATTCTTCTTCTCTACTTCTTTTACCTCTTTATTGATGATGGCTTTCATCTATTATCATGAAATAATTCTCTAAACTCTATAAATTTGTAATTAAAAAAAGATAAATAAGTCTTAGCTCTTTTATTACCTTATAGAGTTCATTTAAGCTCCTAGCTTATGATGACTTTGGACTAACCTCCAAAGAGAATGACGATGATAGAGAACTAAGAGAGGATGGTGATGGTGGTAGTATATGCCTATAAAAGTTCATTCCTACTTGTCTATCTTCCTTAATGTCCTTCATATTAAAGTAACAATTTTATCTTATGTAAAATTTGGAAATAATTGGATCAAGTAATTTTAGGCTTTGGATATACAGTCATACTCAATAAAGATGTATTTAGATGTATTTGGCACCTTATCTTTAAGCTTATTTTTCTTTGGATCTAGCATAGGTGCATAGGCTATTTTTAAAATACCTTCAAATGCAAGATATCTAGCTTTTTCTCACTCAATGTTTTGAATTTTATTCTTTAAGCTTCTTCCAAGGCATTGCTTTAGCAAATAGATAATACATTTTATTATTTGAACCGATAGCTCTTTGGCAAGCTATTGTTTTTTCGTATGTTCTTTACTATATTAAGAATTGTTATATTCTCTCTTGATCACATTATTTCATTAGAAGGAATATTGGGTCATCAAGGGATATTGGAAGCCATGTTTTCATAATCGACTTCAAAGACTTTGAATGTAAATGTATCCCTTCACTCGATCTTGAGGGAGAAACATTTTGGCTTTCTACACCCAAAATCTCTAATTTTTCTCTTAAGAAATAAAATTATGTATACTTTTTTGTTATAAACTTCAACGAATGTAATGGAACAATAGAAAACCAAAAGGGGGATAAATAGGTCCATACACATTAATACATGGATGGGTTGGAGTGGATTTTTTGCATGATATTTTTCTTCTAGGGAAGCTCCTTCTATGGTGTTTACAAAAAGCATATCTCTCACAAATTTGACATAAATGATTAATAGGAGGAAAACCTTACACAATCTTCTTTTTAGTTAATAACTTGAGGCCATTAAAATTTAAGATATTCCTTTCTTAAATATAAATACAATTAGTTATCATTCAAACATGCATTCAAGCACATGGCAATTTCATTGTTGATATTAAAAAAAATTTATCATCAATTTTTTACAATTAAGTTGCTTCTTTAGTCTCTCATTAAAAGATTATAATATTTTATATGCATATTATAGCTCTTGTCAAATAGTTACCCAAAACTAAAATGTTGTTATTTATATCTAACATGTAGTGGACTTTAGAAATATACTGGTGACCAATAATTTTCAAGCAAATCAAAAATTTTCATTATGTTTCATTGGTATTTTTAATGTCTCTAAATATGAATTGGCCACCAATTGATTCATGTAGCTCCATGAATATACTTAGGCTCTTTGATTTTTTTCATACATAAGTGTCATTTTTTCCTTGCTTTAATGAAATCTTAGCTTAAAGGACTTGCTCCACCATCTCTTGTTTCTTAAGCCTTTGTTTATAAGCTTGTAGAGATCTAGGCTTAAGAAAGGTTATAAAGTCTATATAAGTCCTCAAATTCTTCGTTGGCTACTAGAAGATAGTTAGACATGACTTTGAAAGATTGAAATTTTTTTAACTACTTAAGCATCATTAATGCATCACTGTTCCTCATTTAGTTCATAATGGCTAGTACTCTAGTGAAAGGATCTAAAATGGATTTAGGCTCTTTATGTGTAGGGCTTGAAATTTATCTTGAAAGGTTTGGAAGTAGACATTTTTCACCTTCTTGATCTTTATATGCATTTTGAGGGATGTCTTAAAATAGTTTTGATCAAGGAGGATCACCAAACCTGTCATGGATCACCTTGGCCACTTGATGGATTTAGATAAGGTTTGGAAGCAAGATTTACTATCTAAGTCTTATTCATCATGACTTCTAAAGGGTATAAGTTTAAGATATGAAGTTTACTTAGGGCATTTTTTTCAAATGATAAGAATTATTAACTTTTGATATCTATATTGTGGAGACTATCTTGAAGGCTTGTTATGCTCCAAACTATCCCTTTTAAGCCTTCAAAATGCTCGATTAATCTAACTATCACTTTTGAAAACAATTAATTGAGCTATATTTTCAATCTAGGAGGAATCGAGTAATTCAATAAAAGATAAAATTGATTTAGTAGATGAGATTTAGCTCTATAAAGATTTTAACTTTTCATGATTATTTTGATAGGTTATTCCCTAGTCTCTTCTAACTAGAAAAGAAATTTAATTAGTATTTTGTAATGGTGCATCTAAATTGGTGCAATTAGAGAGATTAGTCAATTTTATTATCCAATTAATGAAAGCAAAGAGGACCGAGTTGAAGAAATTTTTTTTCTTATCCTTAATCAAATCATGCTAAAAAATGGTGGTGGCTATGATCTTTTCAAAGGCATCTTCTTCTAATCTTTGATGGAGGAAGAGAATTTTCATGTCCTTTTTCCTCTCGTAGCCTTTCCTAAGTTTGCTGGCTATAAGGCCTTAGTTTGGATCTCCTTATAGCCTTTCTCTATCATTGCCAAATATGTTATGAGCTAAATATTGCCTTCATTTAGATGTTCTAATTTGTAAAGTTACTAATATGACAAGGTATTTGTAGTTAGTAGTTCATAATTGTTGGGATTTGTTTTCCATCTCCAATACCATTTTGTTAGCAATGTTTGCATCAAACAATGATAGAATGTCCAAGGAGAAAGAAAGATGGATGGAAACTCTAGAATAATTTATTTGATTGGCCTAGTATTTCTAAATCATGCCCTTCTCCAAATATAAAGATTTGGCATCTTATCCATCAAATGTCTACCTAGGCTAAAGAACTGTTCATAATCCATTTTCATCACTACGTACGTAGCAGCAGTTTGGCATGTAATGACCGTGCTATAAGTGCTTATCATGTGAAAAATTGCTCTTTCGTGTGATATGAAAATGGACCACAAGCATATCCGTGAAGCTTGTTTCAATCAATACAAAATTAACAAGTCCATATATATATATATATATATATGGCTTTGCTTTCACTTTGATGCTGTTGGCCAACAAGCGCTACTGTGTATGCACCCTTTGTGTATAACATGGATGAAATCATTTTTAGTCAGGTTCTATTCTCCTAAGATGAAAACCTGAGGTGATTGAACCATCGTTCAAAATCTTTCATCCAAATGAGTTCATGTGTTGCCGGGCAAATTCGTTCTTCAACTTAGGTGCACTTTCGGCTCCTGATCCGGATGCCGATCTCGTCGCCTTGAGGTAGAACTTGCAAAACAATCCGCACGCAGAGGGTGCTGTGGGGGTTGCCCTCTGCGGAGGACCCTCCGACGCCCAAATCAGTGGAGATTCATAGCAAGCAGACGTGAGGAGAAGACTCACAGAGGAATGTTCCTTCAGGCTCTTATGAGAGCTCTAATGGAGTGAGTTTCAGTGAGTGAAATGAATGCGTAAGGGGTTGTCTGAGAGTTTACGTACATACCTGAGAGGTTGGAATGCTGTGATATTTATAGGTGATCACCTGATTCCTTGGACGTGCCCTGGATGGGGTCTGAGAACTGTTAGGATTCGAATCAAGTTTGTTATGAGGCCAGTAGGGTCCGTATCTTGTCAGTTAGAGGATCGATGGCTTGGAGAGCTGGTTGATGCCTTGAGGCTCGATGATTACATAGGCCTAGGCCACTCTCGTGGGTTCTAGGCCACTTCTGGGCATGATTTGCCGTCTGGAATCTTATTCAGCTATAGTGGATTCGAACTCTCCCGCACCAAACTCCGCAGAGGTATTTTGAATGCCGTGGTTTGGCCTGAATGAGGAATAACCTGGTTTTCCCAGGTATAGAATGGATCGGCTCGAATGACCGAGGAATGGCTTAGCTCGGATAGTCGGAGTATGAGGGTGGCTTGGGTTACCGAGGTATAAGGATAGCTCGGGTTACCAAGGAATAAGGATAGCTCGGCTTAGATGACCGAAGTATAAGGATAGCTCGGGTTGCTGAGGAATAAAGATAGCTCAGCTTAGATGGCTGAAGTATAAAGGTTGTCCGGGTTGTCAGGGTGACCCGACTTCATCAAAGCTGATTTGACCTCATCGCTAGAATGCTAGGCTAGCAGGTCAGCTGGCTGGCAGGATGTTTGGATTGGGCGCGACCCCATCGCCAATGTGAGCGGTCAATAATGCAATGACGATTTTACCCCTCATACATGCCCCCCACTTCCTAGTTCGAAGTGTAATTTTGGATATAGGGAGTAGAATTCTGAAGCAATCTTATTTGGGGGATTCAAAAAGACGGGCAATGATGATCTCTTGAATGACGGGCCGCTGTTTCGTCATTATTTTTCACCGCAGCTCGAGTAAAAATGCCTCGTTTCCAGCGGGCTATGGATGTGGGAGTTCCACGTGGCGGGATTCCTTTATTTCTGGCGCCTGTATCGGGATTTTTGGCATCTAGGGCTTTCTTTCTGAAGCGCTTATTTAAAGAGGGTTGGGGCAGCGCTCCTTCTGCAACACCCCTTTGTCCCTGCCACAGAGATTTTTCGCTCTCTTTAAGCCCTTCCTTGTATGTTTGCGTCTTACCCCCTATTCAATCAATATGAGTGGTCCAGGCGATGTTGCTTCTGAGGTAACCCTAGACGATCTGGATAGGATCTGTCGCCATTATAGAGTTTCGCTGGATGTTGCCTTATAGGCGCCGAGGACCGAGCACTGGGTTTCGACCGAGTTAAGCCGGAGGGTTTTCTTCTACGAGGAGAGCTTGAGGGCAGGTCTCCAATTCCCTCTTCACCCGTTGATATAGGAGGTGATGAGGTTTTACAACATATGCCCAACGATGGTGGCTCCGAATAGCTGGCGCAACCTTATCGGGTTTATCTTGATGTGCAGCCGCGTTGGGGTGACTGCGACTCTTCCCTTATTTCAAGTTTGTTACAATTTGATTTCCGGGAAGAGTTCTAAGTGGCCCTACATTGGCCTCCGGAAGTCATTTAAGATGATTTCTGATAACCCTTCTTCGATAAAGGGGTGGAAGTCCCGATTTCTCATTGCCAAAGGAAACATCGGCTCAGATTTTCCGAGAGGATGGGCTAATTATGTGAAAGATCTAGAGGAGCGTATGAATTGAGCGAGTAGGAGAAAAGGGATCTGGCTACCCTTCGGAGCGGTCAGGAGATCTCTGCCAGCACCTTGTTAGCAGAGGATGCCCTTTTTGCTGCCGGGCTTAGCTCCATCGACCCTCAGGGTGAGTCTTTATTCTAATGGTCAACATGTTCATGTGATCTTGACACTGTTTAACTGAACATCCGCTGTGTTTTCAGCCGAGAGGTCCACATTTGCGGGCCAAATAAGGAGGGAGTTGGGCAAGCGCCACAGAGGCTCTGGGGATAAGCATAGATCAGAGAAGAGGGCTCGTCCTTCCGGGTCTCTCTCGAGGGAGTCCAGGAGAGACAATGTTGGCCGCCGCTCCTCTGCTTCAAAGAGGGAGGAGGTGAAAACGCCAACTGTAACCGATAAGTCTTCCCTGTCGAAGGGAGGTGAGACAGCAGAGGAGGTCATTGGGGGAAGCTCAGAAAGAGCCGTCGAGGTTCCTCCCCTCCAAATAGTAGTCGTGTCAGACAACACTGAGGAAATGTCGCCAGTTGGTCTGGCGATCCTCCTGCTGGAGGTTCCTCAATCACCAGCGGTGAGGAGTCCACCGCGCATAGAAGAGACCCCCGCTCAGGCGAAGGGATCAGGAGTGGCAGCGACGGCTGTTGAGGCTCAAATGGAGCCACCTGTAGAGAGGTTGGTGGAGGTCGAAGCGCCTCCTATTGAGGGCATCTCTGCTACGGCACTAGGGGATGCCGTCCAAGAGATCGAAGTTCACATGGAGTCTACTGGAAATAGGGCAGTAGCCAAAGAGGAAGAGGAAGAGGAATCGCTGGATGAAGGAGGTGTTCGAGCCTAGGCTCCCTCGATCGGGGCCAAAGAATTGAGGCCTTGCAGGTTGGAGCTCTGACAGGGGAAGCTGAGCGTATGATTCCTCGGGTCGGAATCCCTCAGGCCGGTTCTTCGGCTATGAGCTCCTTGTCCACAGCCCAAAGGTGGATGATATGCTCACTGCCTTGGTGAGGTCCGTTTTGCGTGCGGGAGGGAGTTCCTCGATGGATGAGCCTACTACCGAGGATATCATCGAGGCGGCTTTTAGTCGGCTCGGGGCGCCGAAGGATGCTTTCCTTCTTCTCGAAATTAGCAATGCTACTCTCATGACGATGGCTTCAAACTACATTTCCCGGGTGAGTTAATGTACCGAGGCTGTGATTCTTGATTGGTCGGCCGTGTCATGGTTTTTCACATATGTTTTTCTCGCAGCACGCCTTCGTCACAAGAGCGCTGATTTAGCATTTAAATTTGGCTATTGGGGCCTGTGCTCAGGCCAGGAAGGAAGCAGCCGACCTTCGGGTGAGGATGGATTCAACCATCGGCTCTCTAGGGCCTTGGCGTCCACCATGGCGGATTTTGAAAGGGCGAGCAAGTCTCACCGTCTTGCAATTGAAAGGGCCTCTTGGCTCGAGACCAAACACTACAACAAAAACTAAATTTAGCGATGCCAAAATGCATCACTAATGCATCGCTAAACTGGCTTTCGCGATGCATTAGCGATGCAATTATGGCATCGCTGCAAGTCTCGTCACAGAATGAATTTTGTCGCAATTGTGTCGCTAAATAGCGACTCTCAGCGACACATTCTATTGCGTCGCAATATTGCGATGCAAGGTCGTTGCGTCGTAATATTTAATAATAATATTTTAGAAATATTAGCGATGTAATTTCAGTCGCTAATGCATGGCTAATTAAATTTTTTTAAAAAATATAAAATAAAAATTAAAATGATTAAATTTAATATTGCGACGCATTCGATTGCTTTGCAATATTGCGACGCAATCCAATGCGTCGCAATATTGCGACGCCAAGACGTTGCGTTGCAATATTTAATAATAATATTTTAGAAATATTAGCAATGCAATTTCAGTCGCTAATACGTCGCTAATTAAATTTTTTTTAAAAAAAAAAAAAATAAAAATTAAAATGATTAAATTTAATATTGCGACGCATTCGATTGCGTCGCAATATTGCAATGCATTCAAATGCGTCGCAATATTGAGACGTCAGTTCCTTGCATCACAATATTTAATAATAATATTTTAGAAATATTAGTGATGGTCACTAATGCGTCGCTAATTAATTTTTTTTTAAAAAATAAAATATTAAAAATTAAAACGTTAAATTTACAAAAATATTGATCGAAACACTGATATTGATCGAAACATTCATCATTAAATTTCTAAAAATAATTAATATATTAAAATTTTGAAGTTTTCATGTACAACACATAAAAAGTAAAGAAAAAAATACATCAAGAATCTCCACTATCATGATCATATGGTGGCTGGAAACCCTACGACATGCGGCTAACCAAATCCCGCATGTGACGCATCTGCTCTCTTATGTCAGAGAGCTCATGCTGAAGGACTTCCGTGCGCTGGTCGAACTCCTGCTGAATCTTCTATCGAACGTCCTGCCGAACCTCCCGCCGAACCTCCTCCGTAATAGATCTCCGAATGTCCTCTAAACGCTCGGAAGGAATATCACCAGAATAGCGCAAACTGGAGGCATGATGGGGAAAATATGCAGAAGCTCTAGTGCCCAGACCATAGACCCTACGGTCTCATGGCTGGGCACCAACAGCCTCCAAAACACACGTCGACTCTCATCTGATGAGAGTTCGACGGGCGGTCCCCCATCAATGGAGTCAACCTACGATGCCTGGGACTGAAGCTCCTCGACTCGTGCCTTTGAATTATAAAATCAACAATAAATGAATCAATAAAATTATCTAAATAAAATTTTAGAAATTAAACTGTTGGGGAGTTTGTTGAGAAATTATATGCCCCAATCTTATTGATTTTGATGATTACCAAAAGCCATGAGTATATTAAAAGATGTAATGAGTTTATTTACATGAGCAATGAATTTATTTAGAACAATCAATGAGAATGTTAAAGTATAACTTTAATCAATTTGAAAGTAACTTCAAGCTCCATGTTTAAGCTTTCAAAAAGAAATTTTATACTTCATATTTAATCAATGAGTTTTTGGAACATTTCTTGAATTGATTCCTAATGTCAATTTTATTATATTCAAGTCAAAAAATGATTTAAAATGAATCTGGAACGAATTTCAAGTCAATCAGAAAATTCTCTGATTTTTGATACGTTCCGGAGCCGACTCTAGAGTTTCAGAGTCGACTCCACTCAGAATACAGAAATGACTGTCTGTCTCGAGTCGACCCATGTGATTTCTCGAGTCGACCCCCGATTCTGTCGAGCCGACTCCATGACTGTGTGAGTCGACTCCGCTCAGACACCAGAGGTGTATTTTTCTGAGCACTTCGCGAGTCGACCCCCAACTTTTCATGAGTCGACCCCCGACTGTCAGGAGTCGACACTTTATTTTTGATGAGTCGACCCTTTACTTTCTGAATATTTCTATTTTTGGTATCACGACTTCGAGCCGACTCGCGGAAAGCAGGAGTCGACTCCAGCAAATCTGGGCGAGATTTTTCCGAATGCCAACTCAGCGTCAACGGTAAGATTTTTAATTAACGGCTATTTTTCTTTGTTTCTAACGGCTATATTTTTGCAGAATCTATAAATAGAGAAGCCGTTTTCAAATCAAAAATACAAATAGAGAGATATTCATTCAAGAGAAAAGAAGAGAAAAATCGAAAAAACAGAGCTTCATTTGAAAAAATCCGAGATTCAAAATAGAGTGAAAGAAAAAGTGTGAAATCAAAGGAAGCTCCTTCTGTGCTCAAGCTCAACAATCCAAGGAAGCTTCAGAAGAAAATCCAAGAGCTATTCAAGAGCATCTCAAGTGATTTTCAACACTCAAAGAAAAGAGGAAAAGCTCAAATCAACTCCAACGTACATTCCGTGAAGAATCCGAGCTGAGGCCCGATTCTACACTTCAAAGGAGTTGAGAAAAGAAGAAAAGAAGAAAAGCTCAAAAGCCAACCAACTGCAAATCAGGCTTTTCTAAACTTTATTCTTATATTTGTTATCTGCTCATTAAGGAGCTTTGTAACTTGAAAAACAATATTTCTATTCTTTGTGTCTAGTTCAATCTGGGGGATTGAACTAGTGGAGGTAGTCTTACCTCGGTACAAGCTTGGTAAAGCTTGTGTTAGGGTTTTTGTGCTGGTGAGCCCTTGAAAACCAGCTGGGTTCGTTGTGATCCCGGGAAAACAACAAGTTTGAGTTGTGAGCTTGTAAAACAACTCGCTGTAATCAAGGAAGATTATAGTGTGGACCCAAGTGAATCTTGGGAGTGGACGTAGGTGTTGGATACACCGAACCACTATAAAATCTTTGTGTTTGCCGTGCTTCATTGACTCTTTCTCTATCTCTGTTTTATTCACTGCACTTTGTATTTACATTGCATTGCCTTCATTCTTAAGCAAACATTTTAAAAGGCTAATTTTTTAAAGAACCCAATTCACCCCCCCCTCTTGGGTTGTCATCTGGGCCAACAATTGGTATCAGAGCTAGTGCTCATTAGATTTTGATCACACGATCAAGAGCTAAAGATCCAAATGGCAACACAAGTTGGATCATTTGCTGAAGGTCATTCTACGAATAGACCTCCACTGTTTAATGGTTCAAATTATTCTTATTGGAAAGCTAGAATGAGGATATTCATTCAAGCTTCTGATTATGAGCTATGGGGTGTTATAATTAATGGACCTAGTACACCCACACATGTTATTGATGGCACTATTGTTCCTAAGCCCGAAAGGGACTGGAATGATAATGATAGGAAAATGGCACAGCTTAATGCTAAAGCCATGAATGTCTTATATTGCTCCTTAGATGCTAATGAATTTAATAGAATCTCCACATGTAATTCCGCAAAGGAGATTTGGGATAGATTAGAGGTTACCCATGAGGGTACCAACCAAGTAAAAGAATCTAAAATTAATATTCTTGTTCATAAATATGAATTGTTTAGCATGGAACAATCTGAAACCATTGCATGCATGTACACTAGATTTACAGATATTGTAAATGGTTTGAAAAGTCTTGGTAAGACATATACTAACTCTGAACTTGTTCGAAAAATTCTTAGGTCATTACCAAGATCATGGGAAGCAAAAATGACAGCAATCCAAGAAGCAAAGGACCTCAACACTTTACCCTTAGAGGAGCTTCTAGGATCTCTTATGACCCATGAGCTGACTATGAGGCAGCATGTAGAGGAGGACACAAAGAAAAAGAAAGTAATTGCCCTCAAAGCTGCAAAAGAAGAAGAGAGCAGCAGTGATGATGATGATGATGATGAAGAGACTGCTCTCTTAGCTAAAAATTTAAAAGATTCATGAGGAGAAAGAAACCCTTCCACAAGAAGAAATTTGGAGCAAGTGGGAAGGAGAAAAGGATAAGAACAAGGACAAGGACAAAGAAAAAGAGAAAGACCCCTTGACTTGCTATGAGTGTAATAAACCGGGGCACTTTAGGAATGAATGTCCTAAATTGAAGAAAGCCTACAAAAAGAAAAAGAAGGCTTATGTGGCGACTTGGAGTGACAGCGAGGAATCTTCTTCCGAAGAAGAAGAACAAAAGGAAGTCGCAAACGTATGTTTTATGGCGGACGACAACGATGAGGTAAGTTCCGATAACCCTTGCGATGAATTTGCTTTTGATGAACTTATTTGATGCTTTTAATGAACTTGTTGGGGATTTCAAGGTTTTGAAAAAGAAATACAAGATTTTGAAAAATGAAAATTAACTTTCATTAAAGAAAAGGAAAATCTTAATAATGAAGTTAAGAAACTTAAATCTGAAAATGAAATTTTGGTAAAAGAAAAAGAATCAATTTAATGAAAATGATAAACTAAGGAAAGAGGTTGAAAAACATAAGAACATAGTTGATAAGTTTACCTTAAGCTCAACTAAATTAGACATGTTATTAAATAGTCAAAAAGCAGTTTTTGACAAAGCCGGATTAGGGTATAACACTTTAAGAAAACAAAAATCACTAAAAATATTTTTGTGCGTGCTGGCCAAAGTAATTTTACATGCTTTAAATGTAATCAAAAAGGACATAAATCTTATGAATGTAAAATTCTAAAACCTAATAAAAACTTAAATGTTAAAGGAAGAAAATATGGGTTCCGAAAGGAACAATATTTGTTGCTACTAACCATGAAGGACCCAAGAAAGCTTGGGTACCTAAACATAAAGTTTGATTTCATTGCAGGAATGTCTTGTGGCCAAGAGATCAAAGAGAAAGTGGTATCTTGATAGTGGCTGCTCAAGACATATGACGGGTGACAAAGAAGAATTCATCACCCTTGAAGAAAAGAAAGGAGGAGTTGTTACATTTGGCGACAATGGCAAAGGCCAAATCTTGGGGTTTGGTAACATTCAAATAACTCCCTCCACATATATTGAAAATGTACTTTATGTTGATGGTTTAAAGCATAACTTAATTAGTATAAGTCAATTATGTGACAAAGGTTTTAAAGTATCATTTGAATCTTCTTTATGCACAGTAGCTAATCCCATTGATAATAGCATTGTTTTTATTGGAAATAGAAATGGCAATGTATACTGATTGACTTAGACAATTGTCTACTAATAATCATTGCTTAGTTGCTAATAATGCTAATATGAATGAGATTGGTTGGTTGTGGCATCGAAGATTAGGTCATGCAAGCACACACCTATTTCAAAACTAATTAGAATGGATTTAGTAAAAGGTTTACCTAAAATAGATTTTGAAAATAACAAAATATGTGATGCATGTCAGTTTGGAAAACAAACAAGAAGTTCTTTTAAATCTAAAAATATTGTTTCAACTTCTAGGCCATTAGAGCTACTTCACATGGACCTTTTTGGACCAACTAGAACCACAAGTCTAGGAGGAAAGAAATATGGTCTTGTGATAGTAGATGATTACTCTAGATTCACTTGGGTAATGTTTTTAGCTCACAAAGATGAGACTTTCTCGATATTCCTGAAATTCTTCAAGAAAGTAACAAATGAGAAAAACACTACCATAGTGTCTCTAAGAAGTGATCATGGAACTGAATTTGAAAATCACTTATTTGAAAGTTTTTGCAATGAAAATGGTATTAATCATAACTTTTCTGCACCTAGGACCCCACAACAAAATGGAGTAGTTGAAAGGAAAAATAGGACTTTAGAAGACATGGCCCGTACCATGCTATGTGAAAGTAAACTCCCGAAATACTTTTGGGCGGAAGCTATTAACACAGCATGTTACATCCTAAATAGAGCTTAATAAGACCTATTTTAAAGAAAACACCTTATGAATTATGGCATGATAGAAAACCCAACATTAAATATTTTCATGCATTTGGTTGTAAATGTTTTGTTCACAATAATGGTAAAAATAATTTAGGCAAATTTGATGCTAAATCTGATGAAGGAATATTCTTAGGATACTCAACAACTAGTAAAGCATATAGAGTATTTAACAAGAAAACTTTAGTTGTTGAAGAATCCATTCATGTAGTTTTTGATGAATCTTTAGCAACTCGTTCCGAAAAATTTGATGATGAAGAAGATACAAACATAATTGAAAAAGATCTTGAAAAATTAAATATTGATGTATCTTTAGATCATGAGCAAGACGCTAAAGATAATGATTCACCTAAGGATGATGATACTAACACTAATCATAATGATGTAGATCTACCTAGGGATTGGAGATATGCTTATAGTCACCCTAAGGAATTGATTATAGGTGATCCATCTCAAGGAATAAGAACTAGATCATCTATGAGAAATATTAGTAATCATCTTGCATTTGTATCACAAATTGAACCTAAAACTATTGAAGAAGCTGAAAAAGATAATAATTGGATGTTAGCAATGCAAGAAGAATTAAATCAATTCACTAGAAATAATGTATGGACTTTAGTAGAAAGACCTAAAAATCATTCTGTTATAGGATCAAAATGGATATTTAGAAATAAACTAGATGAAAATGGCATAGTAATTAGAAACAAAGCTAGATTAGTTGCAAAAGGATATAATCAAGAAGAAGGTATTGATTTTGATGAAACCTTTGCACCAGTAGCTAGATTAGAAGCCATTAGACTATTACTTGCATTTGCATGTCACATGAATTTTAACTTATTTCAAATGGATGTAAAAAGTGCTTTTCTAAATGGATTTATAAATGAAGAAGTATATGTAGAACAACCACCAGGTTTTGAAGATCATGAATTTTCAAATCACGTTTTTAAATTGCACAAAGCATTATATGGTTTGAAACAAGCACCTAGAGCTTGGTATGATAGATTAAGTAAATTCTTAATTGAAAATGATTTTATAAGAGGAAATGTTGATAAAACATTATTTTTGAAAAGAAAAGGTAAAGATTTATTAGTAGTTCAAATATATGTTGATGATATCATTTTTGGTGCTACTAACAATCTTCTATGTCAAGAGTTTGCTAAGTTGATGCAGGGCGAATTTGAAATGAGCATGATGGGAGAACTCAACTTCTTCCTTGGACTCCAAATCAAACAAAGCAAAGAGGGAATCTTTATCAACCAAACAAAGTACACAAGAGAAATTCTAAAGAAGTTTGGTATGGAATCAATCAAACCCCTCGGAACACCAATGAGTCCTTCATGCAAGCTGGACAAAGATGAAGAAGGTAAGAAGGTTGATCAAAAATATTATCGAGGTATAATCGGATCCCTACTTTACTTAACTGCAAGTAGACCAGACATAATGTTTGCTGTTTGCTTATGTGCTAGATTTCAGTCTGAACCTAAAGAATCACATTTAATTGCTGTTAAAAGAATACTAAGATACTTAAGTGGAACAAAAAATGTAGGTTTATGGTATTCTAGAGACTCAACATTAAATCTGAATTGCATACACTGATTCTGATTATGCTGGATGTAAGTTAGATAGAAAAAGCACAAGTGGTGCATGCCAATTCTTAGGAAGTAACTTAATCTCATGGTTTAGCAAAAAGCAAAATTCAGTTGCATTATCAACTACTGAAGCTGAATATGTTGCAGCTGGAAGTTGCTGTGCTCAAATCCTATGGATTAAGCGACAACTTGAAGACTATGGTATCACACTTGATAAAACACCTATAAAATGTGATAACACAAGTGCAATTAATCTAACAAAAATCCAATTCAACATTCTAGAACAAACACATAGAAATTAGATATCATTTTATAAGAGAACATGTTGCAAATAATGAAATATGTCTTGATTATGTTAATACTGAAGAACAATTAGCTATATTTACAAAACCCTTGAGTGAAGAAAGATTCTGTTATCTTAGAGGAGAGTTAGGGATTTGTGATCCATTAGAATGAATTTGAAACCCCTAAGGAAATTTTATCTAAAATTCTTTCAAATCCTTGATCTTTAAGGAAATCTTATCTAGAATTCATATCTAATTGATCTATTAAATCCAATGATTATTTTATCAATTTTTATGATCAATTTCCGGACACATTTCAGAAATTTATGTTTTTGCTCTGAAATGGTCTCGGAGCCGACTCGGTGAGTATCGGAGTCGACTCCAGGTTTCTACTGAAACTCTAGAGTCGACCCCTTCTCTGCGCGAGTCGACTCCACTTCGGGATAGTTTTCTGTGACTGTCCGGAGTCGACCCCTCGCTTTGCGGGAGCCGACTCGAAGTGGTCCCAGGTCGATTTATCTAGGGCAGAGTCGACTCGCCGTTCATTTCTATCGTCTCAATCTCAAAATACTCTCTCCAAAATATTCCTGACCTTCCAAATCCTCAAAATCCCTGATTAACCCTTCCAATAGATCAATGGCCCCTAAAACTCGAGGATCTAACCTTGGTGCGGCCGGAGTAAAGAGGAAGAGGCGGTGAGGAAGACCGTGAGGCGTCCGTTCGTGAGCCTTCACCGAGCTTGGATTCAACCTCATCTCTTCGACTCCTAGTGCTTCTCCATCTACGGCTCCATCACAGGTAGATAGACTTGCCGATAGAGTGATAACTACCGGGAGGAAAGTAGATTTTGAATTGTTTGAGGCTGAGGGATTTCTTTTGGGAAGGCAGTTGATTGAGATGGGTTGGGAAAAGATTTGCTCTTTAGATTGTCCTACCTACCCAGCCCTTGTCAAGGAATTTTATAAGAATCTATCTAGAGGAGATAATGGACTTGTAAGCATTGTGAGAGGAAATAGAATTTCAGTGACAGTGGATTTGCTTTCAAGATTGTTGGATCTTCCAGTGTCAGGACATCTACTTTTCTTCTGAAGATAGAAGCCCAGCTCTTTCTAGACTGCTTAACAGGGAGATTGTCGGTTTTGAGGAAGTTTTTGCTAATCAGTTATCCTTAGAATTGAGACTTCTCCACAACATTGTAGTAGAATCCTTTCCCAAAGATTGGGAGGTTTGATTATGTGTCAGAAAGAGATATTTTTGTAATGGATGCAATTGTACGGGTAAACCCATTAACCTTCCAGTATGATTTTATGGTATATTGCCGATGTGGAGGTAAGAGAAAATCAAGTTTACCCTACGGCATGATTCTTACTAAAATTTTCAAGCCAAGGGATTGTCATTTCAGATAGTGAGCCATGAGGAACTTGAACACAGATTTTTACAGTTTGGCCACTATACATAGAATGGGTTTTGTTAAGAAGAATGGAAGATGGGAAAGGAAAGGTTTGATGGAAGATAGAGCCGCGGATGCTGAGGCACCGGGACCATCAGTTAGACATTCTTCGCCTGTACCTCCGAGCTCTCCTATTCCTGCTCCTGCCCTACCCCTGCTCCGTTGTTTGATCAAGCATCATCTTCATCTGTTGGCTTCACAGAACTTCAGTTAAGGCAGCTTAAAGGCCTTCTTGATGATCAGTCAGATAAATTAAAATCAGAGTTTGAAAACAAGTTTATGAATCTCAAGGAAACTCTTTACTCTTTGGATGACCGGATCACCAAGATAGAATCAACCCTTAGCACTTCATCTGAGTCTTTAAGTGGAGACTAAAGAACATATTTGAAGAACTTAAAGACATCTGCGGAGATGGTGAAACATATGCAAAATGCAATGCTGAACTCCAAGATAAAATTTTGACTGCTTGCACTTTTGTTGATGAGAGACTGAAGGACTATGTGAAGATACAAACAGATGGAATGAAAAATATAATAGATCATTTAACTAGGATTGTAAGGACTCACTTTTGATGTATTAGATACTTAGTCCTTGCAATGTAATGAAGTTCATGTTATGTTTTACATTTTGATACTTTGATGTAATGAAAAGTCTATTTTGAATACTCAATGTATTTCTTCCTATTATCAATGAATGAATGATTTTGTTAAATCATATCTTGAATGAATGAATGATTATGTTTGATGCTTCTCTACCTTTTTGTTGATAACAAAAAAGGGGGAGAGTTTTATAGTTTTATAACTGTATATGCATATGAGAGAATTAATTAATCAATGAGATAAATAATTGAATGAATGGGATATTTATTTGAGTTTCATAGGGGGAGCTACCTCATTCAGGGGGAGCCTAAGCCTAACTATGAAAATAAAATAAATTCTCTAATCAATCATGCATAAACTCAATGTTTTTGTCATCATCAAAAAGGGGAGATTGTTGGGGAGATTGTTGAGAATTTTGCCCCAATCTTATTGATTTTGATGATTACCAAAAGCCATGAGTATATTAAAAGATGTAATGAGTTTATTTACATGAGCAATGAATTTATTTAGAACAATGAATGAGAATGTTAAAGTATAACTTTAATCAATTTGAAAGTAACTTCAAGCTCCATGTTTAAGCTTTCAAAAAGAAATTTTATACTTCATATTAATCAATGAGTTTTTGGAACATTTCTTGAATTGATTCCTAATGTCAATTTTATTATATTCAAGTCAAAAATTGATTTAAAATGAATCTGGAACGAATTTCAAGTCAATCAGAAAATTCTCTGATTTTTGATACGTTCCGGAGCCGACTCTAGAGTTTCAGAGTCGACTCCACTCAGAATACAGAAATGACTGTCTGTCTCGAGTCGACCCATGTGATTTCTCGAGTCGACCCCCGATTCTGTCGAGCCGACTCCATGACTGTGTGAGTCGACTCCGCTCAGACACCAGAGGTGTGTTTTTCTGAGCATTTCGCGAGTCGACCCCCAACTTTTCATGAGTCGACCCCCGACTGTCAGGAGTCGACACTTTATTTTTGATGAGTCGACCCTTTGACTTTCTGAGTATTTCTATTTTTGGTATCACGACTTCGAGCCGACTCGCGAAAGCAGGAGTCGACTCCAGCAAATCTGGGCGAGATTTTTCGAATGCCAACTCAGCGTCAACGGTAAGATTTTTAATTAACGGCTATTTTTCTTTGTTTCTAACGGCTATATTTTTGCAGAATCTATAAATAGAGAAGCCGTTTTCAAATCAAAGATACAAATAGAGAGATATTCACTTCAAGAGAAAAGAAGAGAAAAATCGAAAAACAGAGCTTCATTTGAAAAAATCCGAGATTCAAAATAGAGTGAAAGAAAAAGTGTGAAATCAAAGGAAGCTCCTTCTGTGCTCAAGCTCAACAATCCAAGGAAGCTTCAGAAGAAAATCCAAGAGCTATTCAAGAGCATCTCAAGTGATTTTCAACACTCAAAGAAAAGAGGAAAAGCTCAAATCAACTCCAACGTACATTCCGTGAAGAATCCGAGCTGAGGCCCGATTCTACACTTCAAAGGAGTTGAGGAAAAGAAGAAGAAGAAAAGCTCAAAAGCCAACCAACTGCAAATCAGGCTTTTCTAAACTTTATTCTTATATTTGTTTATCTGCTCATTAGGAGCTTTGTAACTGAAAAACAATATTTCTATTCTTTGTGTCTAGTTCAATCTGGGGGATTGAACTAGTGGAGGTAGTCTTACCTCGGTACAAGCTTGGTAAAGCTTGTGTTAGGGTTTTTGTGCTGGTGAGCCCTTGAAAACCAGCTGGGTTCGTTGTGATCCCGGGAAAACAACAAGTTTGAGTTGTGAGCTTGTAAAACAACTCTGCTGTAATCAAGGAAGATTATAGTGTGGACCCAAGTGAATCTTGGGAGTGGACGTAGGTGTTGGATACACCGAACCACTATAAAATCTTTGTGTTTGCCGTGCTTCATTGACTCTTTCTCTATCTCTGTTTTATTCACTGCACTTTGTATTTACATTGCTATTGCCTTCATTCTCTTAAGCAAACTATTTTAAAAGGCTAATTTTTTAAGAACCCAATTCATCCCCCCCTCTTGGGTTGTCATCTGGGCCAACATAAATAGATATAATATAAAACTAATTTCTTACCACAACCTTCCGTGATCGTGTATCGACCTAGGAACCATCCATCCTGTGTGTGTCGCCCTGAATAGACGAAACTCACCAGGATCTCCGCCCTCCTGCTCAGACTATAACAACAAAAAAAAAATTGATATTAATACAAATATTTGTAAATAACTAAATTAGTAATTAAATTATTTATGTTTTCTTACCATACGACGTCTGTGCTCCTGAATCGAAATGGAGCCCGAAGTGTGGCGGGAGAGACCCGTGCCAGGACCGCCCTCTCGGATCGGCGGTTCGTGCTGGCTGATGCGGACCTCCTGCGCCAGCCATCGGACTGCCAGGCCTGCTGCCACTCATGCCAAATACCCTCTGGCACATGCGTAGGACGCTGACCCGATGACCTCCAACGATGAAGCATGTCGGAGTATCGGCGTCCCGTAAGAGCCTCCCATGCTGCCCTAATGGCATCATGGCTGGCAGGGTCCCACGTAAACTTTTTCTGCATTAAAATAAACAGTTAGTTTCAGAATTTATTAAGATTAAGAAATTTTATATCAGTGATAAATTGTATTTAATAAGTTTACCTGAAACTCAGAAAAATAAAACTCCCTCGTGGCTGGAGATACGTGGCGCCAATCGTAGCCACTGGGATCTGCACGCCTCTGAAATACGGCGCTGATGTGGCTGGATACATGATGCTGCTCAATAAATCTGTTAAAAAAATGCATGTTTATAAGTAATTGACTTAAAAACATAAACATATATTTTTAATTAGTATATACTTACAGCCCATGAGCATCCAGTCGAAGTACGGTGCGGCCGATGGTGGAAGAACTCTCGGAGGTATGTGCCGATCGGCTGGAATACCAATGCAGGATCACCGCCGACTGGTTGGAGAGATCGAAGGCTGTGCGATGTATGGAGATCCGAACTCTCCATCTCCAAAGCTCATGTGATCTGATGCAGCAGGGCTACGTCCCTGCTCACTCCGTCTGTCGTCGGTAGATCTACCTCTGCCCGTCATACTGAAAATACTAAAGATTCATGCAATTAAATTACGATTAATGATTGACTATGTAAAAATTTAACACTTATAAAATAAAGTTGAATTTAAAAAACCTCTATGTTTAATCGGTGTCATTTGTTTCGTGAAATGTTGGTTCAACATCCGATGCCGTATCGGACTGCGATTCAGTTTCATTATCATCGGAAGGAAACCGAACATTTGCATCCGCAATTTCTTGGACATCACCATTTGGATCTCTAAGTGATGTTTCAGGAGCCCTTGTGTCGTCCTCAATTGCATGCATTTCCATCTCATCCTCTTGAAATGCAGGGCACTCGGCTGATTGACTTGATGAACTCTCCTCTAATACGATTGTTGAACGTGGGACGATTTTAGAAACAGCCCACCAATCTCGCTTGTCGTTGCGCAAACTTGGATATCCGCAGTAAAACACTTGCTGAGCTTGGGATGCAAGGATGAATGGGTCATATTTCTGCAATCTTCGTCGATGGTTCACTTCAACCAAATTGTAGTCGTTATGAACCCTTTTGCCCACAGGAACTGTCGGATCGAACCAATCGCAACGAAACAATACGGTTCGTTTCATAGGCCAACCGGGATATTCAACTTCAACCACCTCTACTAACTTTCCGTAATAATCCTGCATATTTGCTCCAACACTTTCTCCTTTAACACACACGCCCCAGTTCTGCGTGCCTCTTGAAGCTGCTAATCGTTCAATCTAAAATTTGTACCCATTAACAAAATAGCCAGTAGAGGTTGTTACGGTCTTCAATGGCCATTGCGATAGACATTTAATGAAAATATTATCGGTTGGGACCATGGACCGTTTACCTATAAATTAATAAGCTATTCACAACCAATTCAAAAAATAAAAGCCATTATTGAAATTGATTGAGTGATACTACTCACAAATTCATAAAACCAGTAAGCGAACTCCGTTTCTAACTTCTGTCCAATTGCAACTTGACTGATGTCGGGATTCATCTGTCGTTGTCTATCACAATACATCCTTATGGGATGATAAGGATTAAAACTGATGTTAGCAATTAAATATTATGGTATATTGTAATTTAAATTAGAAGTTCCAATTAAGCATTGAAGTATACACTTACTCAATATATGGATCGACTTCTCTACAGTTCATTAGGATGTAATAATGTGCTGCATTATACTCCATATCGCTAAGATTTCTTGACTTCTGCCCCCAAATGAACGGCCGATACCTTTAAAAATTGATATTCTACCGTCATTAGGTTCTCCTTCGTCCACACATACGTCATCGTTACGACCAAGATTTCGGCTCCTCGTGTGGACGTGACCCTCAAAGTAATGCGAGGCAAAAGCTGAAACTTCTTCGACCAAGTGTGCATTGCATATAGAACCTTCAACCCTTGCCTTATTACGCACATTATTTTTTAACTTCTTAAGGTACCTATATGTAAAGTTGAGACAAAAAATTAACCAATTTTCTCGCAATGAAATAATATTTGAAATGTCAACATGTCTTAATGATGTATATATTTACCTCTCGAAAGGATACATCCAGCGATACTGCACGGGACCAGCTATGCTCGCTTCGTATGGCAAGTGAACCGGTAAATGCTCCATTGAGTCAAAAAAACTGGGAGGAAATATTCGCTCCAGCTTGCATAAAATAATTGAATTTCCTCCTCAAGCCTTGCCATGGATGCAGAAGTAATGACTGTGGCAGACAACTCCTTGAAGAACAAGCTGAGCTCTGTCAATGCCTTCCAGACATGTTGCGGAAGCAACTCACGAAAAGCTATAGGCAATAACCGTTGCATGAAAACATGGCAGTCGTGACTCTTCATGCCGAACAACTTGAGCTTATGCATGTCCACACACCTACCGATATTTGAGGCATAACCATCTGGAAATTTTAACCCTCTAAGCCAGTTACATAAAACTTCTCGTGAATTTCTGTCAAGAGTGTAACAGGCTTTAGGATAGGTCCCGTCGGCACTCCTCCTCAAATCACCTCTTCTGCAATACTGATTAAGTTCTTCTCTTGACTTTGCAGTGTCTTTGGTTTTTCCCGGGATGTTTAGCACCGTGTTAAATATGTTATCAAAGAAATTTTTCTCGATATGCATAACATCCAAGTTGTGCCGGATGAGATTTGTGCTCCAATAAGGCAAATCCCAAATATACTCCGCTTCTTCCAGTTATGTTCTTTACATATACGGCCATTTATTCTATCTGCATCTGGTTCCCAAGCATACCTCAACCCCAAATGCTCTATAGTATCAAATATATCCGTGCCGGACCTAACCGGTTCGGCGAATTTTGTGACTGCTTTGTTCTTCCGGAAGGCGATCAAGTTACGCCTGTAAGGATGATTTGGGGGCAAGAACTTCCTATGATTATCAAACCATGACTGCTTACCACTCTTCTGCAATGTAAATGCATCCGAATCATACATGCAATGAGGGCATGCCAGACGTCCAGCAGTGCTCCAACCAGACAACATTGCATATGCCGGGAAGTCACTTATTGTCCACATCAAAGCAGCTCTCATGATGAAATTCTGTTTCATAGAAATGTCGTAGGCTACGACTCCTGTTTCCCACAACATTTTCAATTCGGCCACCAACGGTTGCAGGAAGACATCAATCTTTTCCTTTGGATTTGATGGTCCTGGAACCAAAACTGTCAAAAACATTGCAGTATCTTTCATGCACTTCCATGGAGGAAGGTTATATACAGTCAGTATCACAGGCCAACATGAATACTGTTGCCCCGCTTGACCAAATGGTTGGAAGCC
>UESW01002412.1:175879-226139 GCA_900491605.1 Calamus simplicifolius
TATTCAGAAATTTTTGTCAATTCTGTAATAAACTCATTACATAATTGTATGTGAAGACTAAATATAAATCATTGAAACTACTAATTCAAAAATTAAATAAACTACAACAAGACTTTCATTCTAGCATTACATAATTTAATGCATCATTCAATTTAAAGCAGGATGTAAATAATCAAGACATAATATGATATTATAAAATCATATTATAATATGATATTATAAAATTATTATAATCATATTATAATATCAATAAAATTAGAACCCACATATGTCAAATGTTCACCAATAAACTACCATGCATAGTTAATAGACTGAGAAATTAAACCTGACTATATAAAAATCACTAATCAATTATGACTGAATTAATTTAAAACATAATAAGTACTAAATAATCGTAAAGTAATTTCTTTAATTAATTTACTATGGATCAGAATCACTAATTAGCAACCATTATTATTAGAATAACATAATTTATTATTATTATTTTATATTATAATATTATGAACTAATATAAGTTAATATATTATAATATGATATTATTAATAAAGTGTCCTAAATTAATTATCATAAACATACTTTTATATGATCACAGTAAATACTATAAGTTAAAGGGATAATAAATTTATTTTTTAATTTAATAAAAAAAATCCAAATATTGAATTATATCATAATTTCATATTAATTTATAATGAGTTTATTATAAATATTTTTTTATGGGTGAAAATGAATATAATATTATACCATCACATAATATAATTTTTTATATAATATTAAAATAATACTATAGTGTATTCTAATGTTATTGTAATATATTATTTATTTGATATAATAATATTACTATAGGGGTTTTCTAATTTAATCGATATAATAATATATTGAATAAATTATTAAGATTAAAATATCAAAACAGCTTACTAATATATTTTAATAATAATAATTAATAATTTAATCAGTAATTTTTAATAAATATTTAATAATAAACCCCATGTTAATTTTTTTTTTTTCCGTGGCCTGGCCACTGTGGCCATGCCACGACCGGCCACGGCCGCGGCCGTGGCCGGAGAAGATGGGAGGGGGGGCCAAACCCCCAGTGTTAAATTTTTTTTTCCATGGCTTGGCCACTGTGGACAGGCCACGATCGGCCACGGCCGAAGATGACGGGAGGGGGTGGGCCAACCCTCCGTGTTAAATTTTTTTTTTTTCCGTGGCCTAGCCACTGTGGCCAGGCCACGACCAGCCACGGCCGCGGCCGTGGCCGAAGAAGACGGGAGGGGGGGGGGTTCCCCCTGTTAATTTTTTTTTCCATGGCCTGGCCACTGTGGCCAGGCCACGACCGGCCACGGCCGTGGCCGTGGCCGAAGAAGACGGGAATGGGGGGGGGATTTTGCCCTCCCTTGTTAAATTTTTTTTTTCGTGGCCGGAACAGGAGGGGGGTGGGAAAAAACCCCCTCTCATACCAATTTTTTTTTATAGGGGGGAGGGAGGGAGGGAGGGGTACCTGAAAATAACCCTCGCCGGCGAGGTCGTCGGGTGCCGGAGAGTCGCCGGAGAGCCGCCGTAGGTGGGAAGAGGGAGGAGGAGAAAGGAGAAGACGGAGGGGGGGGGGGGGGTTCGAGATTGTGAGGAGGAAGAAGAAGAGGGGGGAGGGTTTTATGAATTAGGATTAGCAACGCATAATTGTGTCACTAATACGTCGCTAATCAGTGACACTAATTATGCGTGCTGATTGCATCGCTAAGTTGCCGCCAATAGGCATTTTGGTGGGAAATTAGCGATGCATTAGATTTGCGTCGACGCATTCATATGCGTCGCAATATTGCGATGTATAATGAATGCATTGCAAATTATTTTATTAATTTAATATTACAAAAATTGCGACATATTCATTATGCGTTGCAATATTGCTACGCATAATGAATGCATTGCAATTTTTGTAATATTGAATTAATAAAATAATTTACGATGCATAATGAATGCATCACAATATTGTGACACATATATAATGCATTGCAATAATAATTTATTAATTTAAAACTAATATTGCGATGCAAATACAATTCATCGCAATATTAGTTTTAAATTAATAAACTAATATTGCAACGCATTATATATCCGACGGTTGCGATCCATCTGATTGGTGATGATATCCGACGGTTGTGATCGATCCAAGCCATGATCCTGATCGATGATGATTGATCCGACCATTGCGATCCATCCGATCGGCGACGATCTGATGGTTGCAATCGATCCAAGCCATGATCTCGATCGGCGATGATCGATCCGATGGTTGCGATCCAACCGATCGACGATGATCCGATGGTTACGATCGATCCAAGCCATGATCTCGATCGGCGATGATCGATCCGACGGTTGCGATCCATCCGATCAGCAACGATATCCGACGGTTTGCGATCGATACAAGCCATGATCCCGATCGGCGATGATCGATCCGACCATTGCGATCCATCCGATCGGCGACGATATCCGACGGTTGCAAGCGATCCAAGCTATGATCCCGATCGGCGATGATCGATCCGACGATTGCGATCCATCCGATCGGCGATGATATCCGACGGTTGCGAGCGATCCAAGCCATGATCCCGATTGGCAATGATCGATCCGACCATTGCGATCCAACCGATTGGTGACGATCCGACGGTTACGATCGATCCAAGCCATGATCCCGATCGGCGATGATCAATCTGACGGTTGCGATCCATCCGATCGGCGATGATATCAAACGGTTGTGATCGATCCAAGCCATGATCCCGATCGGCGATGATCGATCCGACAGTTACAATCCAACCGATCGGTAATGATCCGATGGTTGTGATCGATCCAAGCCATGATCTCGATGGGCGATGATCGATCCGATGGTTGCGATCTATCCGATCGGCGATGATATTAGACGGTTGCGATCGATCCAAGCCATGATCCCGATCATCGATGATCGATCTGACCATTGCGATCGAACTGATTGGCAACGATCCGATGGTTGCGATCGATCCAAGCCATGATCCCGATCAGCGATGATCGATCCGATGGTTGCGATCCATTCGATCGGTGACAATCGATGGTTGCGAGCAATCCAAGCCACGATCCCGATCGGCGATGATCGATCCGATGGTTGCGATCCATCCGATCGGCGATGATATCCGATGGTTGCGAGCGATCCAAGCCATGATCCCGACCGGCGATGATCGATCCGACCGTTGTGATCCAACCGATCGGTGATAATCTGACGGTTGCGATTGATCCAAGCTATGATCCCGATCGGCGATGATCATCCGATGGTTGCGATCCATCCGATCGGCGACGATATCCGATGGTTGCGATCGATCCAAGCCATGATCCCGATCGGCAATGATCGATCCGATCGTTGCGATCCATCCGATCGGCGATGATATCCGACGATTGCGAGTGATCCAAGCCATGATCTTGATTGGCGATTATCAATCGGACCGTTGCGATCCAACCGATCGACGACGATCCGACGGTTGCGATCGATCCAAGCCATGATCTCGATCGGCGATGATCAATCCGACCATTGTGATCCATCCGATCGGTGATGATCCGACGGTTGCGATCGATCCAAGCCATGATCCTGATCTACGATGATCGATCCGACGATTGCGATCCATTCGATCGGCAACGATATCCGACGATTGCGATCGATTGAACCCATGATCCGATCGGTGATGATCGATCTGAAGGTTGCGATCCAATCGATCGGCGATGATCCGACGATTGCGATCAATCCAAGCCATGATCCCGATCGGCTATGATCGATCCGACAGTTGCGATCCATCCAATCGGCGATAATATCGGACGGTTGCGATCGATCGAAGCCATGATCCCGATCGACGATGATCGATCCGACGGTTGCAATCAATCCAAGCCATGATCCCGATCGGCGATGATCGATCTGACGGTTGCGATCCATCCGATCGGCGATGATCTGACGGTTGTGAGCGATCCAAGCCATTATCCCAATCAGCGATGATCGACGACGGACACTGCCGTGGCCGGCAAGAAAGGGGGGACCACTTTATATTTTTTGTTATTTTTTTTTTTCACGGACGGGTTGTCAAAAAAAACCCCTTTTTTTTACCGACGGCCTGGCCACCGTGGCCAGGCCACGACCGTGGTTGCCGACCATGGCCATGATAAAAATTAAATTTATTTTATTTTTTATTATATACATCGCTAAATTAACGATTTATTTTTTAATTTTCTAAATTTTTGCGTCAGTATATTAAAAATTAATTTTTTTATTTTTTTGATATAATTTAGCGACGCAATCATTGTGTCGCTAAATAGCGATACAATCATTGCATCGCTATATTAGCGATTTTTTTTTTAATTTTTTGGGTTTTTACGTTGCTAATGCGTCGCTATATTAAAAATTAAATTTTTTTATTTTTTGATATTTGCGTCACTATTGCGTCGCTAAATAACGATGCAATGATTGTGTCGCTATATTAATGAATTTTTTTTAATTTTTGGGTTTTTGCGTTGCATCGCAATATAGCGACGCATAATTGTGTCACTATATTAAAAATTAATTTTTTTTATTTTTTTGTTATATGCGTCGCTATTGCATCGCTAAATAGCGACGCAATCGCTGCGTTGCTATATTAACGATTTTTTTTAATTTTCTGATTTTTGCATCGCTAATGCGTCGCTATATTAAAAATTTTATATTTTTTATTTTTTTATTATATACATAACTATTGCGTCGCTAAATAGCGATGCAATAACTACGTCGCTATATTAACGAATTTTTTTTTAATTTTCTGGTTTTTGCATCGCTAATGCATCGCTATATTGCGACGCATTTTTATTGCATCGCTAATGGCGTCGCTATTTGTTTTTCTTGCTGAGTTGTCACAATTTGGTTGCAATTTAGGGATAAAAAAATGTGTCGCTAAATTGGCATCGCTATTTCTGAATTTTCTTATAGTGCAAGTAAAAGAGCTTTAGGGTTTTCGCGAGCAATCGGACATGGCTTGCCAGGAGTTATCCCAGATTAAGGCAAAGCATGACGACGACGTTAAGACTATGCAGCAGTATTTTGACAAAAGGTGGAACCAGTTGAGGGCTAGTCATGCCGAAGATAAAAATAATTGGAGCAAGAGGCTCGAGGAGGAGCGTAAGTGTCAGCGGCAGCGGGATCAGCTTGCCAATCTGAATAAGGAATTCGCCGATATGGAGAATCAGCTGAAATGGAAAATGAGCAGATTGCTCAGCTTACGAAGATCTCGATCGATCTTGGCGGGAAGTTGGGGACAAGCAGTCCCAAATTAATGACCTCAAGGAGGGTCTTCAACAAAACAAGTTGGCCAAGCTGAAGGCCTTGGAAAGGGTTCAGGAGTTGAGTATTGAAATGGCTCGGTGGGAGGAAGAGATATAGTGTCTTCCCATTATTTTGCTTTTGGTACTTTTCTTTTTTTGTGAGCTTGAATGTTCTGGTGTTTTTGCAGATGGGCAAAATCAAGTTTGAGGTGCCGGAGCAATTTAAAGCTCTGAGGGTGGAATTTTCCGTGAGCTGTCAGATGAACGTCAACTCGGGGGCTAGTTAATTGAAGCCAATAACCGAATTGCTTCGGCTGTGGAGGAGTACAAGAATTCTGCCCAAATTTTCGAGGAGCATAGAGAGGCTTGTGCCGATGTATTTAGGTTCGACGAGGAGGAGACTCGAGCAAAGATCTCCCGGGCGCATCCCGAGTGGGATTTATCTTTTTTGAATGCCGAACATTTTGATGCCTGTACCCCGGGGGCCGAAGAAACTGAGTATGAGGATATCTCGGACGTCAATCTTGATGCTATCCTGGGCCCTAATGAGGCTGTGGCTCCCGAAGAACACCCTCAGCTCGCTGCCGAGGAACCCGAGGTTTTCCTTCGATATTTGAAGTGGGTGAAGCGAGTCGAGTCCTCCCGGATGTTACCGAGGAAGCTCCTAGGATCGATCCGAGCCCTGATTCTTAAGGGTCGCTCGTGTATTTTTGCTTCTCAGATTTGTAACCTGGCCGAAACTTTTAATGAATGGATCTTTTGTCTCCACTTGCTTGTCTTTTTCAGATGATCTTTTTGTTGCGAGTTTTTCCAGACGGCGAACGAATCTATTCATGTTCCTTTCCGGATTGAATGTCTTGTTTATTCGAAGTTGAACCGATTGGCTTTGCTGATGTAAGCTAGCTCGGTTTGAACTTAAGGAAATGTCTCGGTCAAGGCCGAGGCCTAGCAGATGGTTCGGCATGCCAAAGCAGAGAATAGCTCAGCCAGAACCTTGGGAAATGTCCCGGTCAGGCCAAGGTTAGGCGGATAGTTCGGTCTATCTGAAGTAAGAAATTGGCTCGTTTGGCCGAGGCATAAAATGGTTCGGTGCGATACAACCAAAGACTACGCGAGTACTTTGACTGGGGCTGAGATTTGGCAGATAGCCTGGTCTATAAGAAATCGTCTTGTTTCTCGCTCGGGCAGATGAGACGGATTTTTAATTTACCGAAGGATGCTCTATTTTTTGCGTAAGGCATTTATCCTGTTGGTCTTTTCTAACATGGGTCTTTTTAACGAACGCGATAAGCATTCAATTACCATTGGATGGCGTCGTTTTCATAAGGAGATTTCCTAGGCCTGCCCATATCTCGAGGACCAGCGGACGATTTCCTGCATTTAAGGCTCTTGATTCAAGATCAGAGGAAATCTTCTGTTGCGCGTCATGGCCTGGGAAATGCGTTCGGCGCGCTTTGGAAAGCGCCCTTTATCTTGAACCACCACGTGGTAGCGCGGCCACGACGTTTTGAATCATGGGCTTTTTGCTTTAATGGTTGCTCCCGATCTGTTTGCCTATAAAAAGGGGCAGGGAGCGGACTATGCCAGGACATCCTTCGAAGTCTTTTCTTTCCTGTGAGTCGTAAGGGTTTTCATAGCGTTTGTTTCATTGAGGTTGAGAGTGGAAAGACTGAGTTTTCCTTTTGCAAGTTGGTTTGTCCCAAATAGCTGGGGCGACGAAGAAGCTACTGAAGAGCAAGCAGTCCTCGGGGGAGGAATTCTCGGAGGTCATATGGAGAGCGCACGGGAGGCCCGCAGAGGTCATATGGGGAGCGCACGTATGCGCTTCTTATGTGTCCTTTGTCACTTGCCATAGGGACCACAGGAAATGCAAAGCATACGTATCCCCCATGGTTTACATGAACTTTCCTCCCCCCCCCGATTTGGATTCCTCAGCTCATTCGCCTGAGGAATTTTCTTCCCACGTGAAGAGGAAGGAGGGCGATGTTGGACTGCTGGTTCTCTACCTTTTATTGTCGGGCAGTAGCTAGCAGTCGAGCATCCCATTTTGGGGGATGCCTCATTGGCATAAGCATCCACGGGTCCTTGACCTGGTTATGATCCCTTCATGTGTTCATCTGAGGGATTCGTGGATGGCCTTCTTTGCTCTTTAGGCTTAACCAGTGGCTCAATGGAGCTTGTCTGGTTTCTCTGATTTCTGGGGTCGGATGTAAAGACATCGTGATCGACCGAAGCTGCTCAGTCGAGCTTTTTATTTTATTGTATTTTTTGTGCTTTGACGCACTTGTAATGCCTCTTGAGAGGTTGTAATCTTTTCATTAATAAAGAAAGTTTCTTCTCTTTCTTCTTTCAACATATGTTTCTTTTTCTGGTGTGATTGTGTCGAGAGTTGCTACTCTCATTTTATGCTTTCCAATCCGTAGTATAATCTATAAGTTCAGCAGTGTTCTTGCTACTTTGTTTTTTCCAATGTGTCATTTAGTCCTCTGTGAGTGAAATGCTTATCTCTGTGTAGGTCAGAGAAAGGCCTGGGCGGCCCTACGGACTTATGTAATAAACATGATCATGTTTAAGGAATGATGTACATATTTCTTTGAGAAGAAATAATTTGCATAATCTTGCTGGTAAGCGGAGGAAGGTTACTAACCTCTGCCAAGCATAACAGGATGTCTTAATCACGTCAGAGTGTTTGAGAAATTGCTCGTTCAGGCTGAGGCTTCAAGAACACATCACTCGGTTTGGCTGAGGCTTCAGATAATATATCACTCAGTTTGACCGAGGCTTCAGACAATATATCACTCGGTTTGACCGAGGCTTCAGATAATATATCACTCGGTCTGGAAGAGGCTTCAGATAATATATCACTCGGTTTGACCGAGGCTTCAGATAATATATCACTCGGTCTGGCCGAGGCTTCAGATAATATATCACTCGGTATGACCGAGGCTTCAGATAATGTATCACTTGGTCTGGCCGAGGCTTCAAGATTATATTTTACTTGGCGCTGCCAAGGTACGAAGATCGCTCGCCTGGCCGAGGATTTAATATATATCACTCGGTTTGGCCGAGGCTTCAAAATTATATTTTACTTGGCATTGCCAAGGTACGGAGATCACTCGGTCCAATTGAGGATTTATAAAGATTATATTTTACTTGGCACTGCCAAGGTACGGAGATCACTTGGCCCGGCCAAGGATTTATAAAGATTATATTTTACTTGGCACTGCCAAGGTACAGAGATCGTTCGGCCTGATCGAGGATTTAAATAATATATCATTCGGTTTGGCTAAGGCTTCAAGATTATATTTTACTTGGCGCTGCCAAGGTACGGAGATCGCTCGGCCTGACCGAGGATTTATAAAGATTATATTTTACTTGGTGCTGCCAAGGTACGGAGATTGCTTGGCCCGATCGAGAATTATAAAGATTATATTTTACTTTGCGCTGCCAAGGTACGGAGATCGTTCGGTCCGGTCAAAGATTTATAAAGATTATATTTTACTTGGCGCTGCCAAGGTACGGAGATCGCTCGGCCCGGCCGAGGATTTATAAAGATTATATTTTACTTGGCGCTGCCAAGGTACGGAGTCCTCCCGCCCGGCTGGGATATATTTTACTTGGCGCGGCCCAGGTTCAGAGATCGCTCGGCCCGGCCAAGGATTTATAAAGATTATATTTTATTTGGCGCTGCCAAGGAATGGAGATCACTCGGCCCGGCCAAGGATTTATAAAGATTATATTTTACTTGGTGCTGCCAAGGTACGGAGATCGCTCGGCTCGGCCAAGGATTTATAAAGATTATATTTTACTTGGCGCTGCCAAGGTATGGAGATCGTCACTCGGATTGGCCAAGGCTTCAAATAATATATCACTCAGTTTGGCCGAGGCTTCAAGATTATATTTTACTTGGCACTGCCAAAGTACGGAGTCCTCCCAGCCCGGCTGGGATATATTTTACTTGGCGCGGCCAAGGTCCGGAGATCGGTCGGCCCGGCCAAGGATTTATAAACCTGTCTCTCATCGTAGCCATCAAAGAAATCAACGAAAATAGAAATTTTTTGAATCTTCAAAATTTAATTCAATGGACAAAGTAAGTTCATGGAGGGTGTTCTCTCACTGATAATAAATGTAGAGATTATCCAAGTTCCACGTTCGGGGAATAGATTTCCCATTTAGATCTTGGAGCCTGTAGGTGCCGGGTCTGATCACCTCCGTAATTTGATAAGGACCGTCCCAATTAGGAGACAACTTTCCTTGCTCCAGTGGCTTTGAGACAATGCCTTCCGAAGTACCAGATCTCCCGGGAAGAAAAACTTCCATTTGACTCTGGTTGAATGGTAGCGGGCAACTTTTTGTTGGTAAGCCGCCATATGGATCCGGGCTTTCTCCCTGACTTCATCTATCAAGTCCAGATTGGTTCAGAGTTGTTCATCATTGGATTCTTCCGAGTAGCCTTTGGTGCGAGGGGAGGGGAGTCCGACTTCCACGGGGATAACAGCTTCAGTGCCGAAGGCCATCTTGAATGGAGTCTGGCCCATGGGAGCCCTCTCGGTGGTTTGGTATGCCCACAACATGTGGTGGAGCTCCTCCGCCCATCTGCCTCGCGCTTGGTTGAGCCGAACTTTAATTCCCTGCAATAGAGTTCAATTTGTTACCTCGGCTTTCCCATTAGCTTGAGGATGTCCGACCGATGTCAGGCGATGAAGAATGCCATGATCCTCGTAGAACTCTCAAAACTTGGATTATCAAATTGCTTCCCGTTGTCGGTGATGATGGTGTGGGAAAGACTGAAGCGGCAGATGATGGACCTCCACACGAAGTCTTTAGCCCGAGCTTTGGTTATCTGGGCGACTGCCTTGGCTTCAACCCACTTAGTGAAATAATCAATTGCGACAAATAAGAACTTCCTTTGCCCTGTTGCGAGGAGGAAAGGGCTAAGTATATCCATTCCCCACTTGGCGAAGGGCCAGGGGGATGAGATGGAAGTCAGGTGAGCAGAGGGGAGCCTCTAAATATTTGAGTGTTGTTGGCACACATCATAGGCTCGAACAAGGTCATCAGCATCTTTTTGCATCATCGACCAATAATATCCTTGGCATAGCACTTTGTGGCATAGGGCGCGGCTGCCGAGGTGATTGCCACAGATGCCTTCATGAACCTTCCGAAGAGCATAATCGGCTTCTGATGGACGGAGGTATTTGAGCAATGACATGGAGAAGGATCGCTTATACAGTCGATCATCAACTAGGACGTAATAAGATGATTGCAATTTCAACTTCCTCGCTTCCTTTCTATCGGCGGGCAGCAACCCTTCTTTGAGGTACTGGTGCAGGGGGTCCATCCAGGATGGTTCAGTGTCAATCTGAATCACATGATCAACATCGATGATGCTAGGTTTCTCTAGGACTTCTAGGTGGAATTTTCGCTCGAGATCCATTGACTCCGTAGTCGCCAGGTGGGACAGTAGGTCGGCGCGTGCATTTTCAGCCCTTGGAATCTGAACAATTTTAAATTCATTGAAATAGGAAGATAGATCGCGCACCTTTAGGAGATACCAAATCATACTCGGCTCTCGAGCCTCGAATTCTTTCTGCACCTGGCCAGTCACTAATTGGGAGTCGGTGTAGGCAATCAGCTTCTTGACTTTGAGCTCACGGGCGATTCAGAGTCCGAAGAGTAAGGCTTCGTACTCTGCCTCATTGTTGGAAGCCGGGAAGGAGAAGCGAATGCCATATTCAAAGGTCGCGCCCTCCGGACTGGTGAGGACCAGGCCAGAACGGAGGTGCCCGCGTTGGAGGATCCATCGGCGTGAAGCAACCATGGGGCACTGGGCTTTGGTTGTCGGGGGTATCCGAAACAGAGCAATCTTCGGGTATGGTGCATTCGAGGAGGAAGTCCACTAGAACTTGGGCTTTAATGGCTAGACGAGGCTGATATTGAATATCATGCTCGCTAAGCTCAATAACCCATTTGGTCATTCTTCCTGATGCTTCTGAACGATAGATAATTTTCTTGAGAGGTTGATCGGTCAGAACGATGACAGTATGCGCCTGGAAGTATGGCCGCAACTTTCGGACCAATGTCACTAGAGCTAGGACAATCTTTTCGACCAGAGTATACCTTGATTCGGCATCTTTGAGTAGCTTGCTGACATAATAGATAGGTCTTTGGACTCTATTCTCCTCTCTGATCAGCACCGAGCCAACAGTGCCTTCAGAGACTGCCAGGTACAGGTTTGGCACCTCCTCTGACTTCGGGCTACTGAGGAGAGGAGGCGAGCCGAGGTATTTCTTGAGGTCTTCGAAGGACTTCTGGCAATCTGGGGTCCACTGAAAGTTTTTGGCTGACCAAAGCATTTTGAAGAAGGGAAGGCATTTCTCGGCCGACCAAGCAATGAAGCGGCTGAGGGCTGCTATCCTTCCGGTGAGGCGCTGCACGTCCTTGACTAACCCTAGAGGAGCCATTTGTTGCGAGGCTTAGATTTTCTGAGGGTTTGCCTCGATGCCTCGCTGTGAAACCATGAAGCCGAAGAATTTCTCGGAATTGACTCCGAAGGTGCATTTGGTGGGATTGAGCTTTATCTGATATTTTTAAAGTGTAGCGAAGCTCTCTGCAAGGTCCTCGATGTGCTGGGAAGCCTCCTTGCTTTTACCAGTATATCGTCAACATACACCTCCATGTTCCAACCGATTTGCTCCTTGAAGACTTTGTTGACCAGCCTTTGGTAGGTGGCACCTGTATTTTTCAAACCAAAAGGCATAACTCGGTAGCAATAGATACCTCGGTCGGTGATGAAGATGGTTTTCTCCTCATCTTCGGGTGTCATTCGGATCTGGTTATAGCCCGAATAGGCGTCCATGAAGGTTAGCATTTAATGCCCTGAAGTTGAATCCACGAGCTGGTCAATCTGCGGAAGAGGGAAGCTATCTTTTGGGAAAGCCTTATTGAGGTCAGTGAAGTTAATACAGATCCTCCATTTGCCATTTGATTTCTTCACCATGACCATGTTTGCCAGCTAGTCAGGGTAACTAACCTCCCAGATAAACTTGGCTTTGATGAGCTTATCCACCTCTTCTTCGATGGCTTTTTGGCGCTTTGGGGCGAAGCTCCTCTTCTTCTGCATAAAAGGGCTTGGATGTTTTGTCCACACTAAGGCGGTGGACTAGGATGTCTGGGCTGATTCCAGGCATATCCGATGCAGACCAGGCGAAGACGTCGGCATTCCTCCGAAGGAACTCAATCAATTCCTATCGAAGCTTTACTTCTAGTTGCGATCTGACCTTTATAGTTCAGTCGGGCCGAGCCTTGTCGAGTGGTATCTCTTCCAGTTCTTCGACGGGCTCTCCTCGTTGTTCGACGAGATCTTCTTGAGCATCCAGCCCGTCCATCTCGGGCTTTCTGGATTGGAGGTCGGCAATAAAGCAATGCCGAGCTACTATATGGCTTCCTCGAATAACCCCTACTCCCCATTCAGTGGGGAATTTCATGGCGAGATGGGGAATGGAAATGATGGCTTTGAGAGAGATTTACCCTGGTCTACCAAGGATGGCTTTGTAGGGAGATCTGAGCTTGGTCACAAGGAAATCCATGAACACGGTAGCCACACGGGGCCAGGTGCCGGCTCGGACTGATAGAGTGATGACTCCCTCAGGGATTATGGAGTCACCTGTGAAGTCCACAAGGGTGGACTCCACCGATCGGAGGCTTTCTACACGAAATTTTAACCTCACAAAGGCATCAAAATATAGAACGTTAACCGAGCTTCCACTATCAACTAGAATCTGGTGTACATCATAATTGTTCATATTCAAAGATACAACTAAGCATCATTATGGGGGTACTGTACTTCCCCAAGGTCTTCATCAGAGAAGGTGAGCTCATCGACCCGTGCTTTCTTCGGCGGGTTCTCCTCCTTGCCTGGCCAAGAAGATGGGGATCCGACCGCCATTATCACATTAACGTTGCTGATAACTAGAGGATTTGGCGGTGGGAGCTGGCGAGGCTCAGGCTGGCGATTCTCTTCATTAATCGGCTCAGGGGGGCTCCTAAACCGGTTCAGTCTGCCTTGCCGGATCAATTGCTCGATCTTGTTTTTGAGCTACCAACAATCCTCGGTATCATGCCCGTAGTCCTGATGGAAGCGGCAGTACTTGGCCGGATCCCTCCGAGCTCCATTGCCTCAAAGAGGAGGGGGCCGAGGAAGATGACGCTCGATCTCCATCAGGATCTGTGCTCTTGGCGCGGTAAGGGGAGTATAGCGGTCAAATCTTTGGGCTGGACTCCGAGTTTGGTCTTGAGGCGGCGGTGGAGGAGCCCTATGGTGGCGAGGCAGACTAGCGCGGCGGTGGGCCCGCTGCTTGTCTGGGCCCTTTGCTTCTTTCTTCTTTAGCTATTCAGCTCGGGCTGACCTCCTCGATTCTTCTACTCTAGCGTATTTGTCTGCCAGGGACATTATGTCAGAAAGGCTCTTCGGATAATTCACCTCCAGAGCCAGGTAGAACTCTCCCTTCTTGGACACTCCTCCGGTCAGGGAGGACATGGCAACCTCGTGATTGAGATGGTCGACTTCTAGGAGGGCTGTGTTGAAGCAGCCGAGGTAACTCTTCAGTGACTCCCCCTCTCTTTGCTTGATCTCGAAGAGGGAGTTGGATCTCCATCGCTGACGACGGCTGCTGATGAACTGGCTAATGAGCAGACAGCTCAGCTCGTCAAAAGAATCAATGAAACCTGGTTTTAGGCTATTGAACCAGGTTCGGGTAGATCCCCTTAGAGTAAGGGGAAGGCTCTGCACAGGATCACATCTTTTGTCCCGTGGAACATCATGATGGATCTGAAGCTGCTGAGGTGGTCGTCGGGATCGGTGGATCCATGATATGGCTCGATGGTAGGGAGCTTGACATGAGGGGGAATCACTTCCCTCATGATCCTCTCGGAGAAGGGGATGCTCTGCTCCGCTTTCGATGGGATGGAGGAGCTTGCCTGGCGGCATCCAACTCCCAACGCCACTCTTGCCGCATCTCCTGCATATGCTGTCTGATCCCTTCATTCAGAGTGGTATGAGGGATCGGGCGAGGAGAAGATGGCAGCGGTGTCGAATCCTAGGAAGACACCGGGGAGGGAGAGCAAACCCATTTGAATCTGAGCGGGCCCTTCCCCCAGCTCGCTGTAGAGTTGGCTTCACCTTTGCGGGCCAGTGACCGCGATCCACCATCCCAGGCATATCGGAAGAAGAAATCACTGGTGGGGCAAGGGCAGCGGCCTCCTCATGGGACTAAGAGGCAGGGATAGTAGTTCCAGGGATCGCCTGGAACCCTGGACCAGCTGGGTCAATGCCTGGACCTGCTGAACCAGAGTGGCAAACTGGTCCAAGGTTACCACCACTGTCGGCAGCGATGGAGTTTCAGCTGGCAGTGGTAGCGGAGGTGCTGCATTACTAATCGGATTAGGCCTTTGAGAGGCAGCCTAGTCTTGAGCTTCAGATGTAGTTCTCTTCTGATTGGCCATTAGAGGATGCTTTGCTCTGATTTTTGAGTCTTGTCTCCTGGATCACAAGTTTATGGGACTTGAGGCCCTTCCTCTAGCGCCAATCTGTTGTCGCGCAAATTTGTTCTCCGACTTGGGTGCACTTCCGGCTCCTGATTCGGATGCTGATCTCGTCGCCTCGGGGTGGAATCTGCAAGACAATTCGCACGCAGAGGGTGCTATGGGGGTTGCCCTCTGCGGAGGACCCTCCGACGCCCAAGTCAGTGGAGATTCATAGCAAGCAGATGTAAGGAGAAGACTCTCACAGAGGAAATGTTCCTCTAGGCTCTTGAGAGAGCTCTAATGGAGTGAGTTTCCGTGAGTGAAATGAATGCATAAGGGGTTGTCTTAGAGTTTACGCGCATACTTGAGAGGTTGGAATGCTGTGATATTTATAGGTGATTACCTGATTCCTTGAACGTGCCCTGGATGGGGTCTGAGAACTGTTAGGATTCGAATCAAGTTTGTTATGAGGCCGGTAGGGTCCGTATCTTGTCAGTTAGAGGATCGATGGCTGGGAGAGCTGGTTGATGCCTTAAGGCTTGATGATTACATAGGCCTAGGCTACTCTCATGGGTTCTAGGCCACTTTTGGGCATGATTTGCCGCCTAGAATTTTATTCAGCTATAGCGGATTCGAACTCTCTCGCGTCAAACTCCGCAGAGGTATTTTGAATGCCATGGTTTGGCCTGAATGAGGAATAATCTGGTTTTTCAAGGTATAGAATGGATCGGCTTGAATGACCGAGGAATGGCTCAGCTCGGATAGCCGGAGTATGAGGGTGGCTCGGGTTACCGAGGTATAAGGATAGCTTGGGTTATCGAGGAATGAAGATAGCTCGGCTTAGATGGCCGAAGTATAAGGATAGCTTGGGTTGCCGAGGAATAAGGATAGCTCGGCTTAGATGGCCGAAGTATAAAGGTGGTCCGGGTTGTCAGGATGACCCGACCTTATCAAAGCTGATTTTACCTCGTCGCTAGAATGCTAGGCCAGCTGACCAGCTAGCTGGCAGGATGTTTGGATTGGGCATGACTCCATCGCCAATGTGAACGGTCAATAATGCAATGACGATTTTACCCCTCATCAATATGTATCACAGGTCATTGCTTTTCCTTGACAGCAACCCTTGTGATATGTTAGGCTGTTAGGGCTAGTTTATTTGTATATTTTCAAAAGATTGTTCTTAAATGATATACTGTACGTACCTGAGTGTTAAAAAAAAAATTATTTTATGTTCCGACTTCGGATTGGTTATGGATCTGGTCGACTGTTTTCAAATGGAGGATGTGAAAATCAAGTTCTTGCTAGAGGCGTCGATGGGTCAGGCTTGCCTCATCGGCAAGGAAATTTCAAGACTTGGGCTCAAAATATGGTCTGGGTCATGTACTTACTAGTTAATATCCAAAATTAGGTTGATACAATAAAAAAGTCTTTATTTATGCATCGAATGCGATGCAAGCCACACGCATCGTACTCGACGATTGGCACATGAAACGTACGTGCAGGCGCACGAAGAAAAGATATATATATATATATATATATATATATATATATATATATATATATATATAGCATGTGTGCATGGTCGCTAATCAATTGTTCGGTGCAGTAAAACTTTTTCTGATATAATTTTGTGTCTGAATTAAGTTGCGCTGAACTTGATTTGCTAAAGCCTTGTGGTGCCTTGTGGTCCAGGTCTTGGCCATGGACGAATGGTTGGGATATCTCCATGAGACTAGTGCATGTTGGATAAGTTTGAGAAAAGATAGTACCCGGGATGATATTATCTATTTGAATGTATTTGAGAAGATGCTGTGGCATGCACGGCACTGCCCTTAAGAGTAGATTTGCGCCTCTCAAAGATAATATCTCGGTGCAAAAGATCAAAGCATGACTACCCTCTAGGATACAACAGTAGAGTCTTCTAACAGGCGTACACATACCAATGTCAGAAGAGAATGAACAACTGAGATGATTTCCTTCTCTTTGGATAAGAACGAAATAAAGGAAAATAATTTATGGACTGGATAAGGATGAATGAATGAATCTCTGGATAAGGATGGAATGGAAAGCATAAAATTTGAATTAATTAAACACCGGCATTGTTTCGAATATTTATAAGGAAGCAAGCACCGGTTGAGAGCGACGAATCAATCCAACAGGAATGACGATTCAGTCCAAAGGTCGATCAGCATTCAATGGTTGGTCAAAGAAAAATAAAAAGACTTATCCCTACCGGTTGAGAATGATGTATCAGATAAAAGGACTTATCAAGTCAAAAGGCTTTTGAATATTGAAATACACTAGATTTCTAATAATCCCCCACTATTTCAATATACAAAAGAAGACAAGACAAACTTTGAAGGAACTTTAAGAATGTAATGCATAAGCCATGGTGTCTGTGACTATGAACCAGGCATAGAGAAAACAAGTGTAATCCATAAAAGGTTGGTGAAACTAAGTTTCTATGAACCAATCCTTCTTTTATTAGATCATTGATTTATAACTCATATTCAATCTCTCAGATTTCGGTTGTTCAAGCGGGTTGACATGTTTCGGCCATGCGTTTACCTAGATATTCATGAGTGCTCTAGAGATCTCATCTAAGTCTCATAGGAAGCGGCCACCACCTCCATACTCATATAGGTGAATTGTCATCAAGTATACACTGTAGTTTTGTATACCACCCAAATTAGGCTATGACATCCATTAAGAACTTCACATATTAGTTCAACTTAAACACTGCAGAATACTATCTCACACCATAGAAAGGGATTTCGCAATATAAATAATTATGATAGTATACTCCAAGTTGTCCAGTGAATTGTTTTCCCATATGAACCTTCTTCCCGAGATCTCCGTTCATGAAGGTTGGGTTACCATCACTTCAACTTTTGATATGGGGATAATCCCATTTCCCTCTATGTATTGCTCACAAGCTTTTTTCTTAGAGGCTTAGTCAGAGGATCGGCCAAATTCAACTCTGACCTTATATAATCTAAGGATATTACTCCATCATTAATAAGCTACCTCACAATATTATGTCTTAGACATATATGTCTACTCTTCCCATTATAAATTTTGTTTTTAGCTTTAGCTATGGCAGCCTGACAATCACATTGTATAGACACAGATGGAGCTGGTATCATCCAAATGGGAAGATCTTCCAAAAGATTCTTGAGCCATTCAGCCTCAGTCCCAGCCTTCTCCAAGGCAATAAACTCGGATTCCATTGTAGACCGAGCTATACATGTTTGCTTAGATGATTTCGATGACACTACTCCTCCTCCAAGGGTAAACACATATCCGCTAGTGGATTTAACTCATCAGAGTCTGAAATTCTGTTAGCATCACAATACCGTTCTAATACTGTAGGAGTCCCACAATATATTAAACCATAGTTCATGGTTCCTTTCAAATATCTAAGCACTCTTTGTAATGCAATCCAATGATCCTTGTTAGGACATTGGGTATATCTACTTAGTCTTCCTACATAATAAGCAATGTCAGGTCAAGTGCAGTTCATCAAATACAAACACTACCAATAATTTGAGCATATTTAGATTGTAAGACACCATTGCCTTTATTTTTCTTAAGCTGTGAATTAGCATTATAAGGAGTGCTCACAGGCTTACAATCAAAATGTAAAAACTTTTTCAAGATTTTCTCAACATAATTTCGTATGATACTATTTGACTTCTTTACAAGTCTAATTCCTAAAATCATATCTGCTTCTTCCATATCTTTCATATCAAAATTCAAAGTCAAGAACATTTTGGTGCTAGTAACAACATCAAAATTAGTGCCAAATATGAGCATATCATCCACATACAAATAAATTATAACATATTCATGGTTAACAACTTTAGAATAAATACATTTATCAGCACTATTAATTTGATATCCATTTGAAACTAGTACTTTATCAAACTTATCATGCCATTGTTTTGGTGCTTGTTTTAAACCATACAAAGATTTAATTAATTTACAAACTTTATGCTCATTACCAGGAAGAACACAACCCTCAGGTTGATCCATATATATTTCTTCTTCTAGGTCTCCATTAAGAAATGCAGTTTTAACATCCATTTGATGAATTATCAATTTATGAATAGATGCAAGAGCAATCAAGACTCTAATAGAAGTTATTCTTGTCACAGGTGCAAAAGTGTCAAAGTAGTCAATATCTTTCTTTGAGAAAAACCTTTTGCAACCAACCTTACTTTGAATTTTTCAATAAACCATCAGGTTTTAGGTTTTTTTAAAGATCCATTTACACCCAATAGTTTTAGCTCCAAGGGGTAAACTTACTAATTCCCATGTATGATTGCTCATGATGGAATCTATCTCATTATTTATAGCCTCTTTCCAAAATATAGCATCAGGAGATAAAATTGCTTCATAATAGGTTTGAGGATCATTATCAACAAGAAAAGTATAAAAATCATCTCCTAGATTGGTTTTCTTTCTGATTCTCTTGGATCTCCTTAGCTCTTGAATGTCATCAGGCTTTAAATTAGGTTCAACCACTTGTGGTCTAGAAGGTCTTTCTAAGGAGGTTCTCAAAGGAAAGATATGTTCAAAAAATTCTGCATCATTGGTCTCGACTATAGTATTAGGTTCCATGATATTATTTTCACTTTTAATCACTAAGAACCTATAGGCTACACTATATTTATTTGCAGGACTATTTTGAACATAACCTATGAACATACAAATCAAAGGTTTTAGATCCTAACTTTCTCTTTTTAGGTTCAGGAAGCAAGACCTTTGCTAAACAACTCCATACTTTTAAATATTTAAAACTTGGCAAATGACCATTCCATAACTCATAGGGTGTTTTATTGGTTTTCTTATAAGAATTCTATTTTGAATAGAACAAGCAGAAAGAAGGGCTTCCCCCCATAAGTTTATGGGTGTACCAGAACTAAGGAGCAATGCATTCATCATTTCTTTAAGTGTTTTATTCTTTCTCTCAGCCACTCCATTAGATTCTATGAATAAGGAGGAGGAAATTCATGAATTATATCGTGTTGTGCACAATACTCATTAAAAGGAGTAGAATCATATTCTCCTCCTCTATCAGATCTAAGTCTTTTATTTTTCTTGTTAATTGATTTTCAACTTCTGCCTTATATTTTAAAAATATTTTGAAGGCTTCATCTTTTGATTTTAAAAGATAAACCATTGCATAACGAGAAAAATCATTGATAAAAGTAATATAATATTTCTTTCCACTTCTAGTCATATTACCTTTTAAATATCCTAAGTTAGAATGAATTAATTCTAACAATTCAGTTTCTCTTGTATGAATAAATTTGCAACTCCTTTTGGTTAATTTAGATTCTACACATGTTTGACATTTTTCATGATTATAAGAAATAGACATATTATTTAGCAAACCTAATTGTTTCATTCTTTTAATATAAGAGTAATTAACATGTCCTAATCTACCATGCCAAAGATTAACAGAGTCAAGCAAGTAAGCAAAAGAAGATGATGCATTTCCATTCATAACTTCGAGTACATTTAATATAAATGAAAAGATATATATATACTATTAACATAAAGTTAGGAGGAAGTTATCAATTTCTTCTTTTTTTTTATTTTTGTACGGTCACCAACGCGTCTTCTGCTCGGTTTTGGTGCTTCATCCCATAAGCCAAAACCCCATCTTCATCGCGCTCATCGTGCGTCATCTCCCCAATCTCCCTTCTCAAGGAGAAAGACAGAAGAAAGAAGAACATGAAAGAAAGACACATGCCTTCTAACCTCATCGCACAAGAGAAAGGAAAGGAAAATGTGAAATCACCGCACATTTTTGAAAGAAAAAATCATGGCACATTTTTATTTATTTATTTAAAGCCTCAAACCGAAGACCTCAGGTTTAAAACCTGAGACTTATCCACCATGATTAAATGCAATAATGCCTTATCCATCATGATTAAATGCAATAAAAAACGTACGTTATATTTTTCCAATTTAGAAGGTCCTCCTCTTTCTCAGGTTTAGGATCAGTCAAAACATATGCTATATTATAAACATCTAATATTGAAAATATTTTTTCTTGCCAACATTTATAATGGGAACCAAAAAATTGCTCAATCTTGGATGTATCGGGAAAGGACTTAATAGCAGCAACCATAATAGAGTCCATATCTACTCTTAAGATTGTTGGATAAGTTTGAGGAAAGATAGTACCCGGGATGATATTATCTATTTGAATGTATTTGAGAAGATGCTGTGGCGTGCACGACACTGTCCTTAAGAGTAGATTCGCGCCTCTCAGAGATAATATCATGGTGCAAAAGATTAGAGCATGACTATCCTCCAGGATATAATAGCAGAGTCTTCTAACAGGCGTGCACACACCAATGTCAGAAGAGGATGAACAACCGAGATGATTTCTTTCTCTTTGGATAAGAACGAAACAAAGGAAAATAATTTCTGGACTGGATAAGGATGAATGAATGAATCTCTGGATAAGGATGGAATGGAAAGCATAAAATTTGAATTAATTAAACACCGATATTGCTTCGAATATTTATAAGGAAGCAAGCACCGATCGAGAGCGACGAATCAATCCAACGGGAATGACGATTCAGTCCAAAGGTCGATCAGCGTTCAACAGTTGGTCAAAGAAAAATAAAAAGATTTATCCCTATCGGTTGAGAACGACGTATCAGATAAAAGGACTTATCAAGTCAAAAGGCTTTTGAATATTGAAATACACTAGATTTCCAACAGTGCAAAGCATACCTTTGACTTAAGTTTTCATTGGCCATCGATACGGGCATGCATTGCATTTCTCGTCCTTGTTCATGGGTCATGGCATGCTGAGCTCATTATTATTCTTTATAGTAAAATAAAACGCATGAAGACCTACTTAATTGAAATGATCGATCTAGTTTATGATTGGTTTGTTTCAACTCCTACGCTAACCATAAGCTCAGGAGTGTCAGGAGTAGGTAATGAGGTGAGAAGAGGCTCATCTCTTTTTTTTTATGGGAATAATAAATTTTTGTTTCCATCCTGCATTTTTTTTATAAAATGATAAATCTTTGTTTCATTCTATATCTATTTTGTTTCCATTCTTATCACACTTCTAATAGCATATATAATTTTTTAATAAAAAATATATATTTAATAATTTAGTTAATTTTTTTTTTCTTACTAAATTTATTATTTATTTCTTAAATTTATATTTATTATTAAAATAATTAATGATAAAAGGAATGATTAAAACATACCTACTCTCATTGCACGTTATTTACCTTAGTGAAGACGAGATTTACTTCAATGTAGACAAGGTTATGGCATTACGTACGCATAAGCATTACTTGCACACAAGCTCATAGTGTCATGTTTACAAACATGTTATATTTCATGTTTGCATGATTAAAAAGGCTTTCTGCATCGTGTATAGTGTAGAACGTATGCATCACAGTGATTGATCTGCGCATGCATGCGATAAGAATATTTTTATTTTTTTTATGCTCCATGCATGATTACATGCACATTTACATACATGCGGATTAATTACTATGCATAACGCATGCATTTTTGCATTATGCGCGATGGATAAGGAGTTTTTCTTGCATGGCGTTGCTCAATAGTAATTTACCCCAGCGTTCTAATGCTCAGATGAGAGAGTAACCAAACCCTGAACGTTAGATGGGGCATACAATCTTTAAGGTGCAGTACGATGGATATGATGTCGAACATTTCATGTTAAGGTAAATTGGATGAGCCTTACATGCCTGAAGATTTGACCATCACGGTTTAGGAGGATTAATTTGCTTAAATAGTGTTGGTGGGCTCGAAATAAAGCAATGCATATTTTTTCTCCAGTAAAGAAATAAAAATAATTTTGAGTTTCTTCCAAACGGATAGGTCCAAGTTTGAGATTAATCAAGCTCAAAATAGGCCTATGATGAATTATATCATGCTTATTTCCGGATGCCAACTTTAAGTCCATTACATGCCTTCATTGGGCTGTTATTTTCACTGCCAGATCAATTGATTAGCTTCTCTGACCCGGCCATCCTTCTTTTCCTTAAAAATTCTAATAAAGTTTAAGAACCTTTCGGATAGAATGCACAAAAGACTAAAATATACTTTTTGATCCCCAAACTTTCACTTAAAATTATTTTGATTCTTAAACTAGCAGTTATTAATTATAATTTAATCCTTCGTGTTTTAAAAACATTACATTTATAACATCTCATTTTATAAAATAAATTAAAAATTAATAAAATAATTGATATATTATTTTATTAAATAATTTATATATTCGTATAGCTAGGGTGGCATGTCATCTATTCATCAGCTTTAATTATCTTATATAATAAAATATAAAGAAATAATGTTCATAAAACATTGAGTACTGTAATAATTAAAAGTTTAAGAATTAAAATTAATTTTGAGAAAAAATTTAAGTAAGCATTGATAGCATATTTTTGTCAAAACAAAAACAGGGTTTATTTCCTCTACTTCACTTGATTTGAAGAACACGTGTCCTTATTCCTTTCCTCGTGAACTGGCAATGAGGACGGTCATGGAATAATGAGTATGCATAGATTATAGAAAACTTAATAATATAACTCAAAAAATAATTTTTTCTTACCTTTTATTGATCAAACGCTAGAAAGACTTGCAGGACATGCTTACTACTATTTTTTGAATGTGTACTCTGGTTATAATCAAATATCCATTACACCTGAAGATCAAGAGAAGATCACTTTTACTTGTCCATATGGAACATTTGTATATATGAGGATGCCTTTTGGTCTATGTAATGCGCCAACTACATTTCAAAGATGCATGATGTCCATCTTCTCAGACATGGTGGAAAATGTTTTAGAAGTCTTTATGGATGGCTTGTATCTTTGGATATTCTTTTGATAATTATTTGTCTAACTTATCTTCAGTTTTATAGAGATGCAAGGAGAAAAAATTAGTTTTAAACTGAAAAAAATGCTACTTCATAGTAGAGGAGGGGATAGTGCTGGGCCACCGAATTTCATCTAAGGGAATTGAAGTTGACAGAGCAAAAATAGAAGTGATTAAGAAACTTCCACCACCAACCAATGTGAAGGGCATAAAAAGTTTTTTTGGAGATGCCGGATTCTATCGGCAGTTTATTAAGGATTTTTTTTTAAATTACTAAACCTCTTTACAATTTATTAATTAAAGATACTCTATTTGAATTTTCTGATGAATGCTTGCATGCTTTTGAAACACTGAAAAAGAAATTAATTTCAGCACCTATAATTATGTTGCCAGATTAAAATTTATCATCTGAATTAATGTGTGATGCCAGTGATTATGCTATAGGTGCTGTTTTAGGGCATAGAAAAGATAAAATTTTTTATGTTATTTATTATGCAAGTAGAACCTTAACAGAAACTTAACTGAATTATGCCACTACTGAAAAAGAATTATTATAAGTCATTTTTTGCTTTTGACAAATTTCGTTCTTACTTGATAGGTTCGAAGGTGATTGTCTACACCGATCACTCTGCTCTGAAGTACTTGCTTACAAAGAAGGATGCTAAACCAAGATTGCTTCGATAGATTTTACTTCTACAAGAATTTGACTTGAAAATTAAGGATAAGAAAGGTACTGAAAATTTGGTGGCAAATCATCTATCTCGGATGGAGCTTCCAGGTATGGATGAATTACAAATAAATAAAGTATTCCCGGATGAGCATTTGATGGCTATACAAGTTGTTCCATGGTACGCTGACATAGTCAACTACTTGGTGTCACGAATTCTACCTCACAATATGACATATCAACAAAAGAAGTTCTTCTCCGACTTGTAATATTATTTTTGGGAAGAACCTTTTTTATATCGGCACTATGCGGACTAGATAATCAGAAGATGTGTGCCTGAGGAGGAGATGGAGAACATACTCAGACATTGTCACTCATTGAAAGTTGGTGGCCACTTTGGTGGTGCAAAAACTATGGTAAAAATTCTACAGTCTAAATTTTATTGGCCATCTATTTTTAAAGATGCATTTACATTTGTTAATTCATGTGATTATTGTCAAAAAGAGTTGAAAATATTTCTAGAAAACATGAGGTACCCTTAAACAATATTTTAGTTATTAAATTATTTGATGTTTGGGATATAGATTTCATGGGTCCTTTTTCATCATCATATTCTAACAAATTTATTTTGATGGCTGTAGATTATGTCTCCAAATGGGTGGAAGCAGTAGCCTCACCGACTAATGATGCGAGAGTTATGGTGAATTTTCTATGAAAGAACATCTTCTCCCGATTCGACACTCCAAGGACAATAATCAGTGATGGTGGAAAGCATTTTTGCAATCGTCAATTTGAAGCACTACTGACTAAGTATGGAGTTACACATCACGTGGCAACACCACATCATCCTTAAATGAGCGGACAAGTCGAGGTATCTAATCAAGAATTGAAGCATATATTGGAAAAGATATTGAATATCTCTCGTACAGACTGGGCTAGAAAGTTAGATGATGCTTTATGGGCCTATAGAATAGCATTCAAAACATCGATTGGGATATCACCATATCGGCTTGTTTATGAAAAAATATGTCATCTACCAGTGGAGCTAGAACACAGGGCTTATTGGGCAACAAGGATACTTAACTTTGATCTACAAGCAACTGGCGAGAAGAGATTACTGCAAATCAATGAGATGGATGAGTTTTACAATGATGCTTATGAGAATGCTCGAATTTACAAAGATAAAATCAAGAGATGACATGATAAGCATATTTTAAGTAAAAAATTCGAAGTTGGACAAAAAGTTCTATTATTTAACTCAAGACTTCGACTCTTTTCAGGAAAGCTACGATCTCGATGGTCAGAACCGTTTGTGGTAACTAAAGTTTATCCATATAGAGCAGTTGAAGTACAACATGAAACCAAGGGAACATTTAAAGTGAATGGGCAGCGCCTTAAATCATACATCGATGAAGATTTTTACAAGCAAAAAGTTTTCATCAACCTTGACAACCCCAAATATTGAAGGAGTCTCTTCTAGTGGTGCACTTTAAGATGACATTCATTGATACTAGGGGAGTATTACTTTACTTTTCTTGCTTTATTATTTTTATTCATTCTCTCTTCTTTCTCTTCCATTGAGGACAATGCAAGATTTAAGTTTGGGGAAGGAGAGTTTAATTTTTATTTATTTTGTTAGGTTGCATAATAGGTCTAGTCATTTGTTTGATTGCTTTGGTTAATTTGTGGTTACGTTTTCTCTGTTTTAATTATATTTAGGTTATTTATTTAAGCTGTTTAAAAATATATAATTTTTTTAAAAAAATTAAAATTTATAATAAAAAATTTTGGTTTGTTTATTTGTTTTTATAGAGCCAATGATGATAATGGTTGAAACAAGTTATGATTTTTTAGGAAGAATTATAAGTGATTGAGTTGATTAGTTAATACTTAAATTATTTTTACTTAGTATGATTTTCTCTTTATTCATTAGATGTGTATCACGATCATTAATTGTTTGTATGCCTAGAAACATTTTATAAAAACTTTAAAATGTTTATGGTCGCAACTACTCTAGAACTTGCTTGAGAATTACTTGAGGCGAAATCCTAGGTAAAGTTTCATCAAGGAAAGGACATAGGTCATCTTTGGATTGATTGAGCCTAAAAGCCTAACCCTTTCATCATTATATCTCTAGTCACCCATTTGAGCCTTTAAAATTTATATTTTAGCCTTTTAAAATATTTTCTTGTTTAACCCATATGATTCCTATCCTTTTGAACTTATATACATATATCTTTACCTTTCAAGGAAACTTAGTTGATACTTACCTCATAGTTATAAGAGTTAAAAAAAAAAATTGTGAGAGGTAGGAGTATGAAAATTTTTTTATCACATCCCATGCACGGCAAGAAATAAGTTTGGGGGTGTACAAAGGAAAGGTCATCTCATTCAATGAAAAGCCAAAAGGAGCAGATTTGAAAGCAAGACAAAAAAGAAACCATATATTGCTTCTATGGGAGTCTATATATTCAAGAAGGAGGTACTTCTAAATCTTCTAAGGTTAGATGGAGGTTTCCTACTACAAATGACTTTGGATCTGAGATAATTCCTACCTCTGTAAAAGAATTCTTCATCAAGGCATATCTTTTCAATAATTACTTGGAGGATATTGGTATCATTAAATCCTTCTTTGAAGCTAATCTTTCTCTTACTGCACATCCATTGAGTTTTCAGCTTTTATGATGCAACAAAGCCAATGTATACATCATCAGAAATTTACCGCCAACAAAGGTTGATTGATTCAATTATTTCTTACGGAAGTCTTTTGGACAACTGCTTTATAGAGCACAGCATTGTTGGAATCCAATCTCAAATAAACTGCAATGTGCATTTAAAGGACATAGTTATGCTTGGTGCTGACTATTATGAACAGATGCTGAAATAGCATCAATGTTAGCTGAAGGAAGGGTTCCTATTGGAATTGAGAAAATACAAATATAAAGGAATGCAAGGATTGAAAAAAATATGATAATCTCAAATTCAGATAGGGTACAAGAAGTAGATAGATTTAAAAAAAATTGAAATATAAAAGGGGAAGATGGTACTGATTCATCAAATGAAGATATTTTGATTTTTTTGGACATGATTAAATACAGGAAATTGAGACACTTTGATGTTGATACTTTTATTGAAGAAGTCATGGAATGGCTCCCTGGGATAGCTGAACCACTGAATGATTCACATGTTTTTATATGCGCTCATGGAAGCCGAGATCGAAGATGTGGTGTTTGTGGCCCTGCTCTTGTTATTAAAAAAGAGATGGTGCTCGATGAAAACTATGTATGAGCCACTATGAATGAGACTACTATGCTCTTTATACCATGAGTGTATTGATTTAGGTTCCTACTTTGATACATCTTACCCTTTCTTTGTAGCCCTCACCCTAGCCTTACATTACAAGCTTATAAAGACCTATTGATCCTTGGTGTTATCTCTTATTTACATTAGTGGAAAGTTAATTTAAAAGAGCAAGCCTATGGAGTAGATATATTTACTTCTTAGAGATCCATTGCATTTACATGTTTTGCATAAAATTATCCAGGAAGTGAATAATGATGTGAGAATGATGCATGCTCATAAGTGGAAGAATTGAATATGAGGTAGTACCAAATTTTGTATTAACTTTTGTACTTGAGTTGCATAGGATAATTTCTTTAAATCATGGCATGTGTTAAATCTTTGAGGCTCTATTTGAACAATTAATTTTTTGTTTTAGGATTCTTGTTTTATTTTCTTTGCTTGAGGACTAGCAAAGTATAAGTTTAGGGGCATTTGATAAGCGTACATTTGACCATTTAATTCATATACTTTCATAATAACATTAGCTAATTTTTAATTTATTTTGAGTTAAATTTATTTATTTTTATTTACTTTTGTAATCCCCTAGATTTCTCAGCTCGTGAGAGTTATCACGAGATCAGATGATAGACTCTAGATATTTGAATTCCAAGTATATCTTAATTGCTCGTGAGAGTTATCACGAGGTCAGATGATAGACTCTAGATATTTGAATTTCAAGTATATCTAATTACAGAGTCCCTTGATTTGGGGACTCTGCAATGCCTATAAAAGATGATGTGGAACCCTCCTTCCCATCATACGTGGATGCCCCATTCTCATCATCTCCTCGTGCGGATGTTTCTTCCCCAGCGCGCCTGCCTCTGGTAAGTCCCCTGTCCATGCATGAGAGAGAGAAGGATTGAGAGAGAAAGTAAAAAAAAAAGAAGAACAGGGAGGAGCCGGGTTACAGAACCCATCTCCCTTCCTTCCTCCGTGATACTGGTTCAGGCCCGGCGGCGTGCCCGCCGCCTCGCCGGGCCTGAGCCCCGGCCGACAACCCTACTGGCACCGGGGGCGGCGTCCGGTGGGGTGTCGGAGAACAGTGAGAGAGAGAAGAGGGTGGAGGAGGGAGAACGAGGCGATCTGTGAACGATTCACCACCGGTCCGATCCTTGGTTCGGGCCCGGCGGTGTGCTCGCCGCTTCGCCGGGCTTGGGCCTTGGTCGGAGACCTCCACCGGCGCCGGGCGTGCGTCCGGTGGAGGTCCGGCCGGCCGTGGTGGCCGGCCGTGCCGCCGGCGTGATCCTTAGCCACGGAAGACAGTGAGAGAGAAAGAGAGGGATAAGAGAGAAATTGGAAAGAGAGAGGGAGGGAAGGTCGACCTCGGCGACGGCCGGCTTTGGTCCGGCCAACGGCGGCCGGACCGATGCCAATTTGGCCGGAATTGGCGCCGGCACCGTGGAAGACACGCGAGCGAAGAGAGAAAAAAAAAGTGTTAATGTGCCAAATTGATGAGAGAGAGAGCATGGGGGAGGCTGGCCGCAGCGGCAGCCGGCCACGGTCCGGCCAACGGCGGCCGGACCGCCTTCAATTTGGCTGGCGGTGGCCCTGGCCGCCGGTGCGACTCGCAGCTCCTCTGTTTCTTTTGAAACAGAGGAGCTGGGGTTAAATAATAGTAATGGGCCGTTGGGCCATTCGATTTCTGGGCCTTGTTGGGCCGTCTTTGAGCCCAGTTTGAGCAGCATTTTAGGCCCTGTATCGGGCTAAGAATGGCAAAGTAAATATATGGCCCGAATCAGGATTGATTCTAGTTTCTGGAAATAATTTTATTTCCCTATTTGGGTGTATACATTGACAGATATTCAAGCCCAAAGTTGGGCCCATGAAGTGGTTTGGGTAGAGTTTAAGAATTATTTTATAATTCAGATTTTAGAAATTTAATAATGAAAAATGATTCTGTAGGTTCCCAGGAGTCCAATTAGCTGGGTTATCAAGTAAAATTCATGTACTGTGGTAAGTAAGTCAAGTATTATAATTTTATAAATTATTTAATTTGTAAACTGTGAAATTACAGTTAAATGTAATTATATTTTGCAAAAATCATATTGTTACTATATGTAATTATGATAATGACAGTAAAACTTTATGTATCGCCGCAGTTCTCACATGACAGATTATCACATGACAGATTCTCACATGACAGATTATCACATTATCACATGATAGATTATCACATGACAGATGACAGATACTGATATCAGGACCCTTCCTCTTAGGGGATATTTAAGAGGGCTACACATGATGTGTATTGTAGGGCCATGGGACACATAAAGAAAAATAATGACAGTATAAACAATGTAATTGTCATTGAATTAAGTTTCAAACTAATTGATCTGATGACATGAACCTAATGATAGCCTGATAAATGAAATGTTGAAATTATATTAGGCTTACTTATTGAGTGTGAGCTCACAAAATTCTCGTAATATTTTTCAGAGCCTCAGGAATGAAGATAGATAATTGAGATAGAAGGAGTTTCTATTAAGAAGACTTAGTTTTATTATATTGATTTAATTCAGATTTGTTTGTGTGTAGGGCAGATAGCCCAAGACTGATAATTCTGGTTTGTAATAAATCATGGATATGGAATTTGCTTTATATTGATTTATGTGATAAGTTCAAGACGCCTTGCATGCCTGGCATGCGGCGGGTTGTCATCCTAGTTCGAATTTTGGGACTGGGGCGTGACAGCTTTAGTGGTATCAGAGCCAGGTTATGACATTAGGGACATATACATGATGATACTTTAGGCAAAACACTAGAGTGAAATAGAGACAAATTATAAATTTAAAGGAATCTTAGAAATTATGCTTCGAAAGCCTAACAATTAATGTTTACAGTGATATTAATTACAACTAATTTATCAGGAGATAAGAATGGCACGTCGCACTAGAAGTCCACAAAATGATGAGAGTTCCCAGGTTGGTAATGCTGGCCAACCAGGAGGTCTGGAAGCCACTGAAGCTGCTGCCCCTGCCAATTCAGTCAGGATTGATCAGCAGCAACCCCAAACCGAGATGCTTCAGATTCTCTCGGGTATGGTGCAGTCGATGCGGGACTTGCAGCACCAGATTCTGTAGGCTTTGACTGCTTAGCCTACTCACACTGCTCCGCAGACATAGCCTGCCCCTCCAGTTCCACAGACTCAGCCCGACTCTATTACTCCACAGACCCAGCCTCTCCATCTCAATCCTGGGTAGGGATTGGCCGCAGCTTTGCAGACTTCAAGAAATTTGCCCCTGCTCCTTTCTTTGGATCCACCAACCCTGTTGATGCTGAGCGGTGGGTGCGAGACATGGAGAAGGCTTTTATGGCCCATGGTAGTCAGGATATGGAGCGGATCAGATTTGCCACCTATCTTCTCCAGAGAGAAGCCTATGATTGGTGGTTAGTCGAGGAGCAGCGTCGAAATGGACAGACTATTTCTTGGGAAGAGTTTAGAGAGATATTCTTCGACAAATACTTCCCCAGGAGTGTACAGAGACAGATGGAATCAGAGTTATCAAGTTGGAGCAAAAGGATCTTTCTATGGCCCAGTATGAAGCCGAATTCACCAGGTTGGCCCGTTTTGCTCCAAATATTGTGACCAATGAAATATCCAAGGTCACCAGATTCACTGAGGGACTGCGACCCAGACTGAGGCAAGCGGTCAATGCGTTTGAGCTCCTCACTTTCAGTGCTGTAGTGAATAAGGCCTTGGTGATTGAGAGGGATATGAATGCTGTTCAAAAGGATTGGGAGCTGCGGAAGAAGAGAAAAGGGCCTACTTCTGGCCAATCCTCTGCTCAGGCCAAGAAGAAGGGTGCACAGCAGACCCCAGCTGAACCATAGAATAAGGAGACTCGTTGCATTCATTGTGGTAACTCCCACCCTGGAAAGCCTTGCCACAAGGTGACTGGTGCCTGCTTTGTCTGTGGGAAAACTGATCACAAGATTGCTACATGTCCCTTTCGGAAGGATCATCCGCCTTCTTCAAGTCAAGGAACGAGCCAGCAACAGCAGCAGCAGCCACCGAGGACTCAGGGACGGGTCTTCAACCTCACTCAGCAGGACGCTGCCGCATCTAATTCTGTGGTGACAGGTATACCCTTTAATGTTATATATAGTATTACAGTCTTATCTAGTGCAATGCATTGATAGTTAATTAACAGTAGGTGCCATCCTTAATGTTAAAACAAATTACACTTATGTCCAGGAATGATTAAAGTAGGTACTGCTTATGCTCAAACTTTAATTGACCCGGGTGCTACGCATTCTTTCATATCTGACATCTATCTTGACAAGAATGCATCATTGACACCTATTCCTCTAGAGCAAGAGCTGCATATTGCGCTTCCAAATGGAGATTTTATGAAAGTTGGCACAGTATGCAAATCTTGCCCAATTATCTTGGAAAATAGGAGGTTGAATGCTGATCTCATTGTCCTCCCACTGAAGTTTTTCGATGTTATCCTTGGAATGGATTGGTTGGCCTTCAATCATGCTTCAGTAGACTGCTTCAGGAAGACTGTCAACTTCAAAATTCCAAGCCAGCCTGAATTCAGTTTTATTGGTGGTCAGAAACACCTAGCTTCAGTGTTCATATCAGCGATGCAGGCTGAAAAGTATTTGATGAGTGGTGGTCAAGGATTTCTTGCTGTAGTCAAGGACCTTCAGCAAGAAGAGACCAAGTTGGAGGATATTCCCATAGCTCGAGAATTCCCAGATGTCTTCCCTGAGGATTTAACTAATTTACCTCTGATCGGAAAGTCGAGTTCTCTATTGATCTAGTTCCTGGAATTGGGCCTATATCGAAGGCCCCTTACCGTATGGCCTCGGCTGAGCTAAAAGAACTGAAGAATAAACTACAAGAGCTCCTAGATCGAGGATTTATTAGACCCAGTGCTTCTCCATGGGGTGCTCCAGTCCTATTTGTTAAGAAGAAGGATGGCAGTCTCCGACTCTGCATTGATTACTGGGGAATCAATAAAGTAACAGTGCGAAATAAGTATCCTCTGCCAAGGATTGACGACTTGTTTGATCAACTTCAAGGAGCCTGGATATTCTCAAAGATTGATCTTAGGTCCAGGTACCATCAGCTTAAAGTCAAAGAAGGGGATGTACCAAAGACAGCATTTAGAACCAGATATGGCCACTATGAGTTCTTGGTGATGCCGTTTGGGTTAACTAATGCCCCAGCAGCATTCATGGACTTAATGAACAGAATTTTTAAACCATATCTGGATCAGTTTGTGGTGGTTTTCATTGATGATATTCTGATATATTCCAAGACCCATAAGGAGCATGAGGACCACCTAAGAATTGTGCTACAGATTCTGCAAGAGAAGAAGCTTTATGCCAAGCTGAAGAAGTGTGAATTTTGGTTGGATCAAGTATCTTTCTTGGGTCATACAATCTCTAAAGATGGTGTATCTATGGACCCGAAAAAGATTGAAGCTATCACTAACTGGAGCCGACCTACCAATGTGGCAGAAGTCAGAAGCTTCTTGGGATTAGCCGGGTATTATCAAAAATTTGTGGAGAATTTTTCTCGCATTGCTCTACCCCTAACTCGCTTAACCCAAAAGTGAGTGAAGTTTGACTGGACAGTGGAGTGTGAGGAAAGTTTCCAGGAGTTAAAGCAGCGCCTGGTATCAGCTCCCATTCTTGTTCTTCCAATGGGATCTGAAGGTTTTACTATATACATTGATGCCTCTCGAAAAGGATTGGGATGTGTTTTGATGCATAATGAAAGAGTGATAGCTTATGCCTCCAGACAACTGAAACCTTATGAGCAAAATTATTCTACTCATGACCTGGAATTGGCTGCTGTGGTTTTTGCTCTGAAGATTTGGCGGCATTATCTATATGGAGTGTCATGTGATGTGTATACAGAACATAAGAGTTTAAAATACATTTTCACACAGAAGAAGCTGAATTTAAGGCAGAGGAGGTGGTTGGAACTATTGAAAGATTATGACCTGAATCTACAGTATCATCCTGGGAAGGCCAATGTAGTAGCTGATGCCTTGAGCAGAAAATCCTCTTCTGAGTTAGCTGCTATGATTACCTCCCAGCCTCACGTATTGAGAGATCTGGAGAAGTGGGAGGTTGGTCTGAGAGTACAGCAGTCTGATGGACTTATTGCAGCACTTGTACTCTAGCCGACCTTAGTTGACAGAATCAAGTCCTCCCAGATGGAAGATCTAGAACTACAAAGGATTAAAGAAGTGGTACAATCAGAGTTCAGAATGAATTTTATATAATGGAAGATGGATCCCTTAAATTTGAAGGAAGACTTTGTGTGCCAAACAGTGAAAAGCTAAAGGCTGAAATTTTGAAAGAGGCTCACTACTCTTCCTATACTGTGCATCCAGGTGGCACTAAGATGTACAGAGACTTAAAGAAAAATTTTTGGTGGAAAGGCATGAAGAGAGAGATTGCTCAGTATGTGGCCAAGTGCTTGGTGTGTCAGCAAGTAAAAGCCGAGCATCAAAGGCCTGCAGGACCTCTTCAGTCTCTGATGATTCCACAGTGGAAATAGGAAAAGATTACAATGGACTTTGTGACTGGTCTGCCCAAAACTCCTAAGAGCAACGATGCAGTTTGGGTCATTGTGGACAGACTAACAAAATCAGCTCATTTCCTACCTTTCAGAGTTGGGGTCTCTAGTGAAAGATTGGCTAATTTGTATATTGAGCAGATCGTGAGACTCCATGGTGTTCCGGTATCTATTGTATCAGATAGAGATACCAGGTTTGTGTCCCAGTTTTGGAAGAGCCTTCATAAGGCCATGGGAACCAAACTAAACTTCAGTATAGCCTATCATCCCCAGTCAGATGGACAATCAGAGAGGACCATACAGATTCTGGAGGACATGTTGCGAGCCTGTGTGATGGACTTGGGTGGAGCTTGGGATAACCACTTACCTTTGGTGGAGTTTGCATATAATAATAGTTACCAAGCCAGCATCTAGATGGCTCCATTTGAAGCTCTGTATGGTAGGAGGTGCAGATCTCCTATATGTTGGGATGACATGGGGAAAAGGAAGTTACTAGGCCCTGAGCTGATTCAGCAAACAGTAGATAAGGTGCATTTGATCAGGGAGCGTCTTCATACAGCTCAGAGTAGGCAAAAGAGCTATGCTGATGTTAGAAGAAGGGAATTGGAATTTCAGGTTGGGGATCATGTCTACTTAAGGGTATCACCAACCAAAGATGTGATGAGATTTGGGATTAAAGAAAAACTGAGTCCACGTTATATTGGACCTTTTGAGATCTTGAGTAGAGTCGGAGAGGTTGCTTACAGCCTGGCACTGCCTTCGATTCTATCTGGGGTACACAATGTTTTTCATGTATCTATGCTGAGAAAGTATATCTCTGACCCCAGCCATGTCCTAGCATATGAACCTATACAGTTAAAGAAAGATTTATCATATGAGGAGCATCCTTTGCGTATCGTAGACCGCAAAGATCAGGTTCTAAGACGGCGTACCATTCCCTATGTCAAGGTGCAATGGAGTAATCATTCTGAGAGGGAGGCTACTTGGGAACTGGAGGAAGAAATGAAAGAAAAGTATCCATGACTATTTGTATCTTAAAATAGTTAATGATTGAAAACTGTTAGCTTTAATTGATTGTTAGTCCTTGGGACAAAAAAAAAATTTGGACTTTTAATTTTCTCTAATAAAAGTTATCAATTTCGAGGCCAAAATTTTTATAAGGAGGGGAGAATGTAATCCCCTAGATTTCTCAGCTCGTGAGAGTTATCACGAGATCAGATGATAGACTCTAGATATTTGAATTCCAAGTATATCTTAATTGCTCGTGAGAGTTATCACGAGGTCAGATTAGAATGTAATCCCCTAGATTTCTCAGCTCGTGAGAGTTATCACGAGATCAGATGATAGACTCTAGATATTTGAATTCCAAGTATATCTTAATTGCTCGTGAGAGTTATCACGAGGTCAGATGATAGACTCTAGATATTTGAATTTCAAGTATATCTAATTACAGAGTCCCTTGATTTGGGGACTCTGCAATGCCTATAAAAGATGATGTGGAACCCTCCTTCCCATCATACGTGGACGCCCCCTTCTCATCATCTCCTCATACGGACGTTTCTTCCCCAGCGCGCCTACCTCTGGTAAGTCCCCTGTCCATGCATGAGAGAGAGAAGGATTGAGAGAGAAAGTAAAAAAAAAAAAATGGAGAACAGGGAGGAGCCGGGTTACAGAACCCAACTCCCTTCCTTCCTCCGTGATACTGGTTCAGGCCCGGCGGCGTGCCTGCTGCCTCGCCGGGCCTGAGCCCCGGTCGACAACCCCATCGGCACCGAGGGCGGCGTCCGGTGGGGTGTCGGAGAACAGTGAGAGAGAGAAGAGGGCGAAGGAGGGAGAACGAGGTGATCTGTGAACGATTCACCGCCGGTCCGATCCTTGGTTCGGGCCCGGCGGTGTGCTCGCCGCTTCGCCGGGCCTGGACCTTGGTCGGACACCTCCACCGGCGCCGGGCGTGCGTCCGGTGGAGGTCCGGCCGGCCGTGGTGGCCGGCCGTGCCGCCGGCATGATCCTTAGCCACGGAAGACAGTGAGAGAGAAAGAGAGGGATAAGATAGAAATTGGAAAGAGAGAGAGGGAGGGAAGGTCGACCTCGGTGACGGCCAGCTTTGGTCCGGCCAACGGCGGCCGGACCGATGCCAATTTGGCCGGAATTGGCGCCGGCACTGTGGAAGACACGTGGGCGAAGAGAGAAAAAAAAAGTGTTAATGTGCCAAATTGATGAGAGAGAGAGCGTGGGGGAGGCTGGCCGCGGCGGCGGCCGACCACGGTCCGGCCAACGGCGGCCGGACCGCCTTCAATTTGGCCGACGGTGGCCCTGGCCGCCGGCGCAACTCGCAGCTCCTCTGTTTCTTTTGAAACAGAGGAGCTGGGGTTAAATAATAGTAATGGGCCGTTGGGCCGTTCAATTTTTGGGCCTTGTTGGGCCATCTCTGAGCCCAGTTTGAGCAGCGTTTTGGGCCCTATATCGGGCCGAGAATGGCAAAGTAAATATATGGCCCGAATCAGGATTGATTCTAGTTTCTGGGAATAATTTTATTTCCCTATTTGGGTGTATACATTGAGAGATATTCAAGCCCAAAGTTGGGCCCGTGAAGTGGTTTGGGTAGAGTTTAAGAATTATTTTATAATTCAGATTTTAGAAATTTAATAATTAAAAATGATTCTGTAGGTTTCCAGGAGTCCAATTAGCTGGGTTATCAAGTGAAATTTGTGTACTGTGGTAAGTAAGTCAAGTATTATAATTTTATAAATTATTTAATTTGTAAACTATGAAATTACAGTTAAATGTAATTATGTTTTGCAAAAATCATATTGTTACTATATATAATTATGATAATGACAGTAAAACTTTATGTGTTGCCGCGGTTCTCACATGATAGATTATCACATGATAGATTCTCACATGACAGATTATCACATTATCACATGACAGATTATCACATGACAGATGACAGATACTGGTACCAGGATCCTTCCTCTTAGGGGATATTTAAGAGGGCTACACATGATGTATATTATAGGGCTGTGGGACACATAAAGAAAAATAATGACAGTATAAACAATGTAATTGTCATTGAATTAAGTTTCAAACTAATTGATCTAATGACATGAACCTAATGATAGCCTGATAAATGAAAATTTGAAATTATATTAGGCTTACTTATTGAGTGTGAGCTCACAAAATTCTCATAATATTTTTCAGAGCCTCAGGAATGAAGATGGATAATTGAGATAGAAGGAGTTTCTATTAAGAAGACTTAGTTTTATTATATTGATTTAATTCAGATTTGTTTGTGTGTAGGGCAGATAGCCCAAGACTGATAATTCTGGTTTGTAATAAATCATGGATATGGAATTTGCTTTATATTGATTTATGTGATAAGTTCAAGACGCCTTGCATGCCTGGCATGCAGCGGGTTGTCATCCTAGTTCGAATTTTGAGACTGGGGCGTGATAACTTTTTAAAAAGCTATAGCATTCATATATAGGTGAAGGATTTAAGAATTTAATAGTGAAAAAAATGAATGAAACTTTTGTATTTCCAATCTTTTTAAAGTTCCTTATACAAGGTGGTTTCTCTTATTTATATATATATATATATATATATATATATATATATTATTTATAGGAATCCTATTTCATTTGTTTTATGCTTTTGCAAGCCATGATGGTGGACCTCGATCTTGCACTCTTGATCTTAAGACAAGGGAGCTTCATGGAAGGTGGATGCTAGTGGCAACAAAGAGGGTGCTTTTCATATGCGCCTTTCCAGGCATTCATAAAATCCAGGCACAAACGACGGCAGCAGATGGTGGTGGCATTGTAATAATAGGAGAAGACCAACCTAAAACAAAGAAGAGCCTCTTTCTCGGATGATGTAATGGCCGGTGACGACAATTGGAGTCACTTTGGATGCGAGGTGAAGGACTCCACGTGATGAAGCCAACGCGGTGATCTTGGACATAACGCGGTGATTTGTTGGGCCTCCTTCGTAGATGGCAATGAACGCCACGTGGGCCGCTCCATGCTTCAGGCTGGCATGGGAGTAGAGGTGGACATTGAGTCATGCCTGGCACGGCACAGCCTAGGCCCACCGTGCCTAAAAAATTACCGTGCCATGCCTGGCACGGCATAGAAAAAAAAAATTCAAATTTGGCACGGCCCGTGGCCCATTTCAAACCAACTCCTCTATTACTACTGTTCTCTCTTCCAGCAAGTGCTCTAGTAGATTAGTAATTTAATTTTTAGTTTGCAAGTGTTCTTACAAGTGGCAAGTGCTCAAGCAAGTAGTAAGTGTTACAAGGTCAATTCTTATTGAGAGGCGAGAGCGCAAGAGGAAGCTCACAAATCTCGGCCCACGCCTCCACCTCCGATCTTTTCTCAATTCCTTTTTGTGGGTTAATTTTTATTTTTTTATATTTATTAATTAAAAATTTTAAATATGACATCTTTTAACGAAAGTAATTTTAACATGCACGCTTTTTCTGAGGATGAGAAAACTAATCCCCAAGGACCACAACCCCAATCTCAACTCCAAGTTCCATCTAGAGCTAGTGTCAGTGAGTGTCAAACCTCTTCTCGTAAGAGGACTAGTAATGTTTGGATTGATTTCGATAGAATTATGGTTGATGGAGTCTATAAAGCAAAATGTAAAAAATGTGCAAAACTTTACAGTTGTTCTAGTACTGGGGGAATAGGGCATCTAAAAAGACATCAAGAGAGTCATAGGATGCATGATTCCAGTCAGCAAGGACTCCTTAATATACAAGAGGGATCACTTGTAGGCAATTTTGCATATAACCACAAAAATCAAAGAAAATTACTGGTAAGATGGATAGTTCAAGATGAATTACCTTTTAGTTTATTCGAATCTTATAATTTTGAAAGATATGTTCAATTAGGCCTACAACCTGTTTATAAAAGAACTAGTAGCCGTACCTTTAGAAGAGTGGCTATGACAAATTTTTTAGCAATGAAACAAAGTTTAACGGAAAGCCTCTCAAATTTAAATGCTAGAATTTCTTTAACTTTTGATATTTGGTCGGCATCTGTAGGTATAGGTAGTAATTGTTTTATTGCTGTTACTGCTCATTATATTGATAATGATTGGCAATTAAATAAATGAATTATTGTTTTTCGTGCTTTTGATTTTTTGCATTCAGGACAACAAATTTCAAATATTATTTATCAAACCGCATGCTCATATAATATTAATAATAAAATAATATCAATTACTTTTGATAATGCATCTAATAATAATAAACCGGTAGGGGTCTATGCCAAACCCCCCACCTATAAGGTGGCTTTATATTAATAAAATTTCTTTATTCCTAATAATTTTTAATTAATCAAAAAAATATTTTTTTTTACAAATTTTTTATATTTGAGCCATGCACGACCCACCTGGGCTAGCACGGCTCAGGCCCACCTGGGCCGTGCTAGGTGGGCCGTACCGGCACGGCACGGCGGGCCGGCCCAGGCCCGTCATGGGCCGTGCCGTGCTGGGCCAACAGAAAAAATTTTCCGCGCCTGGCACGGCATGGTTACCTGGGCCATGCCGGCATAGCCCGGTACTGTAGCAGTATGGGGCCATGCCTGGTACGGCCCATGTAGGCCTGAGCCATGCCGTGCCATGGACAGCACGGCCCAGTGCCTACCTCTACATGGGAGGACGTTAAAGCGATAAAGAGGTAGCGATGAAGACTCGTACGCGGCAATACTATAGGAGAACAAAAATATAGCGACGCCCAAATGCGTCGCTAATGCGTCGCTAAACATGCTATTACGACGCATTAGCGACGCAATGACGGCGTCGCTACGATGATCGTCGCAATATCAATTTATCGCAATTGCGTCGCTTAACAGCGACTCTCTGCGATGCACTAAATGCATCGCAATATATTGTAACGTAACTAAATGAGTTGTGTTGGCCCAGATGACAACCCAAGAGGGGGGGGGGTGAATTGGGTTCTTAAAAAATTAGTCTTTTAAAATCGTTTGCTTAAGATGAATGAAGACAATAGCAATGTAAATGCAAAGTGCAGTAAGTGAAACAGAGATAGAGAAAGAGTCAATGAAAGCACGGCAAACACAGAGATTTTTAGTGGTTCGGTGTATCCAACACCTACGTCCACTCCCAAGATTCACTTGGGTCCACACTATAATCTTCCTTGATTACAGCTGAGTTGTTTTACAAGCTCACAACTCAAACTTGTTGTTTTTCCGGGATCACAACGAACCCAGCTGGTTTTCAAGGGCTCACCAGCACAAAAACCCTAACACAAGCTTTACCAAGCTTGTACCGAGGTAAGACTACCTCCACTAGTTCAATCCCCCAGATTGAACTAGACACAAAGAATAGAAATATTGTTTTTCAGTTACAAAGCTCCTCAATGAGCAGATAAACAAATTTAAGAATAAAGTTTAGAAAAGCCTGATTTGTAGATGGTTGGCTTTTGAGCTTTTCTTCTTTTCCTCAACTCTTTTGAAGTGTAGAATCGGGCCTCAGCTCGGATTCTTCACGGAATGTACGTTGGAGTTGATTTGAGCTTTTCCTCTTTTCTTTGAGTGTTGAAAATCACTTGAGATGCTCTTGAATAGCTCTTGGATTTTCTTCTGAAGCTTCCTTGGATTGTTGAGCTTGAGCACAGAAGGAGCTTCCTTTGATTTCACTCTTTTTCTTTCACTCTAATTTGAATCTCGGATTTTTTCAACTGAAGCTCTGTTTTTTCATTTTTCCCTTTTTTTTTCTCTTGAAGTGAATATCTCTCTATTTGTATATCTTTGATTTGAAAACGGCTTCTCTATTTATAGATTCTGCAAAAATATAGCCGTTAGAAACAAAGAAAAATAGCCGTTAATTAAAAATCTTACCGTTGACGCTGAGTTGGCATTCGGAAAAATTTCGCCCAGATTTGCTGGAGTCGACTCCTACTTTGCGAGTCGGCTCGAAGTCGAGATACCAAAAATAGAAATTTCAGAAAGTCAAAGGGTCGACTCATCAAAAATAAAGTGTCGACTCCTGACAGTCGGGGGTCGACTCATGAAAAGTTGGGGGTCGACTCGAGAAATGCTCAGAAAAACACACCTCTGGTGTCTGAGCGGAGTCGACTCACACAGTCATGGAGTCGGCTCGACAGAATCGGGGGTCGACTCGAGAAATCACATGGGTCGACTCGAGACAGACAGTCATTTCTGTATTCTGAGTGGAGTCGACTCTGAAACTCTAGAGTCGGCTCCGGAACGTATCAAAAATCAGAAATTTTCTGATTGACTTGAAATTCGTTCCAGATTCATTTTAAATCATTATTTTGACTTGAATATAATAAAATTGACATTAAGAATCAATTCAAGAAATGTTCCAAAAACTCATTGATTAAAATATTAAGTATAAAATTTCTTTTTGAAAGCTTAAACATGGAGCTTGAAGTTACTTTCAAATTGATTAAAGTTATACTTTAACATTCTCATTCATTGTTCTAAATAAATTCATTGTTCATGTAAATAAACTCATTACATCTTTTAATATACTCATGGCTTTTGGTAATCATCAAAATCAATAAGATTGGGGCATATAATTTCTCAACAAACTCCCCAACAATCTCCCCCTTTTTGATGATGACAAAAACATTGAGTTTATGCATGATTGATTAGAGAATTTATTTTATTTTCATAGTAGGCTTAGGCTCCCCCTGAATGAGGTAGCTCCCCCTATGAAACTTAAAAAATATCCCATTCATTCAATTATTTATCTCATTCATTCAATTATTTATCTCATTGATTAATTGATTCTCCATATGCATATACAGTTATAAAACTATAAAACTCTCCCCCTTTTTTGTTATCAACAAAAAGGTAGAGAAGCAATAAACATAATCATTTATTCATTCATTCAGATATGATTTAACAAATCATTCATTCATTGATAATAGGAAGAAATACATTGAGTATTCAAAATAGACAATTCATTACATCAAAGTGTCAAAATGTAAAACATAACATGAACTTCAATACATTGCAAGGACTGAGTATCTAATACATCAAAAGTGAGTCCTAACAATCCTAGTCAAATGATCAATTATATTTTTCATTCCATCTGTTTGTATCTTCACATAGTCCTTCAGTCTTTCATCAACAAAGTGCAAGCAGTCAAAATTTTATCTTGGAGCTCGGCATTGCATTTTGCATATTTTCGCCATCTCCGCAGACATCTTTAAGTTCTTCAAATATGTTCTTTAGATCTCCACTTAAAGACTCTGATGAATTGCTAAGAGTAGATTCTATCTTGGTGATTCGGTCATCCAAAGAGTAGAGAGTTTCCTTGAGATTCATAAACTTGTTTTCAAACTCTGATTTTAATTTTTCTGACTGATCATCAAGAAGGCCTTTAAGTTGCCTTAACTGAAGTTCTGTGAAGCCAACAGATGAAGATGATGCTTGATCAAACAACGGAGCAGGGGTAGGAGCAGGAGCAGAAATAGGAGAGCTCGGAGGTGCAGGCGAAGAATGTCTAACCGATGGTCCCGGTGCCTCAGCATCCGCTGCTCTTTCTTCCATCAAACCTTTCCTTTCCCATCTTCCGTTCTTCTTAACAAATCCCATCCTATGTATAGTGGCCAAACTGTAAAAATCTGTGTCTCAAGTTCCTCATAGGCTCACTATCAGAAATGACAATCCCTTGGCTCTGGAAAATTTTAGTGAGGATCATGCCATAGGGCAAACTTGATTTTCTCTTACCTCCACAGTCGGCAATATACCATAAATCATACTAGGAAGGTTAATGGGTTTACCCGTTACAATTGCATCCATTACAAAAATATCCTTTCTGACACATAATCAAACCCAATCTTTGGGAAAAGGATTCTACTACAGATGTTGTGGAGCAGTCTCAGTTCTAAGGATAACTGATTGCAAAAACTTCCTCAAAACCGACAACCTCCCGGTTAAGTAGTCTAGAAAGAGCTGGGCTCTGTCATCAGAAGAAAATGTAGAAGTTCCTGACATGGGTAGATCCAACAATCTTGAAAGCAGCTCTACAGTCACTGAAATTCTATTTCCTCTACAATGCTTATAAGACCATTATCTCCTCTAGATAGATTCTTATAAAATTCCTTGACAAGGGCGGGATATGTAGGACAATCTAAGGAGCAATCTTTTCCCAACCCATCTCAATCAACTGTCTTCCCAAAAGAAATCCCTCAGCCTCAAACAATTCAAAATCTACTTTCTCCCGGTAGTTATAATTCTATCAGCAAGTCTATCTACCTGAGAAGGAGCCGTAGATGGAGAAGCATTTGGAGTTGAGGAAGATGAGGTTGAATCCGAGCTAGGTGAAGGCTCACGAACGGACGCCTCACGGTCTTCCTCACGCTCTCTTCCTCTTACTCCGGCCGCACCAAGGTTAGATCCTCGAGTTTTAGGGGCCATTGATCTATTGGAAGGGTTAATCAGGGATTCTTGGGAATTTGGAAGGTCTGGAAGTATTTTGGAGAGAGTATTTTGAGATTGACGATAGAAATGAACGGCGAGTCGACTCTGCCCTAGATAAATCGACCTGGGACCACTTCGAGTCGGCTCCCGCAAAGCGAGGGGTCGACTCCGGACAGTCACAGAAAACCATCCCGAAGTGGAGTCGACTCGCGCCGAGAAGGGGTCGACTCAAGAGTTTCAGTAGAAACCTGGAGTCGACTCCGATACTCACCGAGTCGGCTCCGAGACCATTTCAGAGCAAAAACATGAAATTTCTGAAATGTGTCCGAAATTGATCATAAAAATTGATAAAATAATCATTGGATTTGAATAGATCAATTAGATATGAATTCTAGATAAGATTTCCTTAAAGATCAAGGATTTGAAAGAATTTTAGATAAACTTTCCTTAGGGGTTTCAAATTCATTCTAATGGATCACAAATCCCTAACTCTCCTCTAAGATAACAGAATCTTTCTTCACTTAAGGGTTTTGTAAATATATCTGCTAATTGTTCTTCAGTATTAACATAATCAAGACAAATTTCATTATTGCAACATGTTCTCTTATAAAATGATATCTAATTTCTATGTGTTTGGTTCTAGAATGTTGAATTGGATTTTTAGTTAGATTGATTGCACTTGTATTATCACATTTTATAGGTGTTTTATCAAGTGTGATACCATAGTCTTCAAGTTGTCGCTTAATCCATAGGATTTGAGCACAGCAACTTCCAGCTGCAACATATTCAGCTTCAGTAGTTGATAATGCAACTGAATTTTGCTTTTTGCTAAACCATGAGATTAAGTTACTTCCTAAGAATTGGCATGCACCACTTGTGCTTTTTCTATCTAACTTACATCCAGCATAATCAGAATCAGTGTATGCAATCAGATTTAATGTTGAGTCTCTAGAATACCATAAACCTACATTTTTTGTTCCACTTAAGTATCTTAGTATTCTTTTAACAGCAATTAAATGTGATTCTTTAGGTTCAGACTGAAATCTAGCACATAAGCAAACAGCAAACATTATGTCTGGTCTACTTGCAGTTAAGTAAAGTAGGGATCCGATTATACCTCGATAATATTTTTGATCAACCTTCTTACCTTCTTCATCTTTGTCCAGCTTGCATGAAGGACTCATTGGTGTTCCGAGGGGTTTGATTGATTCCATACCAAACTTCTTTAGAATTTCTCTTGTGTACTTTGTTTGGTTGATAAAGATTCCCTCTTTGCTTTGTTTGATTTGGAGTCCAAGGAAGAAGTTGAGTTCTCCCATCATGCTCATTTCAAATTCTCCCTGCATTAACTTAGCAAACTCTTGACATAGAAGATTGTTAGTAGCACCAAAAATATATCATCAACATATATTTGAACTACTAATAAATCTTTACCTTTTCTTTTCAAAAATAATGTTTTATCAACATTTCCTCTTATAAAATCATTTTCAATTAAAATTTACTTAATCTATCATACCAAGCTCTAGGTGCTTGTTTCAAACCATATAATGCTTTGTGCAATTTAAAAACGTGATTTGAAAATTCATGATCTTCAAAACCTGGTGGTTGTTCTACATATACTTCTTCATTTATAAATCCATTTAAAAAGCACTTTTTACATCCATTTGAAATAAGTTAAAATTCATGTGACATGCAAATGCAAGTAATAGTCTAATGGCTTCTAATCTAGCTACTGGTGCAAAGGTTTCATCAAAATCAATACCTTCTTCTTGATTATATCCTTTTGCAACTAATCTAGCTTTGTTTCTAATTACTATGCCATTTTCATCTAGTTTATTTCTAAATATCCCATTTTGATCCTATAACAGAATGATTTTTAGGTCTTTCAACTAATGTCCATACATTATTTCTAGTGAATTGATTTAATTCTTCTTGCATAGCTAACATCCAATTATTATCTTTTTCAGCTTCTTCAATAGTTTTAGGTTCAATTTGTGATACAAATGCAAGATGATTACTAATATTCTCATAGATGATCTAGTTCTTATTCCTTGAGATGGATCACCTATAATCAATTCCTTAGGGTGACTATAAGCATATCTCCAATCTCTAGGTAGATCTACATCATTATGATTAGTGTTAGTATCATCATCCTTAGGTGAATCATTATCTTTAGCTCTTGTCATGATCTGAAGATACATCAATATTAATTTTTCAAGATCTTTTTCAATTAGTTTGTATCTTCCTCATCATCAAATTTTCGGAACGAGTTGCTAAAGATTCATCAAAAACTACATGAATGGATTCTTCAACAACTAAAGTTTTCTTGTTAAATACTCTATATGCTTTACTAGTTGTTGAATATCCTAAGAATATTCCTTCATCAGATTTAGCATCAAATTTGCCTAAATTATTTTTACCATTATTATGAACAAAACATTTACAACCAAATGCATGAAAATATTTAATGTTGGGTTTTCTATCATGCCATAATTCATAAGGTGTTTTCTTTAAAATAGGTCTTATTAAGGCTCTATTTAGGATGTAACATGCTGTGTTAATAGCTTCCGCCCAAAAGTATTTCGGGAGTTTACTTTCACATAGCATGGTACGGGCCATGTCTTCTAGAGTCCTATTTTTCCTTTCAACTACACCATTTTGTTGTGGGGTCCTAGGTGCAGAAAAATTATGATTAATACCATTTTCATTGCAAAAACTTTCAAATAAGTGATTTTCAAATTCAGTTCCATGATCACTTCTTAGAGACACTATGGTAGTGTTTTTCTCATTTGTTACTTTCTTGAAGAATTTCAGGAATATCGAGAAAGTCTCATCTTTGTGAGCTAAAAACATTACCCAAGTGAATCTAGAGTAATCATCTACTATCACAAGACCATATTTCTTTCCTCCTAGACTTGTGGTTCTAGTTGGTCCAAAAAGGTCCATGTGAAGTAGCTCTAATGGCCTAGAAGTTGAAACAACATTTTTAGATTTAAAAGAACTTCTTGTTTGTTTTCCAAACTGACATGCATCACATATTTTGTTATTTTCAAAATCTATTTTAGGTAACCTTTTACTAAATCCATTCTAATTAGTTTTGAAATCAGGTGTGTGCTTGCATGACCTAATCTTCGATGCCACAACCAACCAATCTCATTCATATTAGCATTATTAGCAACTAAGCAATGATTATTAGTAGACAATTTGTCTAAGTCAATCAAGTATACATTGCCATTTCTATTTCCAATAAAAACAATGCTATTATCAATGGGATTAGCTACTGTGCATAAAGAAGATTCAAATGATACTTTAAAACCTTTGTCACATAATTGACTTATACTAATTAAGTTATGCTTTAAACCATCAACATAAAGTACATTTCAATATATGTGGAGGGAGTTATTTGAATGTTACCAAACCCCAAGATTTGGCCTTTGCCATTATCGCCAAATGTAACAACTCCTCCTTTCTTTTCTTCAAGGGTGATGAATTCTTCTTTGTCACCCGTCATATGTCTTGAGCAGCCACTATCAAGATACCACTTTCTCTTTGATCTCTTGGCCACAAGACATTCCTGCAATGAATCAAACTTTATGTTTAGGTACCCAAGCTTTCTTGGGTCCTTCATGGTTAGTAGCAACAAAAATTGTTCCTTTCGGAACCCATATTTTCTTTCCTTTAATATTTAAGTTTTTATTAGGTTTTAGAATTTTACATTCATAAGATTTATGTCCTTTTTGATTACATTTAAAGCATGTAAAATTACTTTGGCCAGCACGCACAAAAATATTTTTCAGTGATTTTTGTTTTCTTAAAGTGTTATACCCTAATCCGGCTTTGTCAAAAACTGCTTTTTGACTATTTAATAACATGTTAATTTAGTTGAGCTTAAGTAAACTTATCAACTATGTTCTTATGTTTTTCAACCTCTTTCCTTAGTTTATCATTTTCATTGGAATTTAATTCTTTTCTTTTACCAAAATTTCATTTTCAGATTTAAGTTTCTTAACTTCATTATTAAGATCTTCCTTTTCTTTAATGAAAGTTAAATTTTCATTTTTCAAAATCTTGTATTTCTTTTTCAAAACCTTGAAATCAACAAGTTCATTAAAAGCATCAAATAATTCATCAAAAGCAAATTCATCGCAAGGGTTTCGGAACTTACCTCATCGTTGTCGTCCGCCATAAAACATACGTTTGCGACTTCCTTTTGTTCTTCTTCTTCGGAAGAAGATTCTCGCTGTCACTCCAAGTCGCCACATAAGCCTTCTTTTTCTTTTTGTAGGCTTTCTTCAATTTAGGACATTCATTCCTAAAGTGCCCCGGTTTATTACACTCATAGCAAGTCAAGGGGTCTTTCTCTTTTTCTTTGTCCTTGTCCTTGTTCTTATCCTTTTCTCCTTCCCACTTTGCTCCAAATTTCTTCTTGTGGAAGGGTTTCTTTCTCCTCATGAATCTTTTAAATTTCTTGCTAAGAGAGCAGTCTTCATCATCATCATCATCATCACTGCTGCTCTCTTCTTCTTTTGCAGCTTTGAGGGCAATCACTTTCTTCTTCTTTGTGTCCTCCTCTACATGCTGCCTTCATTGTCAGCTCATGGGTCATAAGAGATCCTAGAAGCTCCTCTAAGGGTAAAGTGTTGAGGTCCTTTGCTTCTTGGATTGCTGTCATTTTTGCTTCCCATGATCTTGGTAATGACCTAAGAATTTTTCGAACAAGTTCAGAGTTAGTATATGTCTTACCAAGACTTTTCAAACCATTTACAATATCTGTAAATCTAGTGTACATGCATGCAATGGTTTCAGATTGTTCCATGCTAAACAATTCATATTTATGAACAAGAATATTAATTTTAGATTCTTTTACTTGGTTGGTACCCTCATGGGTAACCTCTAATCTATCCCAAATCTCCTTTGCGGAATTACATGTGGAGATTCTATTAAATTCATTAGCATCTAAGAGCAATATAAAACATTCATGGCTTTAGCATTAAGCTGTGCCATCTTCCTATCATTATCATTCCAGTCCCTTTCGGGCTTAGGAACAATAGTGCCATCAATAACATGTGTGGGTGTACTAGGTCCATTAATTATAACACCCCATAGTTCATAATCAGAAGCTTGAATGAATATCCTCATTCTAGCTTTCCAATATGAATAATTTGAACCATTAAACAGTGGAGGTCTATTCGTAGAATGACCTTCAGCAAATGATCCAACTTGTGTTGCCATTTGGATCTTTAGCTCTTGATCGTGTGATCAAAATCTAATGAGCACTAGCTCTGATACCAATTGTTGGCCCAGATGACAACCCAAGAGGGGGGGGTGAATTGGGTTCTTTAAAAAATTAAGCCTTTTAAAATGTTTGCTTATGAATGAAGGAATGCAATGTAAACAAAGTGCAAATAAATAGAGATAGAGATAGAGACAATAAAGCACGGCAAACACAAAGATTTTATAGTGGTTCGGTGTATCCAACACCTACGTCCACTCCCAAGATTCACTTGGGTCCACACTATAATCTTCCTTGATTACAGCCGAGTTGTTTTACAAGCTCACAACTCAAACTTGTTGTTTTCCCGGGATCACAACGAACCCAGCCGGTTTTCAAGGGCTCACCAGCACAAAAACCCTAACACAAGCTATACCAAGCTTGTACCGAGGTAAGACTACCTCCACTAGTTCAATCCCCCAGATTGAACTAGACACAAAGAATAGAAATATGTTTTTCAATTACAAAGCTCCTCAATGAGCAGATAATCAAATAAAATAAAGTTTAGAAAAGCCTGATTTGCAGATTGGTTGGCTTTTGAGCTTTTCTTCTTTTCCTCAACTCCTTTGAAGTGTGAATCGGGCCTCAGCTCAGATTCTTCACGGAAGAGTTGGAGTTGATTTGAGCTTTTCTCTTTTCTTTGAATGTTGAAAATCTCTTGATTTGCTCTTGAATAGCTCTTGGATTTTCTTCTGAAGCTTCCTTGGATTGATGAGCTTGAGCACAGAAGAAGCTTCCTTTGATTTCACTCTTTTTCTTTCACTCTATTTTGAATCTCGGATTTTTTCAAATGAAGCTCTGTTTTTCGATTTTTCTTTTTTTCTCTTGATGAATATCTCTCTATTTGTATCTTTGATTTGAAAACGGCTTCTCTATTTATAGATTCTGCAAAAATATAGCCGTTAGAAACAAAGAAAAATAGCCGTTATTAAAAATCTTACCGTTGACGCTGAGTTGGCATTCAGAAAAATCGCCCAGATTTGTGGAGTCGACTCCTGCTTTAGCGAGTCGGCTCGAAGACGCGATACCAAAAATAGAAATTTCAGAAAGTTAAAGGGTCGACTCACAAAAATAAAGTGTCGACTCCTGACAGTCGGGGGTCGACTCATGAAAAGTTGGGGGTCGACTCGCGAAGTGCTCAGAAAAACACCTCTGGTGTCTGAGCGGAGTCGACTCACACAGTCATGGAGTCGGCTCGACAGAATCGGGGGTCGACTCGAGAAATCACAGGGTCGACTCGAGACAGACAGTCATTTCTGTATACTGAGTGGAGTCGACTCTGAAACTCTAGAGTCGGCTCC
>UESW01002413.1:0-22584 GCA_900491605.1 Calamus simplicifolius
CGCAAAAGTAAGTGTCGGCTCACCGTCGTCCGGTGTGTCGGCTCCAGGATGCTCAAAAAATCAACGTTCCGTTCCCGCATCGGAGTCGGCTCCAGACACTGTAAGTGTCAACTCCGAAACCTTAGTGTCGGCTCCGAAACTCTAGGTGTCGGCTCCAGGTTGTATCAAAAATCAGATTAAAATTGAATTGGCCATGGGGTCGGCTCCAGACTTTCTAGGTGTCGACTCCAAGCTCTGAAACTTTGAAATCTCTGATTTTATTTGATTCAAAATTCATTTCTTAATTCCTTTAAATTGATCAAATAAATTTAAGTCCTGAAACACTTATAAAATCCATTAGTAATCAATTAAATATACTCAATTCCTTTATTAATCATCAAAATCAATGAATGGATCAACACCCCCTCCCTTCATGTACCATTTTAATTTTAAATTAATAAACTAGTAGGGGTCTATGCCAAACCTCCCATCATTAAGGTGGCTTCATATTGATAAATCCTTTATTTCTAATAATTTTTTAATTAATTAAAAATTATTTTTTAACTTAATTTTTTTTAATATCACGTCTGTGCCTGGTACGATTGGGCCGTGCTGGCCCAGGCCCATGATGGGCCGTGCCGGGCTTGGTTCGCGAATCAAACTTTCCAAGCCCAGCATGGTCCATGTTACTACGGCCCAGTACTGTAGCTACGGGCCATGCCAGGCATGGCCCGGCTCGTGCTGGCCCTGGGCTGAGCCATGGGCAGCCCAGCCCAGTGCCCATGTCTAGGTTACTCGCATCAGCTTCATTGGAGTAGGAGCAGAAGATTTAAGAATTAGGAGTCTCTATGGTTCTCTCACACTACAGTAAAATTAAGAATAGCAACCCTTTTTTGCTGATGCATAGGAAGAGCGTTGGAATCACGCAGCATGCCGATGCTTTAAAAAGCGTCGGCAGAAGTGCCTCTCCCCGCCAGTGCCCTAGCCCCCTCGAGCTCCCGATCGAGTTCCTCCTCCCTTTTGATCAAGTGCCCTACCCCCCTCACCCGATGCATGGTTTTGGTGGTGCAGGTCTGGGCCCAACGCTCGGGAAGAGATCCATGTCCTACTCGGGAATTGAGGCCTGCGAGGAGATGTGGACGGCCGTGCACCTCCACCACCCTGCGACGTTCGAGGCTCCCGATCGAGTTCCTCCCCCCTTTTGATCAAGTGCCCTACCCCCCTCACCCGATGCATGGTTTTGGTGGTGCAGGTCTGGGCCCAACGCTCGGGAAGAGATCCATGTCCTACTCGGGAATTAAGGCCTGCGAGGAGATGTGGACGGCCGTGCACCTCCACCATCCTGCGACGTTCGAGACGCTGGCCATGGAGGTGAAGCTGAAGAAGGAGGTGATGAAGGACTTGGAGAGGTTTGTGAGGAGGGAGTTCTACAAGAGGATAGGGAAGGCCTGGAAGCGAGGTTACCTGCCGCATGGGCCACCGGGGACCGGCAAGTCGAGCTTGGTCGCGGCAATGGCGAACTTCCTCAGGTTCGATGTGTACGATTTGGAACTGACACAGGTGCAGAGCAATTCGACGTTGAGAGTGCTGCTCGTCGGAACGGCCAACCGGTCCATTCTGGTGGTGGAGGACATCGACTGCTCGCTCGAGTTGCAGAGTCGAAAGGCAGAGAAGAGGGCAAACAAGGAGAAGATGTCTCCCGATGATGAAGAGGACAAGGTGAGCCTGTCTTCCTATTGAAATTATCCATGATATTTTTAGAAATAGAAATAGATCTAGAGCTGTTTTTTTCTTCACAAATTTCACGATTTATTCATTGTTCAATGATTGTCCTGCTTGGTTTCTAACGACACAGAGTCTTTCTGATCGAAAGTTTCTTTTTTAATTCCCGTTCACTCTGATTCCAAAACAGAGTTCTTTGTTTTAGTACCAAAACAATCTAAACTTAATTTGTGTTATAAATAATGGCCACAGGTTACACTATCTGGTCTGTTGAACTTTGTCGATGGCTTGTGGTCGAGCTGTGGAGAGGAAAGGATCATAGTGTTCACCACCAATTACAGGATCGCCTGGACCCGGCTTTGCTGCGGCCTGGCCGGATGGACGTCCACGTCCACATGACCTACTGCACTTCCATCGGGTTCAGAGTCTTGGCTTCCAATTACCACTGCCTCGACCACCACCCGCTCTTCAACGAGATCGAAGGACTGATCAAAGATTGAATTGAAGCATTTATTTTTAGGTTATTCTCTTCATTGTTGCCTCAATAGCTCAAAACAAGCATTTGATTGTTAAATTCGGTGAACTACAGGTACTTTCCTGTTTCGATATTATTTGTTGCATGCAAACTGTCAAATCCTTTTGATTTGAGTCTTTTGAGAAAGGCCTGTTTCAAATCGTGAGGATTGTTAATAATATGGCTTTGAGCCTTTTGAGGAAGGTGCCCATGCCTGTAGATTGGTTTTCTTTTAATGATTGGGCATATCATGCATGGTTTTGAGAAATAAGATGACAATGGGATGAAGCACAAAGTCTTCTCCTTTGTTGAATATTTTTCTTTGCTTTCTCTTTACATATATAATAATATATAAAAGACACATCGATCTTCTGGTCTCTAAATGGGTGCTTAATTTATCCAACAGTAACATTACATTTTGTGCATGCTGGTTTCGTTTTTAGAGCTTAGAGTTTTCATTCCATAGTCTTGCTTCACTTGGAGCAGGCATCTTCTATACTCCTTGACCCCATGATTTGCTAAAATTTGCTTTGTTTCAATGCCAAGTTTATAAGTTTTTTTAAATTCTTCAGTGTTTTGAAGATTCTCATCAGATAGTTCATATTTGTTTATGTTTTAGAGATAAGGATGGTTAGTTTTGGAGCAGATAGTGCTGTTTATTATACTAAGCAAGAAGATGACAGTTGAAATTTTCATGCAGGGATTCTTCCATGCGTTGTTATTCTTGTGGGTATCTGTTTCATCCCAGAGTCTCCTAGATGGCTGGTGAGACATTAATTGCTTGCAATTACCAATTAAACTAGCAAAGCATATGGGATGAGCAAGTCTCACATTTTTAGTCCATTAATAATCTCAGGCAAAGGTGGGACGGGAGGATGAATCCGAGGCTGCATTGCAAAGCCTACGTGGAAAGGATGCTGACATCTCTCAAGAAGCTGCAGACGTTCAGGTTCATACTTGAACCCGTTAACGTTGATAAGTATAATAGTCCACAAGAAAACCAATGGTTAGCGGAAAACATTTGTAATCTTGCTAAATGGACCATGATTTCCAATGACACACACCTGAATGAACTGAATTCTTATGTTCAGGTTTGTTCTTAAAGCCTCCAAGAGATTAAGAAGCTCCCAAGGTACTTTGAAACATGGTTCACTGTATCAATATAGGAAATCTCATCGATGGTTTACTGATACCATATTTGTAAACCAGGTATGTTCCTGTACACCTCCTGTACTGACACAATATACTACTAGAAGTTCGATGGTAACTATATGGTGCTGTGCCAAACTTCCATGCGTACCAGTACCTTACAACCATTGGCATGGTAGGTACTGAGTGTCTCATGGAATTCCGAGTCTACCATATTCTGGGAGAGACTAGTCTGGCAAATGGTTTTAGCTACCTTAAATGTATCAGCCCATATATTTGGTTCATGTAAGTGCTGCCATTATCGATCTTGCAGAAGCACATATACTTAAATTCCTGGAATATTTTCGAGTCATTCAATAGTTATTAGAATTCCCAACTTAGGGGGAGCTTACAAATTCATAATTATAACAAACAGTACATCCTGGTGTTCAGATTGACTATTAAAAGAGGGCTTTAAATTTTTTGTTTTAATTTCTTGCTCTTCATGCTTTAATGGTGACTATGCTTTAATGTTTCCAGAAGCTTGTCATATCTTCAAAACTGGGAGCAGTCAAAACTGGGAGCAGTTGCAGGAGCAAACCGGTGGTTGATTCATTGGAAGATAAGGTTATTCGATAATGTTTGCTATTTTCATTTCTTTCAATAAATCACTAAGAAAATTGCTTCAAGACTAAGTCTTTCAATTCTTGATTCATCTCTTTTCTTTTATCGTGGAGTTAAAAATTAAGATTGTAATGTTAGTGTTATTGAAATTTGCTTCTCTACTTACTACTAAATTCTATGATGATGATCAAAGCAGAGGGAGGAGGGGGGGGGGGGGGGGTGGGCGGGCGAGGGGAGGGGGGGGGGGGGGTGGGGTGGGAGAAGAGAGGTAAGGGGGGGGGGGGGAGGGAGAGAACTGGGTGGGGCGGGTTGGGGTGGGTTGGGGGGGCGGGGAGAAGAGACGTAGGGCGGGGAGGGGGGGAACTACTGGGTGGGCGTGGGTTGGTATAAGAACGTTGTCGACGCTTTTTAAAGCATCGGCAAACTATAATATGCCGACGCTTTTAAAAAGCGTCGGCAAAATTCTTCTCCACCTCTTTTTTAACAACGCTTGTAAAAGCGTCAAAAGGCTATATCTCGACGCTTAAAAAGCATCGAAAAATAGCTTTAAAAGCGTCATTATTCCTTGTATTTACTGTAGTGTCACTGATTCTTTTAGTTCTTTCTATCATTAGCGAGTTTAGGTAGCAAACATGAGTAGTAATTCAAAGAGAAGTTAGAAACGGTTTGAGTTGAGTTTTGAAGAGTGAAATCTCTTCTCTAGTGATCGTTTGAATTGTTAGAATTCCTCCTCCATGCCTCTTTCTAACGATCATTCATTGAACTGCATGTTTCTTATTAATGAATAGCTGTTCTTGCATCTTGATATCTTTCTTGGTCTTCGTAGAATAACAAAACTTTATGCACGAACAGATTGCAATATTTTCTTTTCTTATTCTTTATTTGTGATTAAGAATTGGATCCCAAGGCTGATCAACCCTGTTTGATATTTGCGGGCATACTTTCATTACAAGAAAATTTTAAAATAACAACGCAAAAAATGCATCGCTAAATAGTTACCAAATTGCAATGCCAAACAATAAATGAGAAATAGCGATGCATTTAGTGACGCACCATCATAAAATCCCTAACGGCAACTTTAGTTACAAAATAGCGACTCATGTTTCATCGCTATTTAGTGAAGCGGATTTTGTGTCGCTAATTTTTTTCGATGAAATATTTTCGTTGCAATATAGCAACGCATTTTTTATCATCATGTTTGTGATGCCAATATGCGTCTCAAAATAGCGACGCTTTTATTGGCGTTGCTATTCTTGTTAAATATAGCGACGCAATTAGTTGCGTCACTAACTTAGCAATGCCATTGTGATGAAACAATAGGGTCGCAAAATATTGTATACCCCAAACCCTAACCCCTGTGTTTCATTCATGACGATTGTGTTTGAAGACCTCCCAAACCTCTGATCTTTCATCGTTCTGGTGCCAGAGTGCGCTCTGCGCCTCGCCATCGAAGGAAACTCTTCTCTAGCCAAAGTAAAACATTTTTCTAACTTTTTTTCTTCATCCTCTTGGGTTCTTCCTGCCATTTGAGTTTAGTCCGTTGTTTAGGGCTAGGTCCGTTGCCATGTGAGTTTTTTTCTATCAATTTCAGATAGGTTTCTGCATATTGATGGCTTACTTGCAGTTTTATGTTGAGAATGGATTGAATGTATTTCTTTTTTTTGGTTTCAATATGAATGAGGATTGATTTGCTCACTGATTGATGAATTTTTTAAATACTGACCCTGGGGGAATCTCTGTTGCGTTTGAATGGGAGAATTGACCGGATGGCTGAATTTCTGGGAGTGATTTCTTGGTCTGTTTTATTTGATGCCAAATTATTACATAAATTGCATGATAAAATGGTTACAAAAAAAAAAGAGGGTCAAAATTTATACTGATAAGGAGAAGACAGTAAGCTTAATTTAGATGTGATCATATTTAGACAAAGCAACACATTCATAATCTCTAACATAATCTCAAGAGGTCATGTTTATGAGTGCATACTTAGGGTTACTGCTCATTTAGACAATCTTAAAATCAATGTAGCATTGGCAGCATGTTGCTAGTGGCTTAATAATGTTATGTTCATAATTTTTATGTTATGTTCATAATTTTTCTTCTACCTCTTGCATGGCTTGAGCTATGTTTGACGGTCAAACTGGATGGCAACGGAAGAAAAATATTTTAAGACACTTGCTATCCATATATGAAAAGCTCAAAAGGCAAACAAATATTGATTTAATAGTACTATTATCAACCGATTGTAGTATATAGTAACAAAATGTGCACTAATCCCTTTATATCATCAGGCACATGAATAGTTTCTGTACATTTAAAGGGAGGCCCATAAAATTACTCATTTGTAAATTGTCATAACATGAATAGTAATATATTGTGTTATTTTCATATAACATCTCACACTATATTAATTAGAGAAGATGAGTATATTAACTAGAACATTGGGGTATTTTTTATAAATAGATAACCTTATTATACTTGCTTTATTTAAAAAAATTGAATTGTTTTAATATAAAAGTGTATTTAGGTCATGTTGCCAGAGAAATACCTAGTTTTACTATTTCTAGGTTTGATTTTAACGGCAAGAGTGACCCAAAAAAGGCTAGTAAAAGATCTATATATATGCAAGTTCCCATTTTTGACATATAAATTTATAGAAAATCAAACTTGCTAGAGTATATATGCAATAATTCATCATACAACATAATTTTAATGATAAACATGTATTATTATCAGAATGTCTTGATAATATATTCTAATCTTCTATGAATTACTTTAATATTATGTGACATATTAACAACTAATGCAATTTGTTATCACACTTAACAAATTGCTTTAAAAATTTGGTTAGGTACTCTTGTAAAAGTTTATTTCAGTTATTTTACAAGGAAAACCACACTTAAAATCATAATAATGCATGAATTTATAATTACTTTTAAGAGTTTGTTATGTTCATTTATAAACACAATTAAGTTGCTATATACAAACTAGACAAAATAAATCTAAAAATAAAATTAATGAATTTATAGTACACATGACCTCTTTCTAATTATACAAATTTATAACGAAAAGTATATTCTTTTTTAATTCAACAAATAAGTTCTTTTTTATCATAACAATTTATAATTGTCTTAATACTTCTAAGGCATAAGTATATTATATAAAATTGCTGTAGTATCACCCCTTACCAGATTCATTGACATTCGATTGGAATTGGCTTTCAAGTGACAGACCAAAACATTAAGTTTCTACCTTCCCATTTATAAATATGATTATATATATATATATATAATATGCTACATAAAATAAGTTTCTACCTTCCCATTTTGATATGAGATGTTCACCAAAAGGAATTGAATATCATAATGTAGAATATTTATTGCGATATATTAAATTGCTCAAATGTCCAATTTCTATGTACATTTGCTGGTCCTGATCTATGTTTTAAATTATTGTATTATATTACCAATAATAATTATGTGTTATTAATACATCAACTCAATTTTTTAATTGTTAAACAGAAGTTGTGTTTGTATAAGTTATTCCAAAATGAGCGGGGATCGCTCGTGGATGTATGCAAGGTTAAAAGATTGATTGCTTAATCCTGATTTTCTTAACGGATTGGAGGAATATATTGCATTTGCTTGTAGTCATCTGTACTGGACGGATGGCCCTCTGATTAGATGCCCATGTAATTTAAAGAAGTGTCAAAACAAAGCCTATAGAGATGTCGAAACTATGAAGATGCATCTTTGTAGAAAAGGATTTGTGTCTGACTACGAAGTTTGAAATTGTCATGGTAAAATAAAGGAAATGATTGCGGAGACAAGCGATCAACTAGCAAATGCCAATGATGTTCCATTTGTGAATTTAAATGCATATAAAGAAATGGTGATGAATGCAGTGGGTAATGATTTTAATCAAAATTTACTTAACAAAGAACCAAATCCAATAGCACAATAATTTTATAACATGTTGCATGTTATAAAACAAGAATTATATCCTAGATGCGAGAACCATTCGTAGCTATCTTTGGCTGCTTGGTTGCTCAATATTAAGGCAGAGCATCACCTATAAGAAAAGGCTTTTGATGCAGTGGTGGGGTTAATAAAGGAAGTTGTGCCAATTGATAATGTTGCAGCAGATAGTTTTTTCTCAACAAAAAAGTTATTGCATGGGCTTGGTCTACCAGCGAATAAGTTTTACTGCTATTTAAATAATTGTATGATATATTGGGGTGAAGATTCAGCATTGAATTAATGGTGTAAGATATGCGGGCAATCAAGGTACAACAATGATCAAGAAGGAGCTAGTTCAAGCAGAAGGAAAAGTGTGCCCTATAAGAGATGCATTACTTTCCTCTTACTCTACAACTGCTGAGATTATAAAATTTAGAAGCTAGTGCTAAAAATATGAGATGGCATGCTGAATATGAAGCTAAAGAAGGTAAAATGTGCCATTCATCTGATTCAAAAGCATGGAAGCATTTCAATGAAAATCATCCTGATTTTGCAGAATAGACCAAAAATGTGAGATTAGGACTTTGCATTGATGACTTCCAACCATTTGGTCAAGTGGAGCAACAGTATTCTTATTGGCCTATGATATTGACTGTATATAATCTTCCACCATGATAGTGCATGAAAGAAAAGATTAATGTTTTTCTGCAACCGTTGGTAGCTGAATTAAAAATGTTGTGGGTAAACATATGTTTTGGCATTTGACATATATATGAAACAAAATTTCATTATGAGAGCAGCTTTGATGTGGATAATCAGTAACTTCTCAGCATATGCGATGCTATCTGGAAGGAGCACTGCTGGGCGTATGGCATGCCCTTATTGCATGGATGATTCTGATGCATTCACAATACAAAGAGTGGTAAACAGTCATGTTTGATAATCATAGAAAGTTCTTGCCTGTAACTCATCCTTATATGCGTAACTTGACTACCTTTAGAAAGAACAAAGTAGTTTCAAAGTTGCCCTACCAATTATGTCTGGCATAGCTATTTTGGATATTATAAAGTAATTAGGTTTGAAGCATGCTTGGGAATCAGATGCGGATAAATAAATGGGCATATATGTAAGGAACATAGTTGGAGAAAGCGGAGTATTCTTTGGAATTTGTTGTATTAAAGTACAAATCTTATCAGGCACAACTTGGATGTGATGCATATTGAGAAAAATTTCTTTGATAACATATTTAACACAGTGCTAAACATCCTGGGGAAAACAAAAGACACTGCAAAATTGAGAGAAGAACTTAATCTGTACTGTAATTTATGCAATTTAAGGAAGAATGCCAATGGGACATATCCTAAAGCGTGCTACAGTCTTGACAAAAATTCTTGAGCAGTGTTATGTCAATGGATTAAAGGGTTAAAATTTTTAGATAGATATGCCTCAAATATTGGTAGATGCGTCAACATGCATAAGCTTAAGTTGTTCGGCATGAAGAGCCATGATTGTCATATCTTTATGCAATGGGTGTTACCCATAGCTTTTCGTGAGTTACTTCCTATTTAAGTATGAAAGGCACTAACAGAGCTTAGCTTATTCTTCAAGGAGTTAACTGTCAGAGTTATTACATCTGCATCAATGGTAAGGTTTCAAGAAGAAATTCCTATTATATTATGCAAATTGGAGCTAATATTTTCTCTCAGTTTTTTTGACTCAATGAAGCACTTACCGGTTCATTTTTCATATGAAGCAAGTATAGCTGGTCCCATGCAGTATCGTTGGATGTATCCATTCGAGAGATAACTTTATAAGTTCAAACTATATTCTACCATTTCACGTATCTTTCCTTACAAACAAATTAATTGATTGATTTACTTACTTTGACATATAGGTACCTTAAAAAGTTAAAAAAATAATGTGTGCAACAAGGAAAGGGTTGAAGGTTCTATATGTAATACATATTTGGTTGAAGACATTTCAACGTTTGCCTCACATTATTTTGAGGATCATATCCACACGATGAGCCAAAATGTGGGCTATAACAATGATGGTTATGCAGATGAAGGAGAAGCTGATGATGGTATAATTTTAATTTTTAAAAATATCGTTCGACCATTCGAAAATAGAAGACTAGAGATCTGAGCGATGTCGAGTACATTGTAGCCCATAATTATGTTTTAATGATTTGTCGAGAAGTTGATCCGTACATCAAGTATGTATATACTCAATCCTTTAATGTTGAACTTCTACTTTTGACAAATTGAACGACATTAAAAATTTTATTTCCTGACAATAGATTTTAATTTCTTATCTCTGAAGGATGTACGCTAGGCAATGACAGATGTACCCCAACATCACTGAAGTTGCCCTCGGACAGAAGTTAGAAACTGAGTTCGCTTATTGGTTTGCCAAATTTGTGAATATTATGATGCATTCATTAGTCATAAGTCCTTCCTATTCCATGAATTGGTTTTGAAGAAAATTTTCATCTATAGGTTAATGGTGCATGGTCCAATGTTGACAATATTTTCATTAGTTGTCTTGGACAATGGCAATTAAGGACCATAATTACCTACCCTAACTATTTTGTGAATGACTATAAGTTTCAGATTGAAGGATTAGGTTCTTCAAGAGGCACACAAAATTGGGGCATATGCATTAAAGGTCAAAGTATTGGAGCAAATATGCAAGATTATTATAGAAAGTTAGTGGAGGTGGTCGAAGTTGAATATCCAGGTTGGCCTATGAAATGCACCTTGTTTCATTGCAAGTGGTTTGATCCAACAATAAATATTGGGACAAGGGTTTATAATCAATACAATTTAGTTGAAGTAAACCATAAATGAAGATTGCAAAAATATGAACCATATATCATAGCATCACAAGCTCAGCAAGTGTATTACTATGGATATCCAAGCTTGTGCAATGACAAATAAGATTGGTGGATTATTTCTAAAATCGTGCCACGATCGACCATCGTTCTTGCTGAGAGCTCTTCTAGTCACTTATCTGATTTCCCTGTATTTCAAAAGGATGAGATAGAAATACATACAGTTGAGGATGACATAGATGCTCCTGAAAATCACTTAGAGATCTGACTGGTGATATCCAAGAAATTGAGGTTGTAAATGTTCAATTAGATGACGACGAAGATGAATTTGAATCATGGTTAGATACAAGATCGAAAGTTGAACTGATAATTGATGATACAAATGAAATAGACTTTGCATAGAGGTTGATACACTTGTAATATGAATTTATTTGTGCTTAATATTTGGCATATATTCATTATTCATAATTATTGCATGAATATTTGTTATTTTCAGTATGAGGGGCCAGGGCAGATACAGTGCTGATACATTGGGTGGGTGGAGCCACAACAGGGCCACAGTATTGACCCATCCGATCCATAACATTCATTATCTCCACAGGAGATCGCACCTCAGACTAGATTAGATTGTAATGCTTCTTCTTCAACAACACAGATGGAGAGTTCGTCATCCTTGGGCCGCCGAGTACTTGACTAGATACTGATGGGCTGTAAGTATATAATTTCTTTTATATATATTAAAATTTATATTTTTTATTAATAAACATGCATTATTTATAATTTATTTTTTATTAATAATTTTATTGGGCAGTATACAGTATCGAGCCAATTAGCGCTACGTTTCAGAGGCGCGCTGATCCGAGTGGCTATGATTGGCATTACATCTCTCTAAGCATGAGGGAGTTCTATTTTTCTGAATTTTAGGGAAACTGTATATTAAATATAATTTACCAATCAAATTATTTTTCTTAATTCTATTATTTTTGCAACTAATTCTTTATTTTAATGCAGAAGAAGTTTATGTGAAACCCTATCATCCATGATGCTATTAGGTCGGCATAGGATGCCCTAGCTGTACGATGATACTTCGGCATGCTTCATCATTGGAGAAAATTTGATCGTGTTCAATGCATGTGCCGGAGGGGATATGGTATGATTGGCAGTAGGTGTGGTAGTCAGAGGCCTGACGCAGGAAGTTTATTATAGCTAGCACGAATCACTGATCAGAGAAGGGTGGTTTAGGCACGGATGTCTCTTATCACACCTTGGGATCGATTTTCATTCAGGAGCATCGACATCGTTGGTAAGAAAATATAAATAAATTAATAATTATTTTATTTATAAATACTTACATTTATAATCTATTTTTGTTTCTGTAGACTATGCAGGCGCACAGACCAGGTGAGTTTTGTCTATTTAGAGTCACACATATAAAGAAGGACGGTTTCTGGGTCGATGCACGGTCACATAAGTTAGGATAAGGATTTGCTTCTAAATTATTTATGGTGTATTTTTTAATTTTGTACTTATATTGCTGTTTCAAATACCATTCCTTTTATAATTCGCAGGCACGTATGGATGACCTTCTATCCCAAACATCATAGCGGACTCTACTGATGGGGAGACCTCCGTCGAGCTCTCCCCACAAGAGAGTCAATGGGTATTTTTGGAAGCTGTTGGTGCCCAGCCACATGACTATAGGTAATATGGTCTGGGCAACAAAGCTTCCAAATTCTTCCTCATTCCTGGTTCCTGTTCACATTGTGCTGGATCTAGCAATATTTCTGCTGAGCTCATCAATGATATGAGATGATCTATTATGGATCAGGTTCGGTAGGAGTTCGATGAGCACACTTTTGAGCTTCGGTAGCAGCTTGCAGACCTCAGAGCCCAACAGGCCACGGATTGATAGCAGATGCATAAGATGCAGGAGTTAGTTTACCTGATGTTGCAGAACACACGATCTCTACTCTCTGACACATCCCGGCCTCCACCACGTAATCCACCGCAGGATTCTTGATGTTATTTTTGTTTTTCTATTACGTATACACTATTTTTATGTATATTTGTTTTATATAATGTGTTGAAACTTATTTTCTTTACTTTAATAAAAAAATTTCATACTTTTTTTACAAATTGAATGTTTATTTATAGTATTAGTGCCAATAGCTATTTCAAATTACAATGTCTCCTTATATAGCATGTATTATTGTTAAATGTATAAGCAGGTTTAAATTTTACTTTTAAATATTATATTAAAAAAATTATTAAATATTACAATGCAATTGCGAAATACATAATGCACTGCTAAATAGCGATGCAAAATGTGCATCGCTAATGTTGGCGTCACTATTTAGCGACGCAAATAGTTCATCATTAGTTAGTGACGCAGTGGCGTCACTAAGTAGCGACGCAATTGCATCACTATTTTGTGATGTATTTTGCGTCGCAAATATTGCAACGCACCAAGTCGCATCGCTAAATAGTGACGCATTTCTAGTATTGCTTTTGCGATTATTAACGCTTTACTGATCGAGCATTTAGCGATGGAAGTTAGGCATCGCAATGGCATTGCTAAGCTTATTTAGCGATGCATTTTTTCACATTTGGGTGTCGCTAAACATGAAATTTCTTGTGGTTTAAGAGGTTGACTCTTGGTGCAATGATATGATTATTGCATCCAGACTTGGATGCCATTAGTTTGAAATATTAAATTAAGCATATGAACTGAGATACTTGAACCCATTAGAAAGGATATAAACGTAACATATTACATGCAACGCATCGATCAACTTGAGATCAAGTATTATCATAAAGCAGCTAAATTTGTAATCTTTTTATCTTTTTTTATGGCAAAGATTAGAGAGAAACAGAGCAAGTAAGTTCATGGCTTGTTAATGGAGGGAGGAAAGAGAGAGAGAGAGAGAGAGAGAGAGAGAGAAAGAGAGAGGTAAGTCGAGGACTGATTATAAAATATAATTTTAAAAAAAGTGTCCGTTTATCTCCTCCAATAGCAGTAAAAACTCAAACAAAGGTAAAACATACCCCTTTCTGTTGGGTTTGGGCTCCCTTCCTATGTGAAAAAAAAGGTCCAAATATGTAAGCCCACTTTGTGTCATACTTTTCTATGTGGTGAGTCTGATTAGGGTGAGATTAGGTCATTTTTGAGAGAGAGAAGAGAGCCGCCATTCGAGAGAGAAGAGAAGAAGAAGCCCTTCCCGCACATACTCAGAGCAGCCACCGTAAAATTGCTACTGTAGATTTATTCACCGTTGGATCGGGCTGAAATTTTGACAGCAGGTTTGGGACATCTGGTTCTTCATTCTGAACAGTTGGATCAGTGAAACAAGGTCTAAGATGCGAGAAACATAGGTCGGATAGTAGCTCTATTTTTTGGGTTTGTTAAACTTCTTGGTTCTCTATTGTAAGCTTCTTAGCTTTATTGTTTGGCTGGCTATGAGCACTCATTTGTGTTCTTGTTTGAGACTCTCTTGTACCCTTATTTGATCATAGTGGAGCTATTTCTTTGGTTTGGACGACCCGTAGTTTTTACCCTTGCTTTGAGGGGTTTTCCACATTAAAAATCTTGATGTCTCTTGTGTGTTTGTGATATTCAATTGCTGCCATGTTTTTGTTATTGCTCCTCACAGATTCTTGCAAGTTGGGGGAATATATCTTCACTGCATATTATGATTTGTTGGTACTGTGTTGTTGTTTCCCCATCAGAGTGGCATTAGAGCTCTTTGGTTTGGTGCTATTTGATTTGCTTGAATGATAGAGGCAAATACAAATAAGATAGTTTGTTTGAATGGAACTAATTATCATTTGTGGAAGGGTAAAATGAAGGATTTGCTATTTGTGAAGAATTTGCATCTTCCTATGTTTGCTACTAAGAAGCCGGATTCCAAGTCTGATAAGGAATGAAATTTGAACATCAGCAGGTTTGTGGTTTTATTCGACAGTATGTAGAAGATAATATTTATAATCACATTGCTAATGAGACATATGCTAGAGCCTTGTGGGAGAAGATTGAATCATTGTATGCCTCTAAATTAGAAATAATAAATTATATTTGTTGAATTCTCTGATGAATTTGAGGTACAAGGGGGGCTTCTATTTTAGATCACTTGAATGAATTTTAAGGGCTCCTAGATCAATTGTCAGGAATGGGTATCAAGTTTGATGATGAAGTGTTGGGACTATGGCTACTGAATACTCTACCAGAGTCTTGGGAGACATTTCAGGTTTCAATTACAAACTCAGCCCCTAATGGTATTGTTACTTTGCAAATAGCAAAGGGTGGTGCTCTTAATGAGGAGATGAGAAGGAAGGCACAGGGTACTTCATCTCAGTCCGATGTGCTTATCACTGAAAATAGGGGGAGAAGTCAGAGAAAAGAACCAAAGGATGGTAGAGAGAAGAGCAGAAGCAAGTCCAAGTCAAGATACAAGAATCTGGAGTGCCATTATTGTCACAAAATAGGGCACATATAGAAGAATTATTTTCTGAGGAAAAGGGAGAACAAAAGCAAGAAGGGTAAGCAGAAAGAGAAGGATCATGATGATGATGATGATCGTGTTACCATTGCTATCGGTGATGATCTTATTATTCTCCATGACTATGAGTCAGTTAATCTTGTATCAGATGAGAGCATGTGGATAATTGATAGTGACGCTACACTGCATGTTACACCAAGGAAGGAGTTCTTCACGTCTTACACTTCTGGTGACTTTGGAGTGTTAAAGATGGGTAATGATGGTGTGTCTAAGGTGATTGGTGTTGGTGATGTTTGCCTGCAAACCAACATGGGAATGTAGCTGCTGCTTCGAGGGGTCAAACATGCTCCAGATGTTCGCTTTAATTTGATTTCTGTGCAGATGCTTGATGATGGTGGTTATGATAATCACTTTGGTTCTAGAAAGTAGAAACTCCCCAAAGGTAACTTGGTTATGGCTAGAGGGGAGAAAATTTTTAACTGTATTGGACAAAAGCTTTGTTTGCTAAAGACAGTGTGAATGTCGTGGATATGGAGGCATCTTTGTGGCACCGAAGGCTTAGTTATATCAGTGAAAAAGGGCTGAACTGCTTAGCTAAAAAGGATGTGCTTCTAGGATTGAAGAGTGCAAAGTTGGAGAAGTGTTCTCATTGCATGGCTGGTAAACAAAACATAGTATCCATTAAGAAGCATCCTCCCTCAAGGAAGTCAGAGTTGCTTGAATTGGTGCATTCTGATGTTTATGATCCATTGAAGGTAAAATCTTTTAGTGGTGTACTTTATTTTGTTATCTTTTTGATGATTGTTCCAGGAAACTATGGGTCTATACATTGAAGACAAAAGACTAGGTGTTGGAGAAGTTCAAACAGTTTCGGCTTTAGTTGAGAGGCAGTCAGGCAAGAAGCTGAAATATATTCGTATGACAATGGTGGTGAGTATTGTGGACCCTTTGATGTCTATTGCAAGTAGTAAGGTATTGCACATGAAAAGACTCCTCCTAAAACTCCTCAGCTGAATAGTTTAGCAGAAAGGATGAATAGGACATTGATTGAGAGAGTGAGGTGTATGCTCTCTGAAGCAAAATTACCCAAACACTTTTGGGGTGAGGCACTGTACACGGCAGTGCATGTTATTAATCTTAGTCCTACAGTTGCTTTGGACAGTGAGGTGCTAGACAAAATTTGGTTTGGCAAGAATGTCAGATATGATCATTTGCGAGTCTTCGGTTGCAAGGCATTTGTGCATGTTCCAAAGGATGAGAGATCCAAGTTGGATGCTAAGACGAGACAGTGCATCTTTATAGGTTATGGTCAAGATGAATTTGGTTACAGGTTTTATGATCCTATTGAGAAAAAGCTTATTAGAAGTCGTGATGTGGAGTTCATGGAAGACCAAACCATTGAAGACATTGATAAGGTGGAGAAGACTACACCCGAAAAAGGTAATAAGCTGATTGATGTTGATTCATTTTGGTTGCCTGTTTATAATCTGGATAATGCTAAGAGTAGTGTTCAACAAGATGAGCAACATAATTATGTTGATGATCAACTGCTTGGAGATGAGTTAGATGTTCCAACTAATGATGTTGAGAGAAACATGAGATGTCACAAGATGATTGTTGGCCCAGATGGCAACCCAAGAGGGGGGGGTGAATTGGGTACTTTAAAAATTAAGCCTTTTAAAACAATTTAAACTATTGATGAGAGGATATACACAATTAATTCAAGTTAAAGCACAATAGCAAGAGAGAGAGAGACAAATAAACACGGCAAACACAAAGATTTTATAGTGGTTCGGTGTATCCAACACCTACGTCCACTCCCAAGCTCCACTTGGGTCCACACTATAATCTCCTCGATTACAGTCGAGTTGTTTTACAAGCTCACAACCCAAACTTGTTGTTTTTCCGGGATCACAACGAACCCAGCCGGTTTTACACGGGCTCACCAGCACAAAACCCAACACACAAGCTATCCTTAGCTTGTGCCGAGGTAAACTACCTCCACTAATTCAATCCACTGATTGAATTAGCAAACAACAAGATAAAAATATGAGTTTAGTACAAAACAGCTCCTTTTGAGCAGATATTTCAAAATAAAAGCAAAGTTTAGAAGGGCCTGTTTAGATTCGATTTGAGTGCAGGCTTTTCTTCTTTTTCCTCAACTCCTTTGAAGTGTGGAATCGGGCCTCAGCTCAGATTCTTCACGGATTGAATGTTGGAGTTAATTTGAACTTATTCTCCCTTTCTTTGAATGTTGAAAATCTCTTGATTTGATCTTGAATGGCTCTTGGATTTTCTTCTAGACTTTCTTGGATTGATGAACTTGAGCACAGATGAAGTCTCCTTTGATTTCACTCCTTCTCTTTCACTCTATTTTTGAATCTCGGATTTTTCAAATGACGCTCTGTTTTTCCTCTTTCTGAAAGATTTTTCTTTTTTCTCTTGATATATATATGTATTTTTTGATTTGAAAACGGCCTCTCTATTTATAGACTCTGCAAAAATATAGCCGTTAGAAACAAAGAAATATAGCCGTTATTGAAAAATATTACCGTTGGCGCTGAGTTGGCATACAGAAAAAGTCACGCCCAGATTTGTTGGAGTCGGCTCCAACTTTAGGCGAGTCGGCTCGAAGACGCGATGCCAAAAATAGAAACATTCAGATAGTTAAGGGGTCGACTCAAGAAAAATAAGGTGTCGGCTCCTGACAGTCGGGGGTCGACTCATGAAAAGCAAGGGGTCGACTCGAGAAGTGCTCAGAAAAATAACTCTCTGGAGTCTGAGCAGAGTCGACTCTTACAGTCATGGAGTCGGCTCGACAATATCGGGGGTCGACTCTTGAAATCACAGGGGTCGACTCGAGAAAATCAGGAATCTCTGTATACTGAGTGGAGTCGACTCTGAAACTCTAGAGTCGGCTCCGGAACGTATCAAAAATCAGAGAATTTTCTGATTGACTTTGAAATTCGTTCCAGATTAATTTTAAATCAATTTTTGACTTGAATATAATAAATTTGACATTAAGAATCAATTCAAGATATGTTCCAAAAACTCATTGATTGAAATATGAAGTATAAAAATTTCTTTTTGAAAGCTTAAACATGGAGCTTGAAGCTACTTTCCAATTGATTATAGTCATACTTAACATACTCATTGATTATGAGAAATAAATTCATTGCTCATGTAAATAAATTCATTGCATCTTTTAATATACTCATGGCTTTTGGTAATCATCAAAATCAATAAAATTGGGGCAACAATTTCTCAACAATCTCCCCAACAATCTCCCCCTTTTTGATGATGACAAAAACATTGAGTATATGCATGATTAATTGAAGAATTTATTTAATTTTCATAGTTAGGCTCCCCCTGAATGAGGTAGCTCCCCCTATGAAACTCAAATAAATATCCCATTCATTCAATTTAAACTCATACACAGTTTAATGTCAAAATTCAGCATTTTCATCTAAATTGCTTTTTCATTCATTCTCTGTATGTGTAATGTTTAATTATTACTCCCTTCTCTCCCCCATTCAATTATTTATTATATGCATATACAATAACATTCGTTTAATTTCTCCCATGCATATACAGTCATGTATAAAACTCTCCCCTTTTTTGTTATCAACAAAAAGGTAGAGAAGCATCAAACACAATCACATTCACGATTTAAGATATGCTTTAACATGAACTGAGATTCATTGATAAATAAGAGAAGTACATTCAAACTCAAACTTCATTGAACATTCAAAACTAACTTTTCATTACTTCATTATATCAAAATGTAAATCATAATATAAATTTCATTACATTGCAAAAACTAAACATCCATTACATCAAAAATGTGTCCTTACAATTCTTGTTAAGTGATCTACGATGTTCTTCATTCCATCAGTTTGAAGCTTGACATATCTCTCAGTCTTTCGTCCAAAAGTACAAGCAGTTAAAATCTTGTCTTGAAGCTCGGCATTGCACTTTGCATAAGTCTTACCATCTCCACAAATGTCTTTAAGTTCTTCAAAAATATTCTTTAAATCACCACTTAAAGACTCAGTAGAGGAGCTAAGAGTAGATTCAATCTTGGTAATTCGATCTTCTAATGAATAGAGAGTTTCTTTAAGATTCATGAATTTACTGTCAAACTCAGTCTTCATTCTATCCTCTTGAGCATCAAGAAGACTCTTGAGCTGCTCTAACTGAAGATCCGAAAAACCAACTGATGAAGAAGATGGCTGATCAAACATTGGAGCAGGAGAAGGGGCCGGAACTGGAACAGAAGAACTAGGAGGCACAGGTGATGAATGTCTAACAGAAGGTCCAGGTGCCTCAACATCAGCGGCTCTATCTTCCAACTGATTTTTCCTTTCCCATCTACCATCTTTCTTCACAAATCCCATCCTATGAATAGTAGCCAAGCTATAGTAATCAGTGTGTCTCAAATTTCTCAATGGCTCACTATCGGAAATAATTATCCCTTGGCTTTGAAAAATCTTAGTTAATATCATGCCATAGGGTAGACTTGATTTCTTCTTGCTCCCACAGTCAGCTATGTACCAAATTATCATATTCGGAAGATTGATAGGTCTCCCAGCCACTACAGCATCCATAACAAAAATGTCTCTCTCAGATACATAATCAAACCTCCCAGTCTTAGGGAACAGAATCCTACTGCATATGTTATGGAGAAGCCTTAATTCCAAAGATAGTTGATTTGCTTGGACTTCTTCAAAACCAACAATTTCTTTATTTAACAATCTTGATAAAGCCGGGCTCCTATCATCAGGTGAAAATGTAGAAGGACCAGACACTGAAAGATCCAAAAGTCTTGAGAGTATATCCACTGTGACATTTATCCTATTTCCTCTAATCAAGCTGACCAATCCATTATCTCCTCTTGACAAATTTTTATAAAACTCTTTAACCAAGGCGGGGTAGGTTGGGCAATCTAATGAACACATTTTCTCCCATCCCATTTCAATTAATTGTCTTCCTACAAGAAAACCCTCCGCCTCAAATAGCTCAAAATCCACCTTTCTCCCGGTTGTAATAATTCTATCGGCTAGGCGGTCTACCTGAGAGGTGGCCGCAGCAGGAGAAGCACTCGGGGTTGAAGAGGACGAGGTGGAATCCATGCTCGGAGACGGTTCGCGAGCGGGACGCCTCACCGTCTTCTTCCTCTTCATCCCGGCCGCTCCAAGGCTAGAACCACGGGTTTTAGGTGCCATTGATTTAGTGGAAAGGTTAATCAAGGGTTTCTAAGGATTTGGTAGGTTGGGAAAATCTTTGGAGAGAGATTTTGATTGATTTGAGAAGATAGAAATGAACGAGGGTCGACTCTGCCCTAGAAAAATCGACCTGGGACCACTTCGAGTCGGCTCCCGCAAAGTGTGGAGTCGACTCCGGGTAGTCACAGAAACCTAACCCGAAGTGGAGTCGACTCGCACAGAGATGGGGTCGGCTCCAGAGTTTCAGCAGAAACATGGAGTCGACTCCGATACTGATCGAGTCGGCTCCGAGACCATTTCAGAGCAAAAACATAAAGTTTCAGAGAATCTGAAATGTGTCCGGACATTGATCATAGAAATTGATAAAAAATCATTGGATTTTAATAGATCAATTAGATATGAATTCTAGATAAGATTTCCTTAAAGATCAGGGATTTGAAAGAATTTTAGATAAAATTTCCTTAAAATCAAAGGATAGAAAGAGTTCTAGATAATTTTTCTTAGGGGTTTCAAATTCATTCTAATGGATCACAAATCCCTAACTCTCCTCTAAGATAACAGAATCTTTCTTCACTCAAGGGTTTTGTAAATATATCTGCTAATTGATCTTCAGTATTAACATAATCAAGACATATTTCTCCATTAGTTACATGTTCTCTAATAAAATGATATCTAATTTCTATGTGTTTTGTCCTAGAATGTTGAATTGGATTTTTTGTTAGATTAATTGCACTTGTATTGTCACATTTTATAGTGTTTGGATAGAATGAAGAAGAAACTTTGGCTATCATGAACACTATATTGAAATGGTGCTGCAAAGATTCCAGATGGAAATGCTAAGGCTGTAAGCACTCCTCTTGCTACTCATTTTAAGCTGAGTGCTAAACAAAGTCCTTCAAATGAAGTTGAGAAATTAGATATGGAACGGGTTCCTTATGCTTCTGTTGTGGGTAGTTTGATGTATGCAATGATGTGCACAAGACCAGACATAGCACATGCTATTGGTACTGTCAGTAGATTTCTGTCAAACCCAGGTAGAGAGCATTGGAATGCAGTGAAATGGATTTTAAGGTATCTTCGTGGTACAACTGGTATGCGGCTTTGTTTTGGAGGTGATGAGCCTACATTGGTGGGGTATTCAGACTCAGATATGGCTGGAGACATAGATTCCAGAAAGTTCACTTCGGGCTATATGATTAAATTTGTAGGGGGAGCTGTGGCTTGGCAGTCTAAGTTGCAGAGGTGTGTAGCATTGTCAACTACAGAGGCAGAGTTCATTGCCATTACTGAAGCATGCAAGGAGTTGCTATGGGTGAAGAAATTCTGACAGAAGCTAGGCTTTGTTCAGAACCAATATATGTTGTTTGTTGACAGTCAAAGTGCTATCCATCTTGGTAAGAATTCAACTTTCCATTCGAGGTCCAAACATATTGATGTGAGGTATCATTGGATACGTGATGTTTTGGATGCTAAGCTGTTGGAGTTGGCTAAAATTCATACTGATAATAATGATGCTGATATGATGACTAAAGCATTACCAAGAGGGAAGTTTGAAACTTGTTGTGAGATCGCCAGTTGGCGGTTATCTCCACATAGTTGTGAGGGAAAGATATGTTGGGTTTGGGCTCCCTTTCTATGTGAAGAAAAGGCCCAAATGTGTAAGCTCACTTTGTGTCACACTTGTCTAAGTGGTGAGACTGATTAGGGTGAGATTAGGTCATTTTTGAGAGAGAAGAGAGCCGCCATTCGAGAGAAGAGAAGAAGAAGCCCTTCCCGCATACTAAGATAGCCACCGTAAAGTTGATATTGCATATTCGTTCACCGTTGGATCGGGCTAAAATTTTGACAGTATATTTATGACATCTGGTTCTTCATTATGAACGGTACGATCGGTGAAACAAGGTCTGAGGTGCGAGAAACTCAGGTCGGATAGTAGCTCTAATTTTTGGATTTGTTAAACTATTGGTTCTCTATTGTAAGCTTCTTAGCTTTATTGTTGGTTGGCTGTGAGCACTCATTTGTGTTCTTGTTTGAGACTCTCCACTACAAGAAAATACTGAAATAGCGATGCAAATTTAGTGACGCAATTATGCATCACTAAATT
>UESW01002413.1:23247-63008 GCA_900491605.1 Calamus simplicifolius
GTCCTATTGTGATGACATTCTACTTGCAACCAATGATAAAGGGTTGCTACATGAGGTGAAACAATTCTCTCTAAAAAATTTTGATATGAAAGATATGAGTGAGGCATCTTTGTCATGGCATTAAGATCCATAGAGAAAGATCTCGAGGCATTTTGGGATTGTCTCAAGAAACTATATCAATAAAGTCTTGGAGAGATTTCGGATGAAAAATTGTTCACCAAGTGTTGCACCTATAGTGAAGGGTGACAAGTTCGCTTTGAACCAGTGCCCTAAAAATGAACTTGAATGGGAACAGATGCACAACATTCCATATGCTTCAGCTGTTGGAAGCCTAATGTATGCTCAGGGTTTGCACAAGACCTGACATAGCATTTGCAAGTAGAAATGTTGGGAAGATATCAGTAAATCCAGGTTTAGACCATTGGAGAGCTGCTAAAAAGGTCATGAGGTATCTTCAAGGGACCAAGGACTACATGCTCATGTATAGACAAACTGATCATTTGGAGATAGAGGGCTACTCAGATTCGGACTTTGCTGGCTGCGTTGATTCTCGGAAATCAACATCAGGATTTATATTTATGTTAGCTGGGGAGCCATATCATGGAGGAGTGCAAAGCAGACCTTGACTGCTACCTCTACTATGGAAGCGGAGTCGTTGCTTGTTTTGAGGCTACATCGCAAGGTGTATGGTTGAAGAGTTTCATCTCAGGGCTTAGAATTGTTGACTCCATAACTAGGCCAATTAAACTGTACTGTGACAATTCAGCTGCTGTATTTTTGGCTAAAAACCACAAGAGTAGTAGTCGAAGTAAACATACGACATTATATTTAGCCATAAGAGAATGTGTTAAAGAGAATAAAGTGGTCATAGAACACGTTAGCACTGAATTGATGATAGCTGATCCTTTGACTAAAGGCATGCCAATTAAGAAGTTTAAGGATCATGTGATAAGAATGGGAGTTGGTTCCATGATATAATTGTATTGATAACAATTTGTACAATGAACTCTTATTTCAATCGTTTGTTTATTTCGCTTCAGGTGTACACGTTATATGACTTTTGAGAATGACAAACTTTTCTTTGGACTCTGAATAAACTATGGTTTATTCATATTATGTGTCACATTTGGAATAGTGAGAAAGAAATTGAATGCATGTAATACATAGAAGATAATACTCAATTATAGAGGACCTATCGCTATGATTCATGTATTTAGTTTCTTGTTCAGTGTTGATAAAATATACGGACCAAGTGGGAGAATGTAGTAACCCATCTTAATAATGGTCCTAATTTTATTGACTAAACGTATCTCCTATTAAAGTGATAACAGCCCCCCTCCCTTAATACCTAAACGCTCGCTTGATGGGGCATGCGTTAAAGGAAATGGGTATAAAAAAGGGACCCCATCCTAAAGTTTTACAACACGATTCTCTCGAGAGAGATCCTAAAGTTTCAGAACAAGGTTCTCGAGAGAGATCCTAAGGTTCTCAAGAGAGAAACCTAAAAGCGGAGGCATTGGAATTGAGTCCCTGATCAAGAGCAATCATGAAGGCATACACCATCTGAATGCGAGAGCTCGTTGATTAGAAGACCGATCCATCGAGAGGAAGAGGGAAGATCAAAGGAAGATCAATCGAGATCGTTAAGAAAGGAAGATCTCCCGTGCAGTCCAAAGAAAACCAGGAAGATCGGATTCCTTACCACCATTAAATAATAATGGCTGGAGGTAATTATGTTTAAGCAAATTAAGTCTAACACATACGACACAGGTTAGAACATAAGCTTTTGGTTTTATAGATGAAGCGGAAGTAGCAAGACCACCTATTATTGCTCGCTTTTATGTGTAGATATAGATTAGAGGTCGTCGTAGCTTGTAAGTGGCCATAACTTTTAGCAATATGTTTAAATTTCACATTTAGTAAAATGATTGAAAATCATTTAAAAGTGCTTTAGACCTCTAAAAGCACTTGGATGCTCTAAAATACTTTAAATCTTTCAAAGGCTCAGACTAATAACAAGGTCTTAGTGTTAATGTCTAAAAATGGTTTTCGTGTGCCAATTGATGAGATCGATTTTTATTTGAACAATAGAGCACCTTCTAGAGGTGGAGAATTGTAAGGAGATTTAAAGAAATTCTTTAATGCTTAAGTCAATCCAAAGAAGAGATAAACAATTTAGAGTCCCTTTACTCTAGATTTGAGAATTAACCTTTAGAATCCATTTACTTGTGTAAAACTCAGGGATGCCTTTATAGATATTTGAGAGAGTCCTTGAGGAATTAATAGCTTTGGAGTGGATGGATTTGATAAGCTTTATCTCCGGATGACGTGTCTACCGGGGTTGAATCCATTCAAATGAGATTGCATGCTCGAACTTAAACTAGTCTCCTTCTTAATTAACAAGTGTTCAACTATTTGGATGAATCTGTTGGTATATGTGCTCATAAATAAATGATATTTATTATTTACTGATTAATTTAAAAAATTAATATTCTTTTGCATGCATGTTTTGATGCTTTATAAATATCAAAAAATTTTGAATTATTTAAATGTGCTTTAAATATTGTATATAAGTGTTATATATAGAAGATAATATTTAAAGAAAAATAATCTAAAATTGTCCATAATTGTAAATTAAAGTTGGATCTTTAATTTAAAATTACTAGTGCGGTTCATTATATTTGAATGAAATGATCTTATCCAAATTGTTGATAATAAGATTATCAAAATAAAAGCATTTTATATAATTTGATTATATAGGACTAGAACGTGATTAATTATGAATCTCTAATAAATTTAGTTGTTAAAATAGAGCATTCAAAATTAATCAATGATAATCAAATCAATCTTAATTATGAGTAATTAATAGACTTCTATTTATTATATTATATTTTTGACATGCCTGATAATGACACAGAAATATAGGTATATTAAAAAAATAATAATATAAATAGTCAAAAATATTAATATATAAGATGAAATCCATTTCTTCATAAAGAAGTTAGATAGACTGTTCCTATAAGTTTTGATTCTGAGGTTGAATAATAAAAGCGCTTAATTTATGATTAGATCATACATATATTATTTATTATAGAATCAATGGTACTTATGGATAAAGTATAATTAAAGAGGTTAATGAAGAATACCTAGCTTTAATTAAGAGGAGAATTGATTTATATGCAGTGACTATATCAATTGACAATTCAAATTTTTTTGAATATAACTAATTTTATAATTTTAAGAGTAAAGTTTCAAATTTTAATGGAGTAATTTGGAATTAATAATTTTGATATTTTAATTAAGGTGTTAACTAAATGTTAAAATTATTGGAGCTCCATAGTTCCTCGCTCCATTAAATTATGTAAACTTTATGATATATTGGATTGAGTTATTAATTTAAAATTAAGAATTCTAAATTAATTTACACATAGAAATTAATTGGATTAATTTCTATTTTAAATATATGATTATTTAAAAATAAATTTAAAATTATTTTAAATTAAAAATTATATGGCGTGCTAGGAACACATTGTAGGCATATTCGAAAAGAAGGATCCATGTAGAAGTTATTATTGTTGAAAAAAATATATAAGATTATTGGAGATATTTTCTCTCTCCGATATCATCCCATGATAAAGTATTAAAAGAAACCAACAATCGTTAAAGTAATCTCCAAGAGTTGAAAGTTATCTTAACATTTTAATTAATTAATTAATTAATTAAAAAAGGGATGGTTATTATTCTCTCATAATATAATATTCATGAGAGAAAATAACGTAAGCACCCACATAGAGTTTTCTCTTTCATCTTTACTTTGTCTCATGAGTTGAGAATATAAAGTGAATAAAAAACTCAGTTGGGTGATCTCAACCTCATGTGGCTAATCACATCCCCGGGTGGTACGGTAACAACCTGCATGGTTTTTCGAGCAAAAGTAATGATTTCAGCTTGGGCCTCAGCCTCGGCTTCGGCCTCGGCCTCAGCCTCTATTTCGGCTTCGACCTCGGCCTCAAGCTCAGCACGACCTCAGCTTCAGCCTCGGCCTCAGCCTCGAGCTCAGCACGACCTCAGCTTCAGCCTCGGCCTCAGCCTCGGCTTCGGCCTCAGCCTCGGCTTCGCCTCGATCTCGCCTCGCATGCTATCGGTCCATAGCTCCAGTCATGAAATCAACTTCAAACATTGAGCAGGGTAATTTGAAACACCCCAGAAACAACCGCATAGCCCGTTCACCCGTTCTGTTAGGGTCATGGGCAGTTACAAATACTATCTACAGTTGCCGATATTCACGATACGCGTTTAGCAGCTGTGCACCCACCTGCGGAGCTGATCTTAATGGAAGATTGGATTTCACTATTATCCGCGAAAGGTAAGAGGGACCCCTAAACAAGTATATAAAGCCTCGACGCACAACAAGCAGGGGATCTCTTCTCGAATCCTAATTCTTGTTCTCCAAATCGCTGACTTGAGCATCGAAGGGTCCCCACCGGAACTACCGGTCTGGGACTTTTCTTACAGGTTTCTGGCCAAAAGGAGAGGGCCATCATCTCTCGGAAGTCTATGAAGACCTTCTCGCATGGTGTTCTCGAGAAGTGATCTGGCAGCAACAGATTGGGGCGCTAGGTAGGGGGGATGCGACAGACGTTCATTTCCACACATCTGTGACCCCCACAACCTCTACAAGGAAGAAGATGGTGGTTACACGAGCGCAAGAGGCCTCCACTAGCCAGGCCAGGGGATGCCTCCCGTGGGCTGAGCAGTCGGAGGTCGACCTTCCTGTTCCGCCTTTCGTACAGCCGTAGCTTAACAAAGCTGATCGGCTCGATGCCCTGACCCAGCAGGTTCAGGACTTGATGGCAGTGGTGTGGGGACTACAGAAGTAGTGCTCCACCACCACGCCTGCGCCGCCCCAACATTCTTCGCCTCATGTGGAGGGTCCTGGAGCTAGCCGGTCTTATTGTGGCAGGACCCCTTCGAAGGCCTCCCATCGTGCATCCCCGAAGTCTCGTCGTCGGGAGGCCTCCAAATGGCGACAGTTTCCATCCCACCATTCCGATCGCTTTCCCAAGCGGCATGGTGAGAAGGAACCTAAGCAGGTGCATTCCCTGCACTGGCAGCCTTCTCCTTATTCATCTTCCGAATCCTCAAAGGAAGACACCAACAGGAAGACCGCTCGCCAGGCTGAGCGACAGTTGGATGAATATCATCAGCGGTTGGAGGAGCTTAGCCACATAATCACCAACCCACACGAGACGGACTATGACCACCGCCCCCCACTTTCTCGCCATATCATGGAGGAACCGGTCTCACCCTGGTTTCGTCTACCCTAGCTGGACCCATACGACGGCATGGTGGACCCCCTAGACTACCTGAAAAGCTACAAGGTCCTCATGGAAGTCCAGGGGCGATAGATTCTCTTCTTTGAGTCGCCTTCCAGGCTACACTTCAGAAGGCCACCCGGGCATGGTATTCTCGTTTGCCACTATGAAGTATCAACTCCTTCAAGCAACTTGAGCGATCTTTCCTGGCCCACTTCGATGCGTGCCGGAAGATCCCTTGGGTGGCTGATATCCTGTTCGCCATCCAGTAGAGGAATGACGAAACCCTAAAGGACTTTGTGGCTTGGTTCAAGGAGGCTGCGCTCAAGGTCTATAATCTTGAGGACTCCGTGGCCACTCTGGCCCTGAAGCGGGGACTTCGTCCTTCTAGGTTCGCTTATTTCCTGGACAAAAAGCCTTCCAGCTCTTATGCTGAACTATTGAGCCAGGCGCAGAAGTATATCCACACCGACGAAGTAAACTCTTCTAGGAGGGAGTTTGACAAAGGATCTGGCAACAAGCCAGTACCTTCGAAACCTGCTAGGGTGCGATCCAGAAAGTCCGAGCCACCTCGTTGCCCATACAACCGACCCCAGGCGTTGGTTCCTAAAGAACACTTCACTCCTCTCCTCGCCCCAATATCCCACATTCTGTTAGAGATTGAGGACGAGCCCTTCCTTCGGCGTCCACCTCCCATGAGGCCCGGAGTTCTCCGTAGTAGGGAGCTATATTGCCGATATCACAGAGACTACAGCCACGACACGGAAGATTGCCGCCTACTGAAGAAGGCTATCGAGGAACTTGTCCAGCAAGGCCACCTGGGCAAGTTCGTCTGTAGAGGAAACATTGCGGCCCCGGGCCCGTTAGCACCTCCTGCTCCTCAGCTTGGCATGGACAATGCCCCAACGGAGAAGATGGTGGCCATGATCTCATGGGGGGCAGGTAACAATTGTAAAAGACAACGTGAGGAGGGATTAGATTATGTAATTTCCTTCTTTAAAAGGGATCTACAAGGGGTGGAAAACAAGCATAATGATAGCGTCGTCGTGTCTATGATGATCGCAAAGCATCCTGTGAGAAGAATTTTAGTTGATAGTGGGAGCTCTGTCAATGTTTTGAGTTACGATGCTTTTGTTCAGATGAATTTGCCTAGTAGTTCCCTTCGGCCCATCACCACCCCCTTGATGGGTTTCACTGGAGATTCTATAAGGGTCGAGGGAGAAATCACTCTCCCTGGCACAACCGGGACTCCACTGTGTCAGAGCACGGTTCTCATGAACTTCTTGGTAGTCCGGGTCCCATTGGCTTACAATGCCATCCTTGGGAGATCTAGTTTGAACCTATTGGATGCTGTTATCTCCACCAAAAGATTATTGTAAAGTTCCCCACCGGTAGGGAGGTTGGAGAGATGATGGGAGAGCAGAGCCCACTACCACTCTGCTACCACTTAGCCCCCAATCCACAAGGGGCGGTGTCAGCAACAGCACCTGAGCTGCTCGACCCCCGAGACTCGGAGAAGAGGGGGGAGCCTACCAAGCACTTGCTGACCTTCCCATTGGGGGAGGACTCGATGAGGACTATTCAGATTGGAGCTCTACTTCTGGAGGAGGCACGCGATCAGCTTCTTGCTTTCGTACGAGTCAACTCTGACATTTTTGCATGGTCATCGTCCGACATGCCGGGTATCCCTGAGGAGGTGATTACTCATCAACTCAACATCAAATTAGGGTGCCGACCTATTCGGTAAAAGAAGAGAAGCTTCGCCCCAGACCGGCAGAAGGCCATTGATGAAAAGATCCGCAAGCTGGAGGCTGCAGGCCACATTCAGGAGGTCCATTACACAGACTTGCTGGCCAACGTCGTGATGGTCTGCAAAGCTATTAGAAGCTAGAGGATATGTGTAGATTTCACCAACCTTAACAAAGCATGCATCAAGGATAGCTACCCCTTGCCTCGGATTGACCAGCTGGTGGATGCTACGTCCGGTCATAAGACCCTTAGGTTCATGGATGCCTTCTCTAGCTACAACCAGATCAAGATGGACCTGGCGGACGAGGAAGCTACCTCATTTGTGATCGAAAAGGGGATATACTACTACAAGGTAATGCCTTTCGGACTGAAGAACGCTAGGGCCACGTACCAGAGGTTAATGAATAAAGTCTTTGGAGACCAAATTGGACGCAACATGGAAGTGTACATGGACGACATGTTGACCAAAAGTATTCATACTACTGACCACATTATCGATCTGACGGAGACCTTCGGCAACCTTCACTGGTACCAGATGAGGCTGAACCCCCGCAAATGCGCCTTTGGGGTGACAACAGGCAAATTTTTGGGTTTCATGGTGATACAACGCGGGATCGAGGTGAATCCTGATAAGATCCGAGCCATCTTGGACATGAGGTTTCCGTCTAATAAGAAGGAGGTACAGCGCTTGACTGGAAGGGTGGCGGCCTTAAGCCATTTTTTGTCTAAGTCCGCAGAGAGATGTCTGCCTTTCTTTATGGCTCTATGCAAAGTCAGTGGCTTCGAATGGACGGAGGAGTGCCAGAAGGCTTTCAAGGGATTAAAAGAGTTCTTATCCACCCCGCCACTATTATCCAAACCAAGGGGTGGGGAGGAGCTCCTTCTGTACCTCACGGCCTCTCCCGAGACTATCAGCTCCATGCTTATTCACATGGATGCCAATGGTACACAAAAGCCAGTATACTATACCAGTAAGGTGCTTCACGATGCGGAGACTAGATATTCCAAAATCGAGAATATCTTTGCATTGATCATCTCTGCTCAACGCTTCAGGCCTTATTTCCAAGCTCATCCGATCGTGGTGGTCACATATCAACCACTCAAGGCAATCCTCTCTTGCCTCGATACCTCTAGCCGATTGGCAAAGTGGGCACTCAAGCTGAGGGAATTTGACCTATCATTTTGACCTAGGTCGGCTATGAAGTCGCAGGTCCAAGCAAACTTCCTAGTCGAGTGCACTTGGATAGAAGAGCAGCCGAAGGAGTCCCATGCAAACCCTTCGGGCATTGAAACTGAGGAAAGAGGGGATGACTGGATCCTTCATGTAGACGAAGCATCAAATTCTCAAGGGAGCAGGGTAAGCCTCATCCTGGCTAATCCAGATGGAGTTGTGACCGAGTACGCCCTCCATTTCCTCTTCCCAGCCACTAACATCAGGCTGAGTATGAAGCCTTATTGTCAGGAATGAGATTGGCTCGGGAGCTCGGGGTAAAATGCCTTAGAGTCTTCACCGACTCCCAGCTAGTCTCTGGTCAAAACAAAGGGGAATATGAGGCGCAGGATCCTACAATGTCCCGTTACTTGAGTATGGTGCAGTCACAAGTCTCTCCCTTGACCCACTTCAGTGTCAGCTACATTCCTCGGAGGGAGAACGCCAGAGCTGATGCTTTGTCTTGGTTAGCCACCTCGGCTGACGAGACCTTGGGAAGGACCTACGTGGAGCATCTGGAAGCCCCAAGCATCGATGCGGTAGAAGAATCCATGTCAGTCTGCCAAGAGCCTTCCTGGATGGATGTTTATATTCAATACTTCACCGCTGGTGCCCTCCTAGCTGACCCCGCCGAAGCCAAATTATTCAAGTGGTGAGTACACAAGTTCCTGATGTTCGACGGGCAACTTTACTGAAGATCCTTCTCTCATCCTCTCCTCAAGTGTGTTGGTCCTGCCGACGTCGATTACATCCTTCGTGAAATCCATGAGAATATTTGCAGAAACCACTTGGGGGGTAGAGCGCTGTCACATAAGGCCCTTCTCCAAGGCTACTACTGGCCCTATTGGGAGAGTTAATCCCCGAGGCATGCATATTTTAAAATTTGATAACAATTATCAATGCAGAAATTTAAAGATTACATATTAATCTTTCTAACATGCATTAAGATCATATCTTTACCTTATATTATAAGATCGTTTGATCTAAGTATTGCATATAAATTAAATAATTAAGATCATATCTTAATCTTCAAGATGAGAAGTCATACTACTCATCTTGAAGCCTGCCTTAAGATCTAAGGATCAAATCACTCACCTTAAGAACAGTAGGTAAATCCTTTGTGCTCTGCAGCCGTTCAATCGTCCGGCCTCTACTATTGTCCACGCAAAGCCCCCGAATGATCGGATTCCCAGGAGTGCTAGCTCACGAAAAAATAATTTTGCTGATCTTGAATTCTTCCACTTGAATCTTCCTCCAAGATCCACCAAGCTTTTGCTAACACTAAAATCACACCAGAATTTTCTATTCTAACTCTTAGAACTGTAATACTTGGTTCTAACTTTTTAGAATTTTTGATCTCTTTTGATCTTGTGTTGTTGTTATCTGGTGAGGGATGTCCTCTATTTATAGTTTCATATTAGCCAGTCTATTGAATTCTAACATTTAGAATTCTGCTGTTTTTATGAAAACCAAAGAGACATATTAAATTCACACACTATCAATGCATGAAGAGTTGTGTGGAGTGCTCTTCCAAAGAGGCACATTAATTCATATGCTTGTCAATGCACGGAGAGTTGTGTGGAGTGCTCTTCCAAAGAGGCACCTTTTAGTAAAATTTATTTTTCTTGAACTTGGGAATCATTGAAGAAACTAAAAGTTATAAATTAAATTCTGCATGAGAATTTAATTTCTCATGAGATAAGATTTTAGTTATCTCATCATGCGAGAAAACCTTTTTCACACATGGGGTTTGGATTTTTGGTTTTAAGCTAATTTGAATTTATTGGATTAAACCAATATAGATCATGGTCTTAGCCCAAATCAATTTTGGCTAATCCTGAATCTATTTAAATCCAAATCAAATCTAATTTCAAACCAATATTTGAAATTGATTAGTCCTTCTAGTAGACTTAAACCAAATTGAATCTTATTCACTTGTACTTAATCCAATTGAGATAATTCAATCAATCAAATTGATTAATTAAATCATATACGATTCTCAATCGTTGATTAGCAAATAGATCATCCTAGGAAACTTCTATGCGTGTGACTCTCTAGGTTCGAACCTAAGCCGGTAGCATAGAAACAATTTTCTATACTAATCGATGTTCCCATCTAGCAATGGAACCCGACGTCCGGATAGGTCGAAGAGTTGCCGAGCAAACTCCAAGAACCCTAAGAAATAGTTACCGTATAATTCATCCTCTTGACCACAAATGCTAAGGATGGCTTAAGAGCCTGTCAACTCTAAACACAAATCCATAAAGTGATTTCAATTTTAGTGATCATGTGACTTTCACATGAAGTGCCTTGGCCAAGGTCTTGCTAAATTGAAACACAAGCATTTCTCCTTTTAACGGGATAGGTCAAATTCCATCTTGATCTACAACTGACTACCACAAGTACTTGACTGCACCCAGTAACCTTTCGTAGCTGGATTAGAAATCCAGGTGGTCCAGCACCTAAGTACAATGAGTTTCTTGTAAGCCACTGGTTGTGATCTTCAGGTCTGAAGGATACTTATACCTATATCTTCTCATATTAACTCTTGATAGTAGAGTATCCGAAAATGAGTCACGTTCGGTGAAATGTACTCCTACACTTTCACTTGTATGTCATACCAGTGTCTCTACACTCCTTGGTTAAGAGGACAACCAACAAATATGATATACAACGTCCTATAATTGATAGTACTATGGCCCTGTCATAGTATATCATTTGGTCGCGAACTCTTTTAAGGACCTTCAAAGATAAATCTCCTTTATCGTGAAGGAAGATCCTGAGGGCTTCATTACTATTAGGAGTTTTAAGAAGATGTTCTTGTAATGAATAAACTGCCAAATAACTTTTATTAATATCAATTTATATACAATTTATATCAACATAATCATCAAATGATTGGCTTTAGGATAATTCCGAACAAACTCCCACTTAGCTTAAAGCCACTCATTACAGTATCTAATACCCATCTTCAATTTATAGTCATCAAACTCCTTGATGCTGAGTGCTTTAGTAAATGGGTCACCTAGGTTTTTCTTTCCATCAATCTTCTGAAGATTTATGTCACCTCGGTCTACAATCTCTCGTATAAGATGAAACCGATGCAGTATGTGCTTGGTGCGCTGATGTGCTCATGGTTCCTTTGCTTGAGCTATGGTACCAGTACTGTCACTGTACAATAGGACTGATCCATCTATGAAAAGTGCCACTCCAAGCTCAGAGATAAACTTTCGCAGCCACATAGCTTCTTTCGCAGCATCTGATGCAGCGATGTACTCTGCCTCGCACATCGAATCTGCCACTGTATGTTGCTTGAAACTTTTCTAGCAAACAGCTCCATCATTTAGGATAAACACGAAACCTGATACAGTTTTGCTATCATCATGATCTTATTGGAAACTGGAATCAGTATATCCAACAAGTTTCAAATCAGACTCTCCATAGACTAACCTCTGGTCCTTAGTATTTCTTAAATACTTAAGGATTGTCTTAACAACTTGCCAGTGTTTTTCTCCTGGATCAGATTGGTATCTACTCACTACTCCTAGTGAGTATGCCACATCTGGTCTTGTACATGTCATGGTGTACATAATCGATCCTACTACCGAAGCATATGGAATTCGACTCATACGTTCTCTTTCATTAGGAGTTGTCGGACAATCCTTCTTAGAAAGATGAATTCCATGGCCTATAGGAAGATAGCCTTTCTTGGAATTCTCCATGCTAAACCTCTTTAGCACTGTGTCAATGTACATAGATTGGGATAAACCAAGCATCCTCTTAGATCTATCTCTATAGATCTTCATCCCGAGAATGTATGATGCTTCTCCCAGATCTTTCATAGAGAATTGTGATGATAACCATGTCTTTATTCCTTGTAATGCAGGGACATCATTCCCGATTAAGAGAATGTCATCCACATATAATACAAGAAATACAATAATGGAACCGTTAGCCCATTTATAAATGCAAGGTTCTTCTTTATTCTTAATAAAGCCATAAGATTTGATCACTTTATCAAATTGTATGTTCCAACTCCTAGATGCTTGCTTAAGTCCATAAATAGACTTCTGTAGCCTGCACACTTTAGACTCGTCTTTAGATATAAAACCTTTAGGCTGTATCATATACATATGTTCTTCTAAATCACAATTTAGAAAAACGGTTTTAACATCCATTTGCCAAATCTCATAATCTAAGTGTGCTGCTATAGCTAGCATAATCCGAATGGATTTCAGCATTGCCATAGGAGAAAATGTTTCATCATAGTCAATACCATAATGTTGACGATACCCCTTGGCAATCAGACGTGCTTTATATGTCTCAACCTTTCCGTCTGCGCCTCTTTTCCTCTTGAAAACCCACTTACACCTTATGGGTTTTATCCCTTTGGGTGGGTCAACTAATGTCCATACATTATTGTCCTTCATGGAATCAAGTTCGGATTTCATGGCATCAAGCCATTTATTAGAGTCAGTCCTTTGCATAGCATCCATATAGGTGATCGGATCCTCGTTGTTCTCATCGAGTTCAACAGGATCATCGTTCTGGACCAAGAAACCTAAGCATCTATCCGGTTGATGTGGTACTCTACCAGATCGCCTTAATGGTGCATCTAAAATGGGTTTTGAGTTTGATCTAATCAACTCATATTCTAAGGGTTCATTGGTTTGTGTTGTTCCTTCTACTTGATGAACTTCCTCAAGTTCAACATTAGAGCTATTTGTTCCTTCACTAAGGAACTCCTTTTCAAGAAAAACTGCTCTATTACTAATGAACAACTTTTGCTCTTCAGTATTGTAGAAGTAATATCCTTTGGTTTCTTTCGGATAGCGATGAAAAAATATTTGTCAGATTTGGGTTCAAGTTTGTCTGATTTTACACGTTTCACATAAGCTGGACACCCACAGACTCTCAGATAGGTGATTACCGGTTTATGTCCATACCACATCTCATGTGGAGTTTTTGAAACAGACTTACTTGGAACCTTATTGAAAATATGACAAGCTGATTCTAATGCATATCCCCAAAAGGATATTGGCAAGCTTGCAAAACCCATCATGGACTGAACCATGTCTAACAGAGTTTGATTCCTCCTTTCCAACACACCGTTATGTTGTGGTGTTCCTGGAGGAGTCCATTGGGAGAGAATCCCATTCTTCCTTAAATATGTCACAAAGTTATTGGAAAGGTATTCGCCTCCTCGATCTGATCGAAGGATCTTAATACATTTTCCTGTTTGTTTTTCTACTTCTTTATGATATTGTTTGAACATTTCAAACGATTCAGATTTATGTCGCATAAGATAGATATAACCGAACCTAGAAAGGTCGTTTGTAAAAGTAATGAAGTAGTAATATCTACCTTTGGCACAAGTGCTCATTGGTCCACATACATCAGTATGTACTAGACTTAATAGCTCTTTAGCTCTTTCACCTTTTCCAGTAAAAGATGACTTGGTCATTTTACCAAGAAGACAGGATTCATAGGTAGTTAATGATTCAAAATCATCAACTCGAAGGATGCCCTCCTGAGTTAACCTGTTTAATCTGTTCTTATTGATATGACCCAGCCGATGGTGCCAAAGATAAATGTCTGTGACATCAGTTGTTCTAGGGCGCTTACTTGATTTGTACACTACATTCACAGGCTGTGATAATATATAAATGCCATTAGATAAATGCCCAGTCATTACAGTGACTCCATTCATAATGATATTCAAAGTAACATCCTTTATTGAAATTTCATAATGACTTTTGGCCAGAAGGCCTACAGAAATTACGTTCAACAAGAATGTTGGGCAAAAATGACAATCATTTAGTATAATGACATTTCTATTGAAAACTATTTCAAAAACTCCTAATACCAGAACTGGAACTAATCTTCCATCGCCGACATTAAGGAATCTTTCATTGTCCTCAAATCTTTTAGTGACCTATAGTCCTTGCAATGAATTACAAATGTTAAAAGGATTCCCGGTATCCAATACCCAGGTCTGATTATCATATACAGAAAAATTACAAGGTGTTACCATATAAATACCTTGTTGAGCAACATCTTGCCCCTTTTTCTTCTTCAGCCTGTTTGGATCAAGTGTGGCAATGTAAAGAGGACAGTTCCTCTTCCAGTGCCCTTGCATCTTGCAATAAAAGCATTCAGCTTGACTTTTATCAACTTTCTTCTTCTGCATCTGACCCCTTATAGATGTCCTAGCATGTTGCACCTTTTTCTTATTCTTTTTCTCTTCCCTTTCCCAAAGGGTTGACGCCCTACCTTAGATCCTTCAACCACATTAACCAAACCCTTAGAGAGCTGGTTATCCTTCTTAAAGTTCTGTAACAACCCCAACAAATCGTGGTAGTTGACTGCAGGCTTTGTCTTTCGAAAATGAGTAAGGAAAGGTCAGAAGGATGGAGGCAAGGAATTCAGGATCGCATCTTTTCCCAACTGCTCATGTAGGGGAAAGCCGAGCTTGCTTAGCAGTTCTATCTTCTCGATCATGTACAATACATGATCAGTGACAAGAGATCCATCCCTCATTCGAGCATTAAAAATAGCACAACTAGTCTTGTGCCTTTCAACGTCGTCAGGTGTGCTGAAAGATTCATTCAACATTTGAATGATTTCTTCTGGCTGAGCATTCTCGAATCGGCGACCGAATTCATCGTTCATTGCTGCTAGCATGATGCAACGTACGCTAGTTCTATCATTGAGCCACTTCTGATAAGTGTCTTTCTCAGAACTTTGTGTGTTTGCATCAGGTATCTTTGGTGCAGAATTATTAAGAATATATAGAATCCTCTCATGCTCAAGGATGATCTTAAGTTTTCTAAACCAGCTATTGAAATTTGAACCATTCAACTTATCACTATCCAATAGGGACCTTAATGATAAATTAGTGGCCATTTTCTGTATAAGGAAAAACTAAAGTTTATTAGTACATAAATTGATTTAGTCTAAAGACTTGGACTTTAGTCTAAAGATTCTCTTACTATTTTGTTTAAATTGGCAGCCTCTACACCCCAATTCGAAGAATTATTCTTAATTCTTTAGCGGGCACTAAGATCTACATAGACTACATACAGGCCCAAGTAAAGCTTGGCCAACCCATATGCATCTAAGAGTAGGTTCAAAACCAATTGTTTTCCAAAATAATTCTTAGTGTTCAGTTTTGCCCCATGTACCTCTTCAGCAGGCATGGAGTGCCTCCACTGAAAGTTCTGGTTAGGTCCAACCATTAAATGATATAATCAGTGTAACCTATCAATAGACAACCAAGCCCGAGTGAAGCTCGGCTCACCTGACTGTCTATTTAATAGTTACGCTGACTTATCATATAATGAATGATAATTCCGATGGTTGACAAGCACCAGGCATGGAGTGCCTCCAATAATTATCAAGACATCAGACTCATTATCACCCACCTTAATTGGAGGCTATGATCTAGTTATCATATAACTATTTCATTTTAAGGACCTAATAATTTTAGAGGATTTTATAATTTGAAGACAAATTGACTAATCAAGTTCTCCCACTGAATGTATGAAATGGGTAGAATGAAACAAGATTAAGTCAGGTTAAGTGGCACCTAAATCAGTCAGACTGATTTCCTTACAGGCTTAGGTCAACCCGAATCAGGTAAATGATCTGAATCATAAATGGTTCACCACATTGACCAGGTGAGTGAGATCAATGAGAGGGATATGCCATTAACTCGTTAAAGACACATCAATACGAGTAGCTCCCAATTTAAAACCATTCGATCATTGATCCTAGAGCAACTTTCCAACTCACCTTGACATCATATGGTTAACCAATTCTGATTTGACCATCTAAGAGATTCATGCTCAACCACGGAGCCTAATCTACTTCCATTTGGTTTAATCAAAGAGAAGGACATGATCAACTACAACTATTGTTTGATTTAGAGCATTCTTAACCTAATCTAATTAGATTTGTTCAAATACTCTTTTAGTCCAGTTGATTTAAACCTTAGGGTCTAATCCTTTATGGACCCGATTTAGCTAACCCAAAAGATTAAATATATTTCATGTTTACATGTCATATATTTCAATCAAGCATCACATGTATTATGTTACTACTCATAATTCCTATATTTAGATCATATCTAAAGAGAATATGAATTAACATTTGACATTCAAATTAGACTCTCATAAATATTTGTATGTATCATAACATAGACATCATGCCATCATATATCATATCTATGTTTTATACTAAACATGCAAATATCATGCTTTTATACAACATCAATATGTATCAAATATAAAACATCTTTTGAGAGTGCTTGTAATCTATGTTTTGATGCATAAGCTCAATTTAAATTATCTTTGGATTGAGCATCAATGATAAAACAATAGCACGTCAATATGTCACAGAATACCTCATTGAATGGATACTTTGGATTTTCAATCCATCTGTGACCATATAGCCTTGCGATTAGTTTTAGCCATAATTACACAATTAATAAGAACATTAATTTACATGCAATAAATTAGATCAATAAGAAACCATTGCTCTGATACCATTTGTTGGGAGAGTTAATCCCCGAGACATGCATATTTTAAAATTTGATAACAATTATCAATGCAGAAATTTAAAGATTACATATTAATCTTTCTAACATGCATCAAGATCATATCTTTGCCTTATATTATAAGATCGTTTGATTTAAGTATTGCATATAAATTAAATAATTAAGATCATATCTTAATCTTCAAGATGAGAAGTCATACTACTCATCTTGAAGCCTGCCTTAAGATCTAAGGATCAAATAACTCACCTTAAGAACAGTAGGTAAATCCTTTATGTTCTGCAGCCGTTCAATCATCCGGCCTCTAGTATTGTCCACGCGAAGCCCCCGAATGATCGAATTCCCGGGAGTGCTAGCTCGTGGAAAAATAATTTTGCTGATCTTGAATTCTTCCACTTGAATCTTCCTCCAAGATCCACCAAGCTTTTGCTAACACTAAAATCACACCAGAATTTTCTGTTCTAACTCTTAGAACTGTAACACTTGGTTCTAACTCTTTACAATTTTTGATCTCTTTTGATCTTGTGTTGTTGTTATCTGGTGAGGGATGTCCACTATTTATAGTTTCATATTAGCTAGTCTATTAAATTCTAACACTTAGAATTCCGTTGTTTTTGTGAAAACCAAAGAGACATATAAAATTCACACACTTATCAATGTATGAAGAGTTGTGTGGAGTGCTCTTCCAAAGAGGCACATTAATTCACACGCTTGTCAATGCACAGAGAGTTGTGTGGAGAAAGAGGCACATTAATTGACACACTTGTCAATGCACGGAGAGTTGTATGGAGTGCTCTTCCAAAGAGGCACATTAATTCATATACTTATCAATGCATGGAGAGTTGTGTGGAGTGCTCTTCCAAAGAGGTACCTTTTAGCAAAATTTATTTTTCTTGAACTTGGAAATCATTTGAAGAAGACTAAAAGTTATAAATTAAATTCTGCATGAGAATTTAATTTCTGATGAGATGAGATTTTAGTTATCTCATCATGCGAGAAAACCTTTTTCACACATGGGGTTTGGATTTTTGGTTTTAAGCTAATTTAAATTTATTGGATTAAACAAATATAGATCATGGTCCTAGCCCAAATCAATTTGGCTAATCCTGAATCTATTTAAATCCAAATCAAATCTAATTTCAAATCAATATTTGAAATTGATTAGTCCTTCTAGTAGACTTAAACCAAATTGAATCTTATTCACTTGTACTTAATCCAATTGAGATAATTCAATCAATCAAATTGATTAATTAAATCATATACGATTCTCAATCGTTGATCAGCAAATAGATCATCCTAGGAAACTTCATGCGTGTGACTCTCTAGGTTCGAACCTAAGCCGGTAGCATAGAAATAATTTTCTATACTAATCGATGTGCCCATCTAGCAATGGAACCCGACGTCCAGATAGGTCAAAGAGTTACCGAGCAAACTCCAAGAATCCTAAGAAATAGTTACCGTATAATTCATCCTCTTGACCACAAATGCTAAGGATGGCTTAAGAGCCTGTCAACTCTAAATAGCAAATCCATAAAGTGATTTCAATTTTAGTGATCATGTGACTTTCACATGAAGTGCCTTGGCCAAGGTCTTGCTAAATTGAAACACAAGCATTTCTCCTTTTAACGGAATAGGTCAAATTCCATCTTGATCCACAACTGACTACCATAAGTACTTGACTGCACCCAGTAACCTTTCGTAGCTGGATTAAAAATCCAGGTGGTCCGGCACCTAAGTACAATTAGTTTTTTGTAAGCCACTGGTTGTGATCTTTAGGTCCGAAGGATACTTATACCTATATCTTCTCGGATTAACTCTTGACAGTAGAGTATCAGGAAATGAGCCACGTTCAATGAAATGTACTCCTACACTTTCACCTGTATGTCATCCAGTGTCTCTACACTCCTTGGTTAAGAGGACAACCAATAAATATGATATACAATGTCCTATAATTGATAGTACTATGACCCTATCATAGTATATCATTTGGTCGTAAACTCTTTTAAGGAACTTCAAAGATAAATCCTCCTTTATCGTGAAGGAAGATCCTGAGGGCTTCATTACTATTAGGAGTTTTAAGAAGATATTCTTGTAATGAATAAACTACCAAATAACCTTTATTAATATATCAATTTATATACAATTTACATCAACACAATCATCAAATGATTGGCTTTAGGATACAATTCCCAACATGCCCACCATGCAAGAAGACGCGGCTGAACTAGTTCGAAAGTGTGACAGTTGCTAGCGACATGCCAACATTCAATGGCTGCCCGCCTCTCAACTGAGCCCCTTGTCGGCCCAATGGCCTTTCGCCCAGTGGAAAATGGACATCTTGGGACCATTCCCTCCAACCTCTGGTCAGCGGAAGTTTTTTCTTATCGCCATCGACCACTTCATCAAGTGGGTAGAGGCCGAAGCACTGGCCAAGATTACCGAAGCCAAGGTGAGGAACTTCTTCTGGAAGTTTGTTATTTATCGGTTTGGACTACCCCATACACTTGTTACCGATAACGGGCGCCAGTTCAACAACATCCCATTCAGAGACTTCTATGCTGAACTAGGAATATATCAGAGGTTCACTTCTGTCGATCACCCGCAAACAAATGGGGCGGCCGAAGTGACGAATCGAACAATCCTTCAAGGGCTTAGGACATGCTTGGATGATTTCAAAGGAAGATGGGTGGAGGAGCTCCTGAACGTGCTGTGGGCATATCATACAACATCACAAACCCCCATAGAAGAAACTCCTTTCAGCCTTGTGTTCGGGTCGGAGGCAGTCATCCCGGTGGAGATTGGCATCCCTAGTCCCCGGACGCAATCGTATGATGAGGAGGACAACTCTAACTAGTTGAGAGTCAATCTTGACCTCGTTGAAGAGCTCCGCGATCGAGCACGACTCAGAATGGCTTCCTACCGACAGAGGATTGCAAAATACTATAATGCTTGAGTTCATCCCAGAACATTCCTCTCTGGGGACTTAGTCCTCAGACGAGCCAAAATATCCAAGCCTACGAAGAGGGAAAAACTGTCTCCCAATTGGGAAGGGCCTTATCAAGTCACCGACGCACTTCATCGCAGAGCATATTGGATTGAAGGGCTAGATGGGAAGCCTCTTTCTCATACCTAGAATGCGGACAACCTACGATGGTATTATCAGTAGTGTACTAATATATTAAGTTTGAGCATATTTGCTAGAATAACATTTATTCTTACTAACGAAAGTGTCTTTGAGTGATTTTGCTTCTCACTCAAGCCCGACTTTGTTGGAAAATTATTGATGAATTATTTACCCAATTATTGATTTTGATGATTAACAAAAGCCATGAGAATATTCATTATGTTTCTGATAATTTGACGAGTGTTTCATGAGTTAAGATCAAGTATTTATCCAAAAATTATATTGAAACAAGTTTGAATCAGTTTTGAATTGAATTTCAATGGAATATATTTAAGTTCAAAACTTGGAGCTGACACCACTGTGTCTGGAGCCGACTCCATAGCGTATTAGAATTTTGGTATGGTTCGGAGTCGATACCTAGAGTTTCGGAGTCGACACTTGAAGTTTCGGAGCCGACACCCAACCTGGTGGAGCCAACTCTAACTTGATTCATAGAGACTTCGTTTTTGGAGCATTTCTTGGAGCCGACACTTCAGAAATCGGGAGCCAACTCCAGTCTGTGGGGAGTCGACACTTTGCAAAGTGGGAGCTGACTCCACATCAAATTAAATTTTGCTATTTATGGAAAGACGAATTGGAGCCGACACATGGAAAGTTGGAGCCGACTCCAACCTGTCAGGAATGGATTTTCAAATTATCAGAATGGACTCTAACGGTAATATTTTTCTACCTAATCTCTAACGGCTATATTTCTTTACGTGTAGAAACAATCCAAGTACCTTGTAACGGCTATTTTTCTCACTTAATCTTGGATTAATAAGTCTATAAAAGAGGGCATCCGTCTGTTTGAAAATAAGAACGAAAAATAGAGAAAATATCAAAAAAAATCGAGAGAAATATCCAGTGAAAAAGAAAGAGTAAATCTCTGAGTTCAAGCCTATCAATCCAAGAGAGATTCAAAAGAAATCAAAAGCCTTCAAAGATCTATTTCGGAGGATTTTCAAAGAAGAAAAGAAGAAGCTCAAAAGCCCTTTTTCTCTTCAACTTCTCTACAACAAATTTCTATGAAGAATCAAAGCTGAAGCTTGATTCAACCTTTCAAAAGAGAAGAGGAATAGAAGAAAACAAGAAAAGCTCACATTCAAATCGCTTCAAACAGGCTTTTCTAATCCTTGTTCATTTAAATTGCATATTTCCTCATTTAAGGAGCTGTTTGTATTGAAACTTTATTTCTAAATTATTGTTTGCTAATTCAATCAGGAGGATTGAATTAGTGGAGGTAGTTTACCTTGGGTCAAGCTAAGGTTAGCTTGGGTTTGGGTTGTGTGCTGGTGAGCCCAGAAAAACCGGCTAGGTTCGTTGTGATCCCGGGTAAAACAACACATTGGAGTTGTGAGCTTGTAAAACAACTCGACTGTAATAGGTGGAATTATAGTGTGGACCCAAGTGTTACTTGGGAGTGGACATAGGTATTGGATACACCGAACTACTATAAAATCCTTGTGTTTTCCGTGTACTTATCTCTCTCTCTCTCTATCTTCTCTATTTGTGCTTAGATTTTATTAATTTAGTTTACTTAAGCACTTTCATATCAATCCAATTATTTTCAAAGAGTCAAATTTTTTAAAGTACCCAATTCACCCCCCACTCTTTGGTTGCCATCTGGGCCAACTATTGGTATCAGAGCTTGTGCTCATTTAAATTTGATCTAACGATCAAGAGTTAAAGATCCAAATGGCAGGTCAAGCTGGATCATCTTTTTTAGAAGGTCCATCCACTAATCAACCTCCTTTATTTAATAGTACAAATTATGGTTATTGGAAAGCAAGAATGAGGATTTTTATTCAAGCTTTAGATTATGATTTGTGGAGTGTCATCACTAATGGACCTAGCACACCCACACACATTGTAGATGGTTCCATTGTTCCTAAGCTCGAAAGGAATTGGAATAAGAACGATAGGAAGATGGCTCAGCTCAATGCTAAAGCCATGAATGTTTTATATTGTTCTTTAGATGCTAATGAGTTTAATCGCATTTCTACTTGTATTTTTGCCAAACAAATTTGGGATAGACTAGAAGTTACCCATAAGGGTATTAACCAAGTAAAAGAATCTAAAATTAACATTCTAGTGCACAATATGAATTGTTTAGCATAGAACAAACTGAATCGATAACTTGCATGTACACTAGATTCACTGATATTGTGAATGGCTTGAAGAGTCTTGGCAAGACATATACTAACTTTGAATTGTTGCGCAAAATTCTTAGGTCTCTTCCAAGATCATGGGAAGCCAAGGTGACTGTAATCCAAGAAGCTAAAGACTTAATGCTCTACCTTTGGAGGAGTTACTTGGATCATTAATGATCCATGAACTAACAATGAAACAACATCAAGAGGAAGAGGTCAAAAAGAAGAGAACCATAGCTCTTAAGGCTGCAGAAATTAAAGAAAGCAGTTAGTGAGGATGATGAAGATGATGATGAGATAGCTCTCCTTGCAAGAAATTTAAGAAATTTATGCAAAGAAGGAGACCCTTCCATAAGAGAAAGTTTGGAACAAAAATGGAAGGAGAAAGGGAGAAAGAGAAGGACAAAGAAAAAGAAAAAGAACCCTTGACATGTTATGAGTGTAAGAAGCAGGGGCATTTCAGATATGAGTATCCTCAATTAAAGAAGGGTTACAAGAAAAAGAAGAAGGCATATGCTGCAACTTGGAGTGATAGCGAAGTATCCTATTCCGAGGAGGAACAAAAAGAAGTTGCAAACATTTGCTTTATGGCAAACGACGATGAGATAAGTTCTGAAACTCATGATTTTACATTTGATGAACTATATGAGGCATTTAATGAGTTAGTTAGTGACTTCAAAATTTTGAAAAGAAAAACAAATCATTAAAAAATGAAAATTTAAATCTTCTTAAAGAGAAAAATGAATTAACTCTTGAAATTAAGGATTTAAAAGCTGAAAAGGAAGGTTTTCTAAAAGAAAAAAGAATCAATTTCCAATGAAAATATTAATTTAAAGAAAGAAGTTGATAAGTATAAAAATATTATTAATAAATTTACATATAGTTCAGAAAAATTAAATTCACTTTTACGTAATCAAAGAGCAGTTTTTGATAAAGCCGGATTAGGTTATAACCTAATATGAAATAAAAATTTGTAAACAATTTCTTTATTAAGAAACCTAACAAAAATGATATTTCATGTTATCATTGCAATAAGAAAAGACATAAATCTTATGAATGCAATTTTAGAAAAACTAATAAGAATTTAAATCTTAAAGGTAAGAAAATATGGGTTCCAAAAGAAACAATTTTTATTGCGACTAACCATGAAGGACCCAAGAAAGCTTGGGTACCTAAATAGAAAGTTTAATCATCTTGCAGGAGTCTCTTGCGGCCAAAGGATCAAAACGAAAGTGGTATCTTGATAATGACTGCTCAAGGCACATGACGGGTGACAAAGATCAATTCATCACCATTGAAGATAAAAGAGGAGGAGTTGTTACTTTTGGAGATAATGGCAAAGGCCAAATTATGGGATTTGATAAAATTCAAATAACTCCATCCACTTTTATAGAAAATATTTTATATGTTGTTGGTTTAAAGCATAATCTAATTAGCATTAGCCAATTATGTGATAAAGGTTTCAAAGTTTCCTTTGAAGCTTCTATTTGCACTGTTTCTAATTCCATAGACAATAGCATTATATTTGTTGGTAATAGAAATGGCAGTGTATACTTAATTGATTTAGACAATTTGTCTACTAGTAATCATTGCTTAGTTGCTGATAATGCTAATGTAAATGAGATTGGATGGCTATGGCATCGTAGATTAGGTCATGCAAGCACACATCTAATTTCAAAATTAATAAGAATGGATTTAGTTAAAGGACTTCTAAAGTTAGATTTTGAAAATAATAGAATTTGTGTGCATGTCAATTTGGAAAATAAACTAGAAATTCTTTCAAATCTACAAATATTGTTTCCACTTCTAGGTCACTTGAACTACTTCACATTGACCTTTTTGGACCTACTAGAACCACTAGTCTAGGAGGAAAGAAATATGGTCTTGTGATAGTAGATGATTATTCTAGATTTACTTGGGTATTATTTTTGGCTCACAAGGATGATACTTTCTCGATATTTCTAAATTTTTTTAAGAAAGTCACAAATGAGAAAAATACTACCATAGTGTCTCTTAGAAGTGATCATGGCACATAATTTGAAAATTATCTATAAATAGTGTGAAACTATCCGTTAGAAGCAAGTGAAAAAGGATTAGATCCATAAATAACAATAGCCGTTGGGATTAAAATAGATAAAGATAAAGTTTAGAGTCGTTCTGACAGTTCTGGAGCCGTGTCTGACATTCTGGAGTCGGCTCTGGCTTTTCTGGAGTCGGCTCTAACTCAAAATTATTTAATCCGCTCGATCTGGAGTCATCTCTGACTTTTCTGGGGTCGATACAAAATTCTTCTGGAGTCGACTCTAGCAGTCTGGGAGTCGACTCTAAGTTGTGGCCTGAAAATCCAACGTTATGTTGTTTCTGATAGAGTCGGCTCTCACAGTCCCGGAGTCGACTCTAAGTCCGTGCCGTTTTTCGGAGTCGGCTCTGTGATTCCATATGTCGACTCTAATGTCTGCAGTCTTACCTTGACATTAGATTCAAACCAGAACTTGATTTTCCTTCTTGATTTTGATCATCAAATAGACTTATAATCTGAAAAACTTAATCAAAATCATTAGTAACATCAAATGTTATACTCAAATAGTTTTGTTAATCATCAAAATCCTCAATTGGGTCAACAATATCTTCATTTGAAAATGCAATATGTAACTCTCGCTCTAAAGGAACGAGTGTCAATGATGCATTCTTGTCAAGATAGGTGTTACATATGAAAGAATGCATGGCATTCAGGTCAATTAAAATTTTAGCATAAGTAGTGCCCACTTTAATCATTCCTGGACATAAGTTTAATTCGTTTAAACATCAAAGGTTTAACCTAATTTTCTAATCAAGTATCAATGTATTGTACTAGATATGAATGTAATACTAGATATAAAATTGATTGGTATATCTGTCACCATAGAATTAGAGGTGGCAACATCCTGCTGAGTGAGTGTAAAAACCCTTTCGTGGGTCCTAGGCAACAGCTGCTAAAGCTGCTGGCTCTTTCCTTGATCTGAAGAGGGCTGCTAATCCTTCCAAAGGGGATAGGTGGCCATCTTATGATCCACTTTCCCACATATGAAGCAGGCATCAGATAATCTATGGCAAGGCCTTTTCGGATGGAAGGTCCCATAATGAGGGCAGCGGGTCTCCTTACTCCTTTGTCCTGCTGAAGCATGATATGCGCCTTTCTTCTTGGCCTGGGCTGGGGATTGGCCAGAAAAAAGCCCTTTCCTCTTTCTCTACTGCTCTCAATCTTTCTGGATTGCATTCATATTCCTCTCAATCACTAGGGCCTTATTCACAACTACATTGTAAGTGGAAAGCTCAAATGCATTGACTGCTTGTTTCAGCCTAGGCTACAGTTCTTCAGTAAATTTGGTGATCTTTGCTATCTTATTGGTCATAATATTTGGAGCAAATTGGGCCAACCTAGTGATCTCAGCTTCATACTAGACCACGGAGAGATTTCTCTACCCCAATTTGATAAATTTAATTCTATCTGTCTCTGCACACTACTGGAAAAGTATTTGTTGAAAATGGCCTCCTTAAACTCTTCCTAAGTGATAGCCCATCCATCCCGTCGCTGCTCCTCAACTAACTACCAATCATATGCCTTCCCCTAGAGGAGGTGGTGGCGAATCTGATCCATTCCTTCCTTTGACTATCGTGGGCCATGAAGGCCTTCTCCATATCTCGTATTCACCATTCAACATCAACAGGGTTGGTAGATCCAGTAAAAAGGGTAGGGGAAAAACTTTTGAAATCAGCAAAACTGTGGCCACCCTCTACCTAGGGTTGAGGCAGAGCATGCTGGGTCAATGGTTCGAATTAAGTAGGTAGAGTTGGCTGAGTCTGCGAAACAGAAGGGGCAGGCTAAGTTATGGAGTAGAAGGGGTAGGCTGAGTTTGTGGAATAGAAGGGGCAAGCTGAGTTTGCGAAGCAAGAGGGACAGGCTGAGTTGACAAAACCTGCAAGATCTGTTGTTGCATATCCCACATCGACTGCGCCATACCCGAGAGAACCTAAAGTATCTCTGTCTGGAGTCACTGCTGATCAGTCCTGGCCAGATCGACAGAGCCAGCACCTTCCGTAGCTTCTTGGCCTCCCTGCTAACCAAAATTGCTAGCCTAGGAGCCCTCATCATGTTGATGGCTTCTGGTGCGACAAGCCACTCCTATCTACTAATAAATTATTATTTTTTAATTAATATAATGTTAAACATTAAATTTTCAGGCTTACAAAGCATATTACTTGAAACCCAATGTCATAACCTAATGCCATAACCTAGTATTATGTCCCTAATGTCATAACCTAGGCTATGATACCACTAAAGCTGTCATGCCTCAGACCCATAGATGGATTTAGGGTGGCAACCCACCACATGTCAAACATGCAAGGCATTCAAATATATCACAACATAAGGATATAGTAATTGTCATACCATTCAAAGTCAAGACATCTTTAATACAAGCCAAATCAAATAGGATTTAAAACCCTAAGCCAAAATACACAAGATCAATATCAGAAGTTACATCACAATTTGGTCTTTGATAGGAGTCTCATTCTATCTCTTTTCCTCGTCCATTTCAGTTCTGCGGCTCTAAAAAATATTGTGAGATTTAAATGAGATCACACTAAGTAAGCCTATAATAGAATATTATAACCATTTTCGCATTTATAGCAAATCAAGTTTTCACATATGAAAACACTTGTCAAGCTTTCATATCTCCAAATACATGTTTAAAATATACTAAATTTAAGCATATTTATAAAATAATTTTGGAAGCATAGTCATGCAATATTTCCAAAATATGCAATGCAATCAAACCCACTGTATCTTTATAATTATCAATTTTTATATATGTCCTATGGCCCTACACCACATCCGTAAATATCCCACTGGTGTATCACTCTTAAATGTGCTCTAAGAGGAAGGGTCCTAGTACCAACGTCATGTCATATATCATAATCTATCATAACATACCCTATAGATGTGTCCTCCGCATATTTTTCCTGTGGAGACGGGTCTTGTGTCTCTTGGCATATCATATCATATCATGTTATAGAGAACTGCGGCGACACATAGTAGTATAATCTTGTTGGCCCAGATGGCAACCCAAGAGGGGGGGGTGAATTGGGTTCTTAAAAATTTAAGACTTTTTAACTTTAATTGATTAGTTAGCAAGATGTGCAAGTGAGATAACTAATAAGCAATGAACAAGCAGTTAATAAAGAGAGATAGAGATAGAGAAAATAAGGCACGGCAAACACAAGATAATTTTATAGTGGTTCGGCGCAACCAGCACCTACGTCCACTCCCAAGATTCACTTGGGTCCACACTATAATCTCTCTAGATTACAGCCGAGTTGTTTTCCAAGCTCACAACTCAAACTTGTTGTTTTTACCGGGTGCACAACGAACCCAGCTGGTTTTAACTCGGGCTTACCAGCACAAAACCCTACACGTTGTTTTTCTAGGGCTCACAACTAACCCAACACAAGCACTCCGGCTTGTAACGAGGTATACCAACCTCCACTAATTCAATCCACTGATTGAATCAGCAAACAAATAATAATGATAGTGTTTGAACAATGTGCTCCCCTTGAGCAAATATACAAATGAAGTACAAAATATTAAAAGGTTAGAAAAGCCTGATTGTATTTGCAGATGGTAGATGCTTGGGCTTTCTCCTTCTTCTCTTTAACTCCTCTAGAAGTGTTGAATCACGCCTCAGCTAGATTCTTGACCGTTGAAGACTTTGGAGTTGAGATGAAGCTTTTTCCTCTTTTGAAAATCCTCCGATTTGACCTTTGAAATGCACTTGGATTTTCTTCTGGCTTTTGTGGATTGATGAGAAGGAGTAGACGAAACTTTCACTTGGATTTCACTCCTTTTGAAACACTCTTCTTTGAGCTAAATGATTTTTCAATATGCTCTGTTTTTCCCTCTTTTCAAATGATATTCTTTTCTCTCTTTTTGATTTTCTCTGGGTTGTTTTGATTTGAAAAGAACTCCTCTATTTATAGAATCTGCAAAAATATATCCGTTAGAGACAAGGAAAAATAGCCGTTATTCAAAAATCTTACCGTTGGGGCTGATGTGTCATCGTTAAAAATCGCGCCCAGAATTCGCGGAGTCGACTCGAGCTTGAGGGAGTCGGCTCGAGTCGATTACCAAAAATAGAAACATTTTAAGCATTGAAGGGTCGACTCGCGAAAACAGAAGTGTCGGCTCCGAAAGTCGGGAGTCGACTCGAGGAAAATGGGGAGTCGACTCGAGAAGTGCTCAAAAAACATGGGTTCTGTTGTTTGAGCGGAGTCGGCTCGCACAGACAGGAGTCGGCTCGCAAGAATTCAGGGGTCGACTCTTGAAAACCAAGGGTCGACTCGAGAAACTCAGGCAATTGGGGAGTCGACTCGGAAACCCTTGAGTCGGCTCGGGACCGATACAAAAATCAGAAAAATGTTCTGATTGACTTTAAAACTTGTCCCAATTAAATTTAAAATATAAATTTGACTTGAATACATTAAATATGACGTTTATCATGGATTCAAGACATGTTTCAAGAATTCATCGATTGAATTATAATGTATAAAAATTCCTTTTTGAAATCCTTTTAAGCATAGAACTTGAAACTTCTTTTTCTAATTCAAAACTCATTTGATATAACCATTGATAGTTCATTCCTTTCAATTTGAATAAGCTCAAGGTTTTTGATAAATAAACACATTGTTTTCTTTAAGGTACTCATGGCTTTTGGAAATCATCAAAATCAATAAAGTTGGGGCAATTATGTTTCAATAATTTCTCAACAATCTCCCCCTTTTTGATGATGACAAAAACATTGAGTATATGCATTATAAAAAAAATTTGTGATTCCAAAATCAACTTTGTGTTCATGGAAAGGCTCCCCCTCAATGAGGTAGCTCCCCCTATGAACCTTAATTATAAATCATTCAAAATTTTTCAAAATCACTTAAGCAAAAATTCAACTCTTCCCCTTATATGCTCTTTCTCTCCCCCTTATTTAATTAGGGCAATTAAAAATCATATACGATTAAATATAAAATCTCTCCCCCTTTTTTGTAATCAACAAAAAGGTTGAGATGCATCAGAGCATCAATATTAAACTCATTCGAATTCATTCAGCATTAAGTTATCAATTGAGTAGATATTCATTCAATTAAACATAAGCATTCAAAGATATTCAAGGGTACTCACAATTGAAATAGACAAAAGTGAAGCATCAAACATTCTCATTACTTCAAAATGAAAGTACATGGAAATGTAAACTTGTACATTGCATTGAAAGTAAATTTGATTACATCAAAAAAGATTACATGAAAACTTAAAAATTTCTTCTAGTAATTCTATTCAAGTGATCTACAATTTGCTTCATCCCTTCACATTGAAGTCTAACATAGTCTTTAGTTTTTCATCAACAAAAGTACAAGCAGAAGTGATTTTTCTTGAAGCTCAGCGTTGCATTGGGAGTATGTCTCCGAGTCACCGCAGATGTCCTTAAGTTCTCCAAAGATATTCTTTAAATTTTCACTTAAGGAACCGGTAGATGAACTGAGAGTGGACTCAATCAATGCAACTCGATCACTGAGAGAATATAATGCTTCTTTTAAGTTCATATACTTTCATTAAATTCTTCTTTCAATCTCTTTTCTTGATCACTTAACTCAGACTTGAATAAAGATCGAAGTTGATCTAACTGTGTATCAGAAAAACTACAGATGAAACTGTGGAAGACTGAGCAGGAGCAATAGTAGCAGGGGTAGGATCAGAAGCAGGAGCAGGAACAGACTCTGGAATAGATGAACACTGAGGAGGCTCCGGAGATGAATGTCTCAAGGAAGGTCTGGGTGCCTCTGCATCTAAGTCTCTATCCTCAGTAACAGTCTTTCTCTCCCAACTTCCATTTTTCTTAACAAACCCCATGCGATGAATGTAGCCAAAGTATAATAATCTGTATGTCTTAACTCCTTCTTTGGCTCACAATCACTGAACACAATCCCTTGGCTAAGAAATAATTTAGTCAAAACCATGCCATAGGGTAAGCTCGATTTCTTTTTCCCGCTACAATCTGCAATATACCAAATCATCATCCTAGGTAGATTGATGGGTTTCCCAGAACAACTGCATCCATGACAAAAATATCTCGTTCAGAAACATAGTCAAACCGGCCTGTCTTGGGAAATAAATCCTGCTGCAAATGTTGTGGAGAAGTCTTAATTCCAATGGCAGTTGACTAGCAAAGACTTCTTCAAATCCCTCAAAGTTTCGGTTCAAAAGCGAGTGAGGGCTGGAGACCTATCTTCAGGGGCAAATGTAGATGGTCCAGACAAGGGTAACTTCAATAATCTAGAAAGAATAGAGGATGTAATGTTCAAACCAATGCCTCTAACCTTGCTTACCAAGCCATCATCTCCTCTAGACAAATTCTTGTAAAACTCTTTACCAAAGCAGGGTAGGTTGGACAGTCCAATGAACAAATATACTCAAATCCCATCTCGATTAGTTGTCTACCAATGATGAATCCTTCATTCTCAAACAATTCGAAATCCACTTTCCTTCCTGTGGTTACAATCCTACTGGCTAGAAGATCTACCTGAGGGGTAGGAGCTGGAGGAGCTGGAGGATCACTAGCCGAAGGGTAGAAGAAGAATCCGTGACGGCTCGCGGACGGGTCGTCGGACGGTCCTTTTTCTCTTCAACCGGCGCCACTCGAGCTTGCTCCTCGGGTTTTGGGTGCCATTGATCTTGAAGGATTGTTTAATCAGAGGTTATTGAGGTTTGGAGGGTTTTGGGAAAGTTTTGGAGAGGATTTGGAAGATTTTGGAAGAATGAAATGTCCGTCGGGTCGACTCGTGCCCTAAATAAATCGACTGGGACCACGTCGAGTCGACTCGCGCAAAGTGTGGAGTCGGCTCGCGACTAGTCACAGAGCACGGACACGATCTCGAGTCGACTCGCTCAGAGGAGGGGTCGACTCCTGAGTTTCAGCAGAAACTCGAGTCGACTCCGAAACTCTCGAGTCGGCTCCCGGACAAATTCAGAGAAAAATTAGATTAGATTCAGAGAATCCGAATTAAGTCCGAAATTTGATCTTTGAGTATGATTAAAAATCATGGACTTTGAGAGATCAAATTGATATGAGTTCTAGATAAAATTTCCTTAAGATTTTGAGAATTTGAAAGAATTCTAGATATATTTCCTTAGAGGTTTCAAAATTTATTCAAAAGGATTACAAATTCCTAATCTCCTCTAAGATAACAAAATCTTTCTTCATTTAAAGGTTTAGTGAATATGTCAGCTAATTGTTCTTCAGTGTTTACATAATCTAAACAAATTTCATCATTAGCTACATGTTCCCTTATAAAATGATATCTAATTTCTATGTGTTTTGTTCTTGAGTGTTGAATTGGATTTTTAGTTAAGTTGATTGCGCTAGTGTTATCACATCTTATGGGTGTTTTATCAAGTGTGATACCATAGTCTTCAAGTTGTCGCTTAATCCATAGGATTTGCGCACAGCAACTTCCAGCTGCTACATATTCAGCTTCAGTAGTTGATAATGCAACTGAATTTTGCTTTTTGCTAAACCATGTGATTAAGTTACTACCTAAGAATTGGCATGCACCACTTGTGCTTTTCTATCTAATTTACATCCAGCATAATCAGAATCTGAATATGCAATTAGGTTTAATGTGGAATCTCTAGAATACCATAAACCTACATTTTTAGTTCCATTTAGATATCTTAAAATTCTTTTAACAGCTATTAAATGTGATTCTTTAGGTTCAGATTGAAATCTAGCACATAAACATACTGAAAACATGATATCTGGTCTACTTGCTGTTAAATAAAGAAGGGATCCGATTATACCTCGATAATACTTTTGATCAACCTTTTTACCTTCTTCATCTTTGTCCAGCTTGCATGAAGGACTCATTGGAGTTCCGAGGGGTTTCATTGTTTCCATACCAAACTTTTTGAGTAGTTCTCTTGTGTATTTGGTTTGGTTGATAAAGATTCCCTCTTTGCTTTGTTTGATCTGGAGTCCAAGGAAGAAGTTGAGTTCTCCCATCATGCTCATCTCGAATTCTCCCTGCATCAACTTTGCAAATTCTTGACAAAGAGAATCGTTAGTAGCACCAAAAATAATGTCATCTACGTATATTTGTACTACAAGTAAATCTTTACCTTTTCTTTTCAAAAACAAAGTTTTATCAACATTTCCTCTTGTAAAATCATTTTCTATTAAGAATTTACTTAACCTATCATACCAAGCTCTAGGTGCTTGTTTCAAACCATATAAAGCTTTGTGCAATTTAAAAACGTGATTTGAAAATCGTGATCTTCAAAACCTGGTGGTTGTTCTACATAAACTTCTTCATTAATAAATCCATTTAAAAATGCGCTTTTTACATCCATTTGAAATAAGTTAATGTTCATATGACATGCAAATGCAAGTAATAGCCTAATGGCTTCTAATCTAGCTACTGGTGCAAAGGTTTCATCAAAATCAATACCTTCTCTTGATTATATCCTTTAGCAACCAATCTAGCTTTGTTTCTAATTACAATGCCATTTTCATCTAGTTTATTTCTATAAATCCATTTTGATCCTATTACTGAATGATTTTTAGGTCTTTCAACTAAGGTCCAAACATTATTTCTTGTAAATTGATTTAGTTCTTCTTGCATAGCTAACATCCAATTATTATCTTTTTCAGCTTCTTCTATAGTTTTAGGTTCAATTTGTGATACAAATGCAAGATGATTACTAATATTTCTCATGTATGATCTAGTCCTTATTCCTTGAGATGGATCGCCTATAATCAATTCCTTAGGATGACTATGAGCATATCTCCAGTCTCTTGGAAGATCTACATCATTATGATCAATATTGACATCATCGTCCTTATGTGAATCATCATCTTTAGCCTCTTGTTCATGATCAGAAGATACTTCAATATTAAGTTTTTCAAGATCTTTTTCAATTATGTTTGTATCTTCCTCATCATCAATCTTTTCAGATCCAGTTGCTAAAGATTCATCAAAAACTACATGAATGGATTCTTCAACTACTAAGGTTTTCTTGTTAAAGATTCTATATGCCTTACTAGTTGTTGAATAACCTAGAAAAATTCCTTCATCAGATTTAGCATCAAATTTTCCTAAGTTGTTTTTACCATTATTATGAATGAAACATTTACATCCAAATGCATGAAAGTATTTTATATTTGGTTTTCTTTCATTCCATAATTCATAAGGTGTTTTCTTTAATATTGGTCTTATTAAAGCTCTGTTTAAGATGTAACATGCTGTGTTAATTGCTTCCGCCCAAAAATACTTTGGTAAGTTGCTTTCACATAGCATGGTACGGGCCATGTCTTCTAGAGTCCTATTTTTTCTTTCAACTACACCATTTTGTTGTGGAGTCCTAGGGGCTGAAAAATTATGATTAATTCCATTTTCAGTGCAGAAATTTTCAAATAGGTGATTTTCAAATTCTGTTCCATGATCACTTCTTAGAGATACTATAGTAGTGTTTTTCTCATTTGTGACTTTCTTAAAGAATTTCAGGAAAATCGAGAAAGTCTCATCTTTGTGAGCTAAAAACATTACCCAAGTATATCTAGAATAATCATCTACAATCACTAGACCATATTTCTTTCCTCCTAGACTTGTGGTTCTAGTTGGTCCGAAAAGATCCATGTGAAGTAGCTCTAGTGCCCTAGAAGTTGAAACAATGTTTTTAGATTTAAAAGAACTTCTAGTTTGTTTTCCAAATTGACATGCATCACATATTTTATTATTTTCAAAATCTAGTTTAGGTAATCCTTTAACTAAATCCATTTTAATTAGTTTTGAAATAAGGTGTGTGCTTGCATGACCTAATCTACGATGCCACAACCAACTAATTTCATTTATGTTAGCATTGTCAGCAATTAAGCAATGATCACTCAAAGATAATTTTTCTAAGTCAACTAAGTAAACATTGCCATGTCTATAACCAGTAAATACAATGCTATCATCAATAGAATTAGTTACAGTGCATATAGAAGATTTAAATGAAACATTAAAATTTTTATCACATAATTGACTTATGCTAATTAGATTATGCTTCAAACCATTAACATAAAGTACATTATCAATAACTATAGATGGAGTTATGCGAACTTTACCAAGGCCCATAATTTGACCTTTACCGTTGTCGCCAAACGTCACAACTCCACCTTTCTTTTCTCCAGGGTGATGAATTCATCTTTGTCACCCGTCATATGTCTTGAGCAGCCACTATCAAGGTACCACTTTTTCTTTGATCTTTTGGCTACAAGACATTCCTGCAATATAATCAAACTTTATGCTTAGGTACCCAAGCTTTCTTGGGTCCTTCATGGTTAGCAGCAATAAAAATTGTTCCTTTCGGAACCCATATTTTCTTAGCTTTAATATTTAACTTGTTGTTATTTTTAACGTTTTGCATTCAAAGGATTTGTGACCTTTTTCATTACATTTAAAACAAGTTATATTACTTTGGTTGGCTTTTATAAAAATATTCTTTAGAGATTTCTGTTTCCTTAATGTGTTATATCCTAAACCAGCTTTGTCAAAAACAGCTTTTTGACTATCTAGGATCATGTTAAGTTTAGTTGAACTTAAGGTGAATTTCTCAACAATGTCTTTATATTTTTTAACATCTTTCTTAAGAGAGTCATTTTCTTTAGCTTGCTGTTCTTTATCTAAAGCTAAAGTTTCTATTTGATCTTTTAAATCTTTAGTTGAGTTTTTAGTTTCAGATTTTAATAAATCTTTTTCTTGATTAAGATTATCTCTTTCTTTCCTAAGTTCTTCTTTTTCATTAGTTAAGTTCTTAACTTCTAAAGCTAATTCATTTTTACTTTTAGCTAAACTAATATTGTCATTTTTCAAAAACTTATACTTTTTCTTTAAGGATTTAAAATCAATCATAAGTTCATTGAAAGCCTCAAACATTTCATCAAATGTAAAATCATCATTTGAGTTTTCAGAACTTACCTCATTGTCGTTGTCGTCGTCGTTGGCCATGAAACAAATATTGGCAACTTCCTTTTGCTCATCTTCTTCCGACGAGGAAGATTCATCAGACCATGTTGCCATGTATGCTTTCTTCTTTTTCTTGTAGGCCTTTTTCAGCAAAGGACAATCATACTTAAGTGCCCTGGCTTTTTGCACTCATAACATACTAAGGGCTCTTTTTCTTTTTCTTTCTCCTTGTCCTTTTTCTTATCCTTTTCTCCTTCAAATCTTGCTCCAAATTTCTTTTTATGAAAGGCCTTTTTCTCATAAACCTTCTGAATTTTTTGGCCAAGAGAGCAGTTTCCTCATCATCTTCATCATTACTTTCACTGCTGCTCTCTTCCATTTCTGCAGTCTTGAGGGCAAGAGTTTTCCTTCTTTTTGTTTCCTCCTCAACATGCTGCTTCATTGTTAACTCGTGGGTCATTAAGGATCCTAGAAGCTCCTCTAAAGGTAGTGCATTGAGGTCCTTTGCTTCTTGGATGGCAGTGACTTTTGCTTCCCACGATCTTGGTAGTGACCTAAGAATTTTACGCACAAGATCAGCATTAGAATAAATTCTACCAAGACTTTTCAGACCATTCACAATATCAGTAAATCTAGTGAACATGCATGTGATGGTTTCAGTTTGTTCCATAGTAAATAATTCATATTTATGAACCAAAATATTTATTTTTGATTCCTTTACTTGGTTTGTTCCTTCATGAGTAATTTCCAACCTATCCCAAATTTCTTTTGCGGAATTACAAGTTGAGATTCGGTTGAATTCATTTGAATCTAAGGAACAATATAAAATATTAATGGCCTTAGCATTTAGTTGTGCCATTCTCCTATCATTATCATTCCAATCCCTTTCGGGTTTAGGAACAATAGTGCCATCAATAAGGTGTGTGGGTGTACTAGGTCCATTAATTATAACACCCCAAAGCTCATAATCAGAAGCTTGAATGAATATCCTCATTCTAGCTTTCCAATAAGAATAGTTTGAGCCATTAAAAAGTGGAGGTCTATTCGTAGAATGACCTTCAGCAAAACTTGAACCAATTTGTGTTGCCATATGGATCTTTAGCCCTTGATCGTGAGATCAAATTCTAAATGAGCACTTGCTCTGATACCAATTGTTGGCCCAGATGGCAACCCAAGAGGGGGGGGGTGAATTGGGTTCTTAAAAATTTAAGACTTTTTAACTTTAATTGATTAGTTAGCAAGATGTGCAAGTGAGAGGCTAACTAATAAGCAATAACAAGCAAATAAAGAGAGATAGAGATAGAGAAAATAAGGCACGGCAAACACAAGATAATTTTATAGTGGTTCGGCGCAACCAGCACCTACGTCCACTCCCAAGATTCACTTGGGTCCACACTATAATCTCTCTAGATTACAGCCGAGTTGTTTTCCAAGCTCACAACTCAAACTTGTTGTTTTACCGGGTGCACAACGAACCCAGCTGGTTTTAACTCGGGCTTACCAGCACAAAACCCTACACGTTGTTTTTCTAGGGCTCACAACTAACCCAACACAAGCACTCCGGCTTGTAACGAGGTATACCAACCTCCACTAATTCAATCCACTGATTGAATCAGCAAACAAATAATAATGATAGTGTTTGAACAATAATGTGCTCCCCTTGAGCAAATATACAAATGAAGTACAAAATATTAAAAGGTTAGAAAAGCCTGATTGTATTTGCAGATGGTAGATGCTTGGGCTTTCTCCTTCTTCTCTTTAACTCCTCTAGAAGTGTTGAATCACGCCTCAGCTAGATTCTTGACCGTTGAAGACTTTGGAGTTGAGATGAAGCTTTTTCCTCTTTTGAAAATCCTCCGATTTGACCTTTGAAATGCACTTGGATTTTCTTCTGGCTTTTGTGGATTGATGAGAAGGAGTAGACGAAACTTTCACTTGGATTTCACTCCTTTTGAAACACTCTTCTTTGAGCTAAATGATTTTTCCAATATGCTCTGTTTTTCCCTCTTTTCAAATGATATTCTTTTCTCTCTTTTTGATTTTCTCTGGGTTGTTTTGATTTGAAAAGAACTCCTCTATTTATAGAATCTGCAAAAATATATCCGTTAGAGACAAGGAAAAATAGCCGTTATTCAAAAATCTTACCGTTGGGGCTGATGTGTCATCGTTAAAAATCGCGCCCAGAATTCGCGGAGTCGACTCGAGCTTGAGGGAGTCGGCTCGAGGTCGATTACCAAAAATAGAAACATTTTAAGCATTGAAGGGTCGACTCGCGAAAACATAAGTGTCGGCTCCTGAAAGTCGGGAGTCGACTCGAGGAAAATGGGGAGTCGACTCGAGAAGTGCTCAAAAAACATGGGTTCTGTTGTTTGAGCGGAGTCGGCTCGCACAGACAGGAGTCGGCTCGCAAGAATTCAGGGGTCGACTCTTGAAAACCAAGGGTCGACTCGAGAAACTCAGGCAATTGGGGAGTCGACTCGGAAACCCTTGAGTCGGCTCGGGACCGATACAAAAATCAGAAAAATGTTCTGATTGACTTTAAAACTTGTCCCAATTAAATTTAAAATATAAATTTGACTTGAATACATTAAATATGACGTTTATCATGGATTCAAGACATGTTTCAAGAATTCATCGATTGAATTATAATGTATAAAAATTCCTTTTTGAAATCCTTTTAGCATAGAACTTGAAACTTCTTTTTCTAATTCAAAACTCATTTGATATAACCATTGATAGTTCATTCCTTTCAATTTGAATAAGCTCAAGGTTTTTGATAAATAAACACATTGTTTTCTTTAAGGTACTCATGGCTTTTGGAAATCATCAAAATCAATAAAGTTGGGGCAATTATGTTTCAATAATTTCTCAACAAATCTCAAGCATTATAATTATTCATTCATTCATCACAAGCATAAGCTTCTCACATATACAGTATTTGAACATTAGCAATTGCATATAATTATATCAAATAGTACTAAGTGGTTTTGCAAAGTCAAAGTAACCATATCCCTTATTAGTCACATATAAAAGCTATTACTTTAAAAGATATCAGCAGTTACAAATAGCCAGACCAAATAATGATTGCATACTCATGATACTATTTAACAATTTCAAAAAGTCAAATCAAATACCATAGTTCCATTCTTTTTCATTTCATAAATTAATACAACTATAATTCCAAAATTTACATATTAAATAATTTATAAAATCATAATAATTGGCTTACTTACCTCAACATGCTAATCCAAAATGTTAGTCAGTTATTTGGACTTCTGAGTACCTACAGTATTATTTTACATAATTAAATCTCTAAAATTGGGATAACAAAGTGTTCCCTAAATTCTGCCCAATCTAATCCTGGGCCTAACTTTGGGCTCAAATATCTTCAAGAATAATAGTCTAATTGAAAAATAAATTTTTTTCCAAAAACTAGGATCAAAACTAATCCAGGCCATATCTCTTTTCTTTGTCCTCGACCCATTACAATGCCCAAAAATTTGGCCCAAATGGGCTCATAGGTTGGCCCACTCAGCCCAAACAGGGTCTCCCCTATTTCATTTTTTCTTCTTTCCCGTTCCCCTGGTTCACCCAAACCAGGGGCGCTCGTGCTGGCGACCAGGGTTGCACCGGCCTCTCCCTGGGCTGCTTGGCCATCGACGATCGGCCCAGAGCCGACTGCCAGTGCGGCCTTCCTTTCTTTCTCTTTCTCTCTTTCTCTCCCTTTCTCCTGCAACACCCTCACGGTATCGATGGCATAGTCGGTTACCACCAACCGGCCGAACCCTCACCGGACGCTCGCTCGTACCGGTGGGGCCGCCGCCTACCTCCTAGGCTTGGCGAGGCAGCAGGCACGCCACTGGACCTAGACCAATGCGGGAGCCAAACCAGCTCTCACTCAGAAGAAGGGCCGCCATGGCCCTTATTGACCCAATTGAGGATTTTGATGATTAATAAAACTATTTGAGTATAACATTTGATGTTACTAATGATTTTGATTAAGTTTTTCAGATTATAAGTCTATTCATGATCAAAATCAAGAAGGAAAATCAAGTTCTGGTTTGAATCTAATGTCAAGGTAAGACTGCAGACATTAGAGTCGACACATGGAATCACAGAGCCGACTCCGGAAAACGGCACAGACTTAGAGTCGACTCCGGGACTGTGAGAGCCGACTCTATCAGAAACAACAGAACGTTGGATTTTCAGGCCACGACTTAGAGTCGACTCCCAGACTTCTAGAGTCGACTCCAGAAGAATTTTGTGTCGACCCCAGAAAAGTCAGAGACGACTCCAGATCGAGCGGATTAAATTATTTCGAGTTAGAGCCGACTCCAGAAAAGCCAGAGCCGACTCCAGAATGTCAGACACGGCTCCAGAACTATTAGAACGACTCTAAACTTTATCTTTATCTATTTTAATCCCAACGGCTATTGTTATTTATGGATCTAATCCTTTTTCACTTGCTTCTAACGGATAGTTTCACACTATTTGTGGATTAATCGGATCTATAAGAAGAGGGTTGATTGCATCCCAAATCAGAAGAGAGAAGAAAAATCTTTGAGATCTATCAGAAAAGAAAAGAGGGAAA
>UESW01002413.1:71184-184063 GCA_900491605.1 Calamus simplicifolius
CTACAAGATAAAATAAAATGCAGCTAACTTGGTTGAAAGAGCTTAAACAATTTTATGAAAACAAAAAGAAGGAATGGAGAAGATCTTAGAAGAACTAAAGAAACATCTCAGATTGGATATTAAAGTTTAAATTTGCTTTACATTTTGATGTACTTAATCTTTGATGTTTAGTTTAATATATTTTGATGTTTTGATGTAATCAAAGTAACATTTTGTTATAGTTGAATGATGTATGAAAGCAATTGTGATGTAATGTTTTGATACTTTAATGAATATCATATTTGTATCTTTGAACTTTGATATTGAGTGACTTGGATTGAATTTTGATTCACTTAATGTTTAATGCATTGATCTATACTATTTGCAACTTCTTAACCTTTTTGTTGATTACAAAAAAGGGGGAGAAGTAAATGATATTTGTATATGCATAAAAGTTATAATTGAATGTACAATGGGGAAAAGATAATAAAGAGAATGACACTTAAGAATAATACTTCAATGATACGCTTTGTTCAAATGAATTCAAGATATGTATGAAAATTCAATGAACTTAACATATGCACAAATTTAGGAGGAGCTACCTCATTAAGGGAGAGCTTAACTTTTATTTTAAATTGAGTAGTAATTATGCATTAATTGCTTATGCATATACTCAGGGTTTTTGTCATCATCAAAAAAGGGGGTGGGAAATTATTGATGAATATTTACCTAATTATTGATTTTGATGATTAACAAAAGCAATGAGAATATTCATTATGTTTCTAATAAATTTGATGAGTGTTTCAAGAGTTAAGATCGAGTATTTATCCAAAAATCATATTGAAACAAGTTTGAATCAGTTTTGAATTGAATTTCAATGGAATATATTTAAGTTCAGAACTTGGAGTCGACACCCATTGTGTCTGGAGCCGACTCCAGAGCATATCATTTTGGCATGGTTTAGAGTCGAAACCTAGAGTTTCGGAGTCAACACCTAAAGTTTCGGAGCCGACACCCAACCTGGTGGAGCCGACTCCAACCTGATTCGTAGAGACTTCGTTTTTGGAGCATTTCTTGGAGCCGACACTTCAGAAATCGGGAGCGACTCCAGTCTGTGGGGAGTCGACACTTTGCAAAGTGGGAGCTAACTCCACGTTAAATTAATTTTTGCTATTTATGGAAAGACAAACTGGAGCCGACACATGAAAAGTTGGAGCCGACTCCAACCTGTCAGTAACGGATTTTCAAATTGTCAGAACGGACTCTGACGGTAATATTTTTCCATCTAATCTCGAACGGCTATATTCTTTACGTGTAAAAATAATCCAAGTACCTTGTAACAGCTATTTTTCTCACCTAATCTTGGATTAAGAAGTCTATAAAGAGGGCATCCGTCCGTTTGAAAATAAGAACGGAAAATAGAGAAAATATAAAAAAATCAAGAGAAATATCTAGTGAAAAGAAAGAGTAAATCTCTGAGTCTAAGCTTATCAATCCAAGAGAGATTCAAAAGAAATTAAAAGCCTTCAAAGATCTATTCGAAGGATTTTCAAAGAAGAAAAGAAGAAGCTCAAAAGCCCCTTTCTCTTCAACTTCTCTACAACAAATTTCTGTGAAGAATCAGAGCCGAAGCTTGATTCAACCTTTCAAAAGAGAAGAGAAATAGAAGAAAAGAAGAAAAGCTCACATTCAAAATGCTTCAATAGGCTTTTCTAATCCTTATTCATTTAAATTGCATATTTCCTCATTTAAGGAGCTGTTTGTATTGAAAACTTTATTTCTAAATTATTGTTTGCTAATTCAATAAGGAGGATTGAATTAATGGAGGTAGTTTACCTCGGGTCAAGCTAAGGTTAGCTTGGATTTGGGTTGTGTGCTGGTGAGCCCAGAAAATCGGCTTGGTTTGTTGTGATCCCGGTAAAACAACAAGTTGGAGTTGTGAGCTTGTAAAACAACTCGACTGTAATCGATGGGATTATAGTGTAGACCCAAGTGTTGCTTGGGAGTGGACGTAGGTGTAAGATACACCGAACCACTATAAAATCCTTGTTTGTCGTGCACTTATCTCTTTCTCTATCTTCTCTATTTGTGCTTAGATTTTATTAATTTAGTTTACTTAAGTACTTTCATATCAATCCAATTATTTTCAAAGAGTCAATTTTTTTAAAGAACCCAATTCACTTCTCTCCTCTTGGGTTGCCATCTAGGCCAACAGACTCCACTCAAGCCCGACTCCGTGTTGGCACCTCAAGACCGACTCCGCGTCGGCACTCAAGTCCGACTCCGCATAGTCACTCTAGTCTTATTTCGTGTCGGCACTAAAAATCTAACTCCGTGTCGGCACACGGCTGACTCGGCATTGATACTTACGCTTGACCCTGCGTCGACACTTGGCTCAATTAAATGTCGGTGCTCCAACCCGATTTCATGTCGATACATAAGCCCACGTTAGATCAGCGCTTTGCGCCCCTATCTCAACTTCAGCCTTACAGTTCTAGTTTCGAGTTCTGCATCTTGAATCCGGCCTCGACAACAATGTTAGATATTGGCCATGCCCTAACTACAGCGTCAACTCCTAAAGGAGATCTACGATCTTGGCTCCGTCCTTGGTACTAAAATTAGCACACAAGATCTCAGATTTCAAAAGTTTGCTCTTCATTAATTGTTAACTTACAAAATTACTGGCTCTTGCCGGGCCTCATTTCAAAAAAATAATAATAAATAAGGAGCTCAAGGCTTAGCTAGAGCTAGATCATCATCCTCATGAACATCGTATGGCTCCAGCTCCTCGATCCCCTCGAGATCGAAGAGTCTTCATACTTTTTCCTTGCAGTCCTAGAAGCCACCATCATACACGGAGGTAGTGGTCTCGGACAACTCCTCGTCGTAAGCTTCAGACTTCCTAAAATTCTCTACTGCCTCGGCGACCTTCTGCTCAGCTGTGGACACTGCCACCTTTAGCTCGGTTATCTCAGTGTCAGATCGGTGGATGATTTCCTCGACATTCTCTGCTCGTTCTTTGGCTACTTTTATTTCAATAGTGGCAGAGTGTAGCCGGTTCTTCAATAGATACACCTCCGCCTCTGCCATCTTCAGCCTCTCCTCGGTGGCCTTTTGCTTTTCCTTCGCCACTTAAGCATTGTCATGCTCATTGGCTGCTTGGCGCTGAGCCACCTCAAGCGCTTCCTCTGCCCTCTCAGCTCGGGCTAGATTCCTAAATCGGGTGGCCTCGGTTTTGGCCTCAGCCCTTTGTGCCCGAGCCACTTTCACTTGGGCTGCCTCCATAGCTACCTTGGCCTTTTTTGCTCTGGCCTCGGCTTGACTAGCATTTCCTGGAGTTGGCTGAGGGTAGTCTCGGCCTAGGATAAAAGACCTCAGACAGTAGCTAAAGAGTTTATCGCCTGTACCCAAATTATTCAGGTTAAGTAGAGGAAAATAAGGTCCTTGAAATTGATAGGGGAGGAACACTTACCCAGAGGTGAGCCACGGATGCCTCCCGAAAGAAGACAGAGGTCCCTTGGTTCTGAAGGACACTCTGAAGCTCAGGTACATGGACCTGAGCCATCACCCGCTAGGCCCAGCAACTATGATGTGACAGTATTGATTGGAAGGAAGGTGTGTCGATCTCGCCTTCCTCCATAGCATCGGCGGATGCTTGTGCCACCGGCGCTGGATCAGATGCCGGTGGTGCCTCTGACCTCTTCAGCTTGTAGAGGCTCCTCAGCCGCCGCCTCTTCGATGGATGGGGTGACTTCTAGAGCTAGCCATGCGGCCCAGCCAGTTGGCTCCACCTCAGGAGCAGTAGGCAGTGGCGATGGTGCTTTGGTCCTCTGCTCCAGAGGAGTGTTGGTCAAGTCAATGAGAGATGGGAGCAGTGCTGGTGAAGGCGAATGAGGCCGTTCCATTTCCTCAGCCTCATTTCTTCCTGAGGCCTCTCCGGCCTCGGCTCTTTTAACGACTTTGATTTTGACCCTTTTCTCGGTACGGGCTCCATCCACTTGGGCCTTTCTCTTCTTAGTGGTGGCCTTTCTTATCGTTTGAAGCGATGGTGCCATGCCTGCAGATCAAAGAACTTATATAAAAAAGGAGGGGGGGGGGGGAAGGGAAATAGGAGAACAAGTCAAGGAATGAAAGGTGTTGCTCACCGTCCCCAGGAATAAGGCCTGCTAGCCGAAGATTCTCCTTGGCTAGTAGCTGGTTGCATCGAAGGACATCGGCAGTGATCAACTGTCCGAACGCCTCTTGATCTCTTGGGAGAATTGTTGGGTCCTTGTTTGCCTCAGTGTCGGGGATTCCCCACTCGGTCCTTGCTTCCTCAATTTGGGCAAAGAAAAACCTATCTTTCCATCCTTTGACGGAAGTGGGAAGATACAACTTAAGGGTTCTAGCGGGTTTGGGGGCAAAGGACCACCATCCCGATTGTTTCCTAGGGTATAGAAACAACGAAAGAGAGAAATCCTAGCCTCTATCCCATGAGTGTGGCATAATACTAGGAAACCAATGATAGTCCGAATGGAATTTGGAACCAATTGAGCCAAAAATAAGGAATATCTATCTAAAAGGTTAAGTATAAATGGGTGAATAGGAAGGCGAAGGCCGGCCTTGAAGTAGATCTCATAAGGGGCAACCCTACCGGGATAAGAGGAGGTTACCCTATCCTCGGGAAGAGGCCGGTATAAGCGGAGGTCAGTAGGAATTTGGTAACATGCCCTGAGATTGATTATCTCTTGGGCGGTCATGACAAAGGCAGTCCCCTTAGGAGACTGCCTCACAAGGGATGACGGGATGGCGATGGCCAGACGGTGCTGGATGGGGGCCTGTTCGGCAGCTGGGCGATTCCCGGCAGGAAGTCGCCCGGTGGCTCGTCGCTGTTCCATTGGGGCACCCTTCGCGGAGGTGGACCAGCTGGGCGCGGAAGAAGAAGAGGGCTGTGGAAGGTTGGGGGAATAACCCCCGGAATCAGAAATTGAACACGGAAGAGATGAAGAGGCCATGGAAACAGAACTAACCTGAAGGATTTGAGGACCGAGAATTAGGGACGAAGAGCTCTGGTGGTGGAAGATGAATAGGCTCGAGCAATATCGGAGTGGGGAAGAAGGCGAAGGTAGTGGAGGTGGCTCGAATCGAGAATGATCCCCTTTTATAGTCTTGCCTTTTCAAATTGTCCCGCTTGATTCACTTCAGCCACGTGCTCGCTTGCCATTGGATTGGCTACAGCAACCACCCAGAGCGCAGAACGCGAAGGGCACTGCCAATGACGAGACGGCGGTGACCTCACCGCAATGATGTGCCTGCCTTTCCATAGCCCTTTACTCGAGGGAAATCTCTCTCGATCTCAATGGCTGGGGCGGACGAGATGATGGCGCTGCAGCATCCGATGCATCATTAAAGAAGAAACGGCCCTTGACGCGTGGCATTTGAAGATTAGCCACCAGGTGATAAAACATTCCCTTTCGATGGTAAGTGCATGCTCACCCGTCTCAGGGGCGGGGGGGCATCTGATGTGGCTAATCACATCCCTGGGCAGTACAGTAATAGCCAGCATGGTTTTTTGAGAAAAAGTAATGATTTCAGCTAGTCTCGGCCTTGGCTTCGGCCTCGGCCTCGGTTTTGGCTTTGACCTCGGCCTCGAGCTCAGCACGACCTCGGCTTCATCTTCGGCCTCGGCTTCGGCTTCGACCTTGGCCTCGAGCTCAGCACGACCTCAGCTTCAGCCTCGGCCTCGGCTTCGGCTTCAACTTCGAGCCTCGCTTCGGCCTCGGTCTCGCCTTGCATGCTATCGGTCCATAGCTCCAGTCATGAAATCAACTCCGAACATTGAGTAGGGTAATTTAAAACACCCAAGAAACTGTCGTGTAGCTTGCTTACCTGTTCTGTTAGTTTTTTGGTATATGTATATGGACTTTTGGTATTATTTTTGGTATCATTAAAGCTAAAAGAGAGAGAGAGATGTATATGTACATATATTAAGGGGGAACTATAATACTGAGGGGGAGCTTACTTAAATTTGAATTGATAAGAGCTATGTTGAATTGATAATTGAAATTGCATTTTGAAACATGAAAAAGCTATGAAACATGGAATGCAATATTTTTAAAATGGAATGAAGTATGTGTTTGAAATAATTATGTTTAAAGTTTTTAAAGTATCATTTTATTTGTTTAAGTTGAAATGCATATACTCAATGTTTTTGTCATCATAAAAAAGGGGAAGATTATTGATCCAACTATTGGTTTTGATGAATAACCAAAGCCACATGAGTATATTCCTTATGTTACTAATGATTTTGATTAAGTGTTTTAGGTATTTAAAGGTTTAAATAATCAAATCTAAAGGAAAATTGAGTTTGATCCGATTCTAATGTTATGTGTCAAAGTTCAGACATTAGAGCCGACTCTAGAAGGATTGAGCTGACTCTGGAGCGTATCAGAACCCTTTGGCATTTTCAGCACAGATTAGAGCCGACTCTATAGTTATTAGAGCCAACTCTAATAAGAAGATAGTAAGCCCCTATTTTTGTATCAAATTAGAGCCGACTCTGCAGAGTATTAGAGCCGACTCTAATGACAAAATAGAGGCTGATTTTTTGGAGCTCAAATTAGAGCCGGCTCCCGCATTTGCTAGAGCCAACTCCAGTAAAAAAAAGTGTCGACCCCACGGAAAGCTAGAGTCGACCCCAAGATAAGAAAAAGTTACCGTTTTGAGCATCACGACTTAGAGCTGATACCTGGGAGATTAGAGCCAACTCTAATATGTCTGGAACGAATTTCAGATATGTCAGAACAACTCTAAAAAGTTATCTTTTTTCAAATAATCTTCAATGACTCTTTCCTCTTTTGTGTCTAACTCATCCACAAGTACTTTCAATGGATAGTTTTGCATCTAAAAATGGATTAAGAGGAGATTATAAGAAGGGAGACTTCCGACTGTTTTAAAGAGAGGAGAAAGATAAAAAAAACAAGAATAGAAAGGAAAATAAAAAAGAAAAGATCAGATTTGAAATCCCAAGTATCCGAAAAAGAGTTTAGAGAAATCCAAATCATTCAAAAGTCAACTTTGAAGGATTTCCATCAAATTGAAAGAAGAACAAGAGAGCCATATTTCTTCAATGTCCTCTACATCAACAAATCTTTCAGAGCTTCAATTATATCTTGAGGAAGATCATTCCTGAGGAAAGGAGAAAAGAAGAAAAGCCCAGAAATCTTCTAAATTAGGCTCTTCTATTTCTATCTCATTTATATTGTCTATTTGCCCATTTCAGAAGCTTTATTCTATTATTTGGACTTCTGGATACCTACAACATTATTTTACATAATTAAATCTCTAAAATTGGGATGACAAAGTGTCCCCTAAATTCTATCCAATATAATCCTGGGCCTAACTTTGGGCTCAAATATCTTCAAGAATAACAGTCCAATTGGGAAAATAAAAATTCTTTCAGAAACTAGGATCAAAATTAATCCAGGCCATAATATCTTTTCTATGTCCCCAGCCCATTACAGAGCCCAAATGGGCTCACAGGTCGGCCCACTCAGCCCAAAATAGGGTTGTCCCTGTTTCATTTTTTTTCTTCTTTCCCATTCCCCTGGTTCACCCAAACCAAGGGTGCCCATGCTGGTGGCCAGGGTCGCCACCAGCCTCTCCCCGGGGCTACTCGGTCGTCGGCTCAGCCTTCCTCTCTCTCTCTCTCTCTCTTTCTCTCTCTTTGTCTCCCTTTCTCCCACAGAACCCTCACGTGCCAATGGCACAGTCGGTCTCCACCGGCTGACTGGACCCTCACCAGACACTCGTCTGACGCTGATGGAGGCTGCCGCCCACCTTCTAGGCTCGGCAAGATGGCAGGCACGCTGCCAATCCTAGACCAATGTGGGAGCCAAATCGGCTCCCACTCAGGAGAAGGGCCGCCATGATCATCTCCTCCCTCTCTCCCATGCTCGGTTCCCCACTAGACGTTGTTCCCAGTGCTGGTGGGGCCGCCGGCCTCAACTCAGGCCCGACAAGGTGACGGGTATGCTGCTAGGCCAGAATCGAGTTCATCATAGGAGGAGGACCGCTATGGCCTTCTCTTCATCCCTGACTCACTCTCTGGCATGGTAGAAGGACCTACCGTCTGAAGATGTGGGCGAGGATGAAGGGTAGGGTCCGTCAGCGTCCTCCTTTAAAGTCAACGAAGAAGGTTCATGGTGTCCCTTGGTCAAAGTAATCGGGAACCCAATCGCCATGCCGAGAGCTTAAACGTCCGAAGGAATCCAATCGGCATGATCTAGGAGTCTCTACGCTTAATTACTGAAGGTTTACATTCTTTCCTCATAAAAATTTTGGCATCGAAATTGATGAACTTTTATAAGAGAAATTTGGAATTCAAATTTTCTATCACAGAATCAACTAAATTTACTCAAAAGTCAACAGTCATCGATACATTATTTATCTATATTAGGATATAAATAATTATGGATATTTCTTTTTCATTTCCTTCTTAAGCTCCCAGGTAGCCTCCCTCTCAGAATGATTACTCCACTGAACCTTGGCATAGGAAATGCTATGCTGTCTTAGAACATGATCCTTGTTGTCCATGATATGCATAGGATGCTCATCATATGTCAAGCCTTTCTTCAACTGTATAGGCTTAAACTCTATTACATGGCTAGGGTCAGGAATATACTTCCTTAACATAGAGCATTGGAACACATTGTGTATCCCAGAGAGTATCAGAGGCTGTGCCAGGCTATAAGCTACCTCTCCTACTCTACTCAAGATCTCAAATAGCCTAATATATCGTGAACTCAGCTTTTTTCTAATCCCAAATCTCATCATATCTTTGGTTGGTGATACCCTTAAGAAGACATGGTCCCCAACCTGAAATTCCAACTCCCTCCTCCTGATATCAACATAGCTCTTTTGCCTGCTCTGAGCTGTACGAAGATGCTCCTTAATCAATTGCACCTTCTCTACTGTCTGCTGAATTAGCTCAGGGCCTAGCAATTTTTCTTCCCCATATCATTCCAACATAAAGGAGATTTGCACCTCCTACCATAGAGAGCATCAAATGAAGCCATCTAGATACTAGCTTGGTAGCTATTATTATATGCAAACTTCACTAAAGGTAAGTGGTTATCCCATGCACCATCTAAGTCCATCACACAGGCTCGCAACATATCTTCCAAAATCTATATGATCATCTTTGATTGTCCATCTATCTGAGGGTGATAGGCTGTGCCAAAGTTTAATTTGGTTTCCTAGACTCTATAAAGACTTCCAGAACTAGGATACGAATATGGTATCCTGATCTGATACAATAGATATGAGAATATCATGGAGTCTCACAATCTTCTTGATGTACATACTGGGCAATTTTTCACTAGAGACCCTAACTCTGAAAGGTAGAAAATGAGCTGACTTTGTTAGTCTGTCCATAATGACCCAGACTGTATCATTATTCCTGGGAGTTTTGGGTAGACCGGTTACAAAGTCCATCGTAACCTTTTCCATTTCCACTATGGAATCATCAGAGACTGAAAAGGTCCCGCAGGCCTTTGATGTTCGACTTTCACTTGCTGACACACTAAGCACTTGGCCACATACTAAGCAATCTCTTTTCATTCCCTTTCATCAAAATTTTTTCTTTAAGTCTCTGTACATCTTAGTGCCTCCTGGATGCACAGTATAGGGAGAGTAGTAAGCCTCTTTCAAAATTTTTGCTTTTAGCTCCTCCATGTTTGGCACACAGAGTCTACCTTCAAATCTTAGGGATCCATCCTCCATTATACAAAATTCATTTTAAACTCCTGACTGCATAGCTTTTTTAATCCTTTGTAGATTTGGATCTTCTTTTTGGGAGGACTTGATCTTGTCTATTAGGGTTTGCTGGAGTACAAGTGCTGTTACAAACCCATCAAACTGTTGTACTCTCAATCCAACCTTTCATCTCTCAAGGTCTCTCAGAATGTGAGGCTGGGAAGTAATCATAATAGCCAACTTTGAAGAGGATTTTCTGCTCAAAGCATCAGCTACTACATTGGCCTTCTCTGAATGATAGTATAGGTTCAAGTCATAATCCTTCAGTAGCTCCAACCACCTTCTCTGCTTCAAGTTTAGCTCTTTTTGTGTTAATATGTATTTTAGACTCTTATGGTCTGTATATACATCACACGACTCCCCATATAGGTAATGTTTCCAAATCTTCAGAGCAAAAACCACAGCAGCCAATTCAAGGTCATGGGTAGGGTAATTCTGCTTATAAGGCTTCAGTTGTTTGAAGGCATAGGCTATCACCTTCCCATTCTGTATCAAAACATATTTCAATCCTTTTCAAGAGGCATCAGTAAATATAGTAAGTCCTTTAGATCCTATCAAAAGGACAAGAATGGAAGATGACACCAGGCGTTGCTTTAACTCCTGAAAACTTTTCTCACACTCCTTTGTCCAGTCAAACTTTACTCACTTTTGGGTTAATCAAGTTAGGGGTAGAGCAATGAAAGAGAAGTCCTTCATAAATCTACAATAGTACCCAGCTAGCCCCAAGAAGCTTCTGACTTCTACCACATTCGAAGGCTGGCTCTAGTTTATGATAGCTTCAATCTTTTTCGGATCCACAGATATGCCGTCTTTGGATATTATATGACCTAAGAAGGATACTTGATCTAACCAAAAATCACACTTCTACAGTTTGGCATAAAGTTTCTTCTCCTAAAGAATTTGTTGAACGATTCTTAGGTGGTCCTCATGCTCGTTTTGACTCTTGGAATATATTAAGATATCATTAATGAAAATCATCATAAACTAATCCAAGTATGGCCTAAAAATTCTGTTCATCAAATCCATGAATGTTGCTGGGGCATTTGTTAACCCAAACGACATCATCAAGAACTCATAGTGGCCATACATGGTTTTGAATGCTGTCTTAGGCACATCTCCAGCCTTGATTTTGAGTTGATGGTATCCTAACCTAAGATCAATCTTTGAGAATACCTGAGCTTCTTGGAGTTGATCAAACAAGTAATCAATCCTCGGCAAAGGGTACTTATTTCACACTGTTACCTTATTAATTTTTCAGTAATTAATGCAGAGCCAGAGACTGTCATCTTTCTTCTTAACAAATAGGACTAGAGCACTCCAAGTAAAAATACTTGGTATGATAAATCCCCGATCTAGGAGCTCCTAAAACTGACCCTTCAGTTCCTTTAGCTCAGCTAGGGTCATGCGGTAAGGGACCTTGGATATAGGTCCAGTTCTAGGGACCAAATCAATGGAGAATTCAACTTTTCAATCTAGGGGCAAATCAGTCAATTCATCTGGAAAGACATCAGAGAACTGTTGAGCTACTGGACTATCCTTCAACTTGGTCTTTTCCTGTTGAAGGTCCTTGACTACAACAATAAATCCTTGGCCACCTTTTATCAGATATTTTTTAGTCTGTAGTGCTGATACAAATACCGAGGCTAGGTATATCTGACTTCCAGTAAAACTGAATTGAGGTTGACTTAAAATTTTAAAGTTCACTATTTTCCTAAAGCAGACTACTGAAGCATGATAAGAGGCCAACCAATCTATCCCAAGGATAACATCAAAGAACTTCAGTGGAAGGACGATTAGATCTACTCTTAACCTCCTATCCTCCATATCAATCGAGTAGGATTTGCATACTGTGTCAACCTTCATAATATCTTCATTTGAAAATGCAATATGTAACTCTTGCTCTAAAGGAACGAGTGTCAATGATGCATTCTTGTCAAGATAGGTGTTACATATGAAAGAATGCATGGCATCCAGGTCAATTAAAGTTTGAGCATAAGTAGTGCCCACTTTAATCATTCCTAGACATAAGTTTAATTCATTTAAACATCAAAGGTTTAACCTGATTTTCTAATCAATTATCAATGTATTGTACTAGATATGAATGTAATACTAGATATAAAATTGAGTGGTATATCTGTCACCATAGAATTAGAGGTGGCAACATCCTGCTGAGTGAATGTAAAAACCCTTTCATGGGTCCTAGGCAGCAGCTGCTAAAGCTGCTGGCTCTTCCCTTGATCTGAAAAGGGCTGCTAATCCTTCCAAAGGGGATAGGTGGTCATCTTGTGATCCGCTTTCCCACATATGAAGCAGGCATCAGATAATCTATAGCAAGGCCTTTTCGGATGGAAGGTTCCATAATGAGGGCAGCAGGTCTTCTTACTCCTTTGTCCTGTTGAGGCCTGATATGCGCCTTTCGTCTTGGCCTGGGCTGGGGATTGGCCAGAAAAAGGCCCTTTTTCTCTCTGCTACTCCCAATCTTTCTGGATTGCATTCATATTCCTCTCAATCACCAGGGCCTTATTCACAACTGCATTGTAAGTGGAAAGCTCAAATGCATTGACTGCTTGTCTCAGCCTGGGCTACAGTTCTTCAGTGAATCTGGTGATCTTTGCTATCTTATTGGTCATAATATTTGGAGCAAATTGGGCCAACCTAGTGAACTCGGCTTCATACTAGGCCACAGAGAGATTTCTCTGCTCCAATTTGATAAATTTTAATTCTATCTATCGCTGCACACTACTGGGAAAGTATTTGTTGAAAATGGCCTCCTTAAACTCTTCCTAAGTGATAGCCCGTCCATCCCATCGCTGCTCCTCAACTAACCACTAATCATATGCCTTCCCCTAGAGGAGGTAGGTGGCGAATATGATCCATTCCATCTCTTGACTATCGTGGGCCATGAATGCCTTCTCCATATCTCGCATTCACCGTTCAGCATCAACAGGGTTGGTGGATCCGGTAAAAAGGGCAAGGGCAAAACTTTTTAAATCAGCAAAACTATGGCCACCCTCTACCTAGGGTTGAGGCGGAGCATGCTGGGTCAATGGTTCGAATTAAGTAGGTAGGGTTGGCTGAGTTTGCAGAACAGAAGGGGCAGGCTGAGTTATGGAGTAGAAGTGGTAGGCTGAGTTTATGGAACAGAAGGGGCAAGCTAAGTTTGCGAAGCAGGAGGGACAGGCTGAGTTGACAAAACCTACAAGATCTGTTGCTTTATATCCTACATCGACTGCGCCATACCCGAGAGAACCTAAAGTATCTCTATCTAGAGTCACTGCTGATCAGTCCTGGCCAGATCGATAGAGCCAGCACCTTCCGTAGCTTCTTGGCCTCCCTGCTAACTAGAATTACTAGCCTAGGAGCCCTCATCATGTTGATGGCTTCTGGTGCGACAAGCCACTCCTATCTACTAATAAATTATTATTTTTTAATTAATATCATGTTAAACATTAAATTTTTAGGCTTACAAAGCATATTACTTGAAACCCAATGTCATAACCTAATGCCATAACCTAGTATTATGTCCCTAATGTCATAACCTAGGCTCTGATACCACTAAAGCTATCATGCCTCAGACCCATAGATAGATTTAGGGTGGCAACCCACCGCATGTCAAACATGCAAGGCATTCAAATATATCACAACATAAGGATATAGTAATTGCAATACCATTCAAAGTCAAGACATCTTTAATACAAGCCAAATCAAATAGGATTTAAAACCCTAAGCCAAAATACACAAGATCAATATCAGAAGTTACATCACAATTTGGTCTTTGATAGGAGTCTCATTCTATCTCTTTTCCTCGTCCATTTTAGTTCTGCGGCTCTGAAAAGTGTTGTGAGATTTAAATGAGATCATACTAAGTAAGCCTATAATAGAATATTATAACCATTTTCGCATTTATAGCAAATCAAGTTTTCACATATGAAAACACTTGTCAAGCTTTCATATCTCCAAATACATATTTAAAATATACTAAATTTAAGCATATTATAAAATAATTTTGGAAACATAGTCATGCAATATTTCCAAAATATGCAATGCAATCAAACCCACTGTATCTTTATAATTATCAATCTTTATCTGTGTCCTATGGCCCTACACCACATCCTAAATACCCCACTGGTATATCACTCTTAAATGTGCCCTAAGAGGAAGGGTCCTAGTACCAACGTCATACCATAGATCATAATCTATCATAACACACCCTATAGATGTGTCTTCCGCATATTTTTCCTGTGGAGGTGAGTCTTGTATCTCTTGGCATATCATATCATATCATGTTATAGAGAACTGCGGCGATACATAGTAGTATAATCTCAAGCATCATAATTATATCATTCATCATCACAAGCATAAGCTTCTCACATATACAGTAGTTTGAACATTAGCAATTGCATATAATTATATCAAATAGTACTAAGTGGTTTTGCAAAGTCAAAGTAACCATATCCCTTATTAGTCACATATAAAAGCTATTACTTTAAAAGATATCAGCAGTTACAAATAGCCAGACCAAATAATGATTTGCATACTCATGATACTATTTAACAATTTCAAAAAAGTCAAATCAAATACCATAGTTCCATTCTTTTTCATTTCATAAATTAATACAACTATAATTCCAAAATTTACATATTAAATAATTTATAAAATCATAATAATTGGCTTACTTACCTCAACATGCTAATCCCAAAATGTTAGTCAGTTATTTGGACTTCTGAGTACCTACAGTATTATTTTACATAATTAAATCTCTAAAATTGGGATAACAAAGTGTTCCCTAAATTCTGCCCAATCTAATCCTGGGCCTAACTTTGGGCTCAAATATCTTCAAGAATAATAGTCTAATTGAAAAAATAAATTTTTTTCCAAAAACTAGGATCAAAACTAATCCAGGCCATAATCTCTTTTCTTTGTCCTCGACCCATTACAATGCCCAAAAATTTGGCCCAAATGGGCTCATAGGTTGGCCCACTCAGCCCAAAACAGGGTCTCCCCTATTTCATTTTTTCTTCTTTCCCGTTCCCCTGGTTCACCCAAACCAGGGGCGCTCGTGCTGGCGACCAGGGTTGCACCGGCCTCTCCCTGGGCTGCTTGGCCATCGACGATCGGCCCAGAGCCGACTGCCAGTGCGGCCTTCCTTTCTCTTTCTCTTTCTCTCTTTCTCTCCCTTTCTCCTGCAACACCCTCACGGTATCGATGGCATAGTCGGTTACCACCAACCGGCCGAACCCTCACCGGACGCTCGCTCGGTACCGGTGGGGGCCGCCGCCTACCTCCTAGGCTTGGCGAGGCAGCAGGCACGCCACTGGACCTAGACCAATGCGGGAGCTGAACCAGCTCTCGCTTAGGAGAAGGGCCGCCATGGCCCTCTCCTCCCTCTCTCCCACGCTCGGTTCTCCATCAGACGCTGCTCCCAGTGCCAGTGGGCAGCCGGCCTCAGCTTAGGCCCGACGAAGCGATGGGTACGCCATCGGGCCTGAACCGAGTTCATCATAGGAGGAGGACCGCCATGGCCCTCTCTTCGTCCCTGACTCATTCTCTGGCATGGTAGAAGGACTTACTAGCTGAAGACATGGGCAAAGATGAAGGGAAGGGTCCGCCAGCATTCTCCTTTAAAGCCGATGAAGAAGGTTTGCAATGTCCCTTGGTCAAAGTGATCGAGTACCCAGTCGCCACGCCGAGAGCTTAAACGTTCAAAGAAATCCAATCGGCCATGATCCAGGAGTCTCTACGCTTAATTACCGATGGTTTACACATGGCATCAAAAATAGATGGAGCTAGCCAGAAGATTGTCATCTCACTTGTCTTTGGCCATTAACTTGACATGTCACCAGGAAAGACAAACTCTCATTGTTCATCTCATGCTACCCTATATGTTGAAATTCCATTTGAAAAATCTGAAGATTTTTTATTATTATTCTTGGTTTTAATATATTCTGCATCTTGATTAATTTATAATGGCCAAACTAGCTAAAAAATAGCTATGTAGCTATCCAGTTAACTTTCATTTCATGAATTGTCATCAAGTACTGTGCTTGTTCTTGTATATTGGCTTCTTTTATCTCAGTCGTTATAAACTGATATATCCTTATGATCGCTATCGTTGGCGGTCAAAAATAAAACTTACTCACTACTATAGCTAGTGGTGAATCGGGATCGTATCCTCGGGGATTAAGGGCAATTATTTCATGAAAGAGAAAAAGAAAATTTATCTATAGAGGATTATATTAAGAATAGCGGTTATTAAAAGATAACAACTAATTAATTAACAAAATTCAATAGCAGGAGAAGCAACCCAGGAATCCGAATCCACCATGCAAATAAGTTTTATCTTCTTTTTTTAATATTGCAATAGTAATAATTTTTGTAAATTTAAAATTAGAATAATTTATCTCTTGTCAAGCACAGACCGTATCAGAAGATCATGACACGTCCTCTTAGAGTATAAACTATCTAATAATTATAAGGTTAAGGGTCTAATCTATCATACTACGATCTGTCTCTCTTAGGCACATATCGTATCCTAAGATCATGGTACGTTGATAGAGGGTACAGGCCGTATATGCATCATTAGACTCCAAAAATCGAGCTCTTTCCATCTATAGGCTCCTTTTCTGCAAACATTCATAAAAAGTATCAATTCTTAATAAATTTAAAGTAATTAATATTTATTTTAATAGTTAAATTGGGATAATAAATAGACTTATCACACCCTCCAACTTAATCATTGCTATTCCCTTAGCAATGTAATTAAAATAAAACCATGCGTTACTAAAATTCTCTTTTACAAAATTAAATATAGGCTTAAGGTTGAAAGAAGCTAGCCAGTATCACTAACTAAGTATTGAGTTTCTGAAGTAAATTTTGCATTCAGAACTATTAGAAACTTTCTTAGGGTTCATCTATAGATCTACAACACTTATGTTTGTGATGGCTAACTTAGCATTTCGGTACTAACTTGTAAGAAACAATGGTATTTCGCTTATCACTTACTTTGATCAATTTTTTATATACCCTCAAATTAAGCACATAACCTGAGGTAGCTTTCACACTGCCTGATATATATTTATTTATTTATTATTTTTAATATTTTTAATTTTTTTAGCGATATCTTCACATTACCCATTTTTTGATGCGAACAACAATGCTTACTTAGGCAAAGGTGCCCGGTTACTTGATGAAAACCAATGTTTAGACCTATTTTTTCTATATATATATATATATATATATATATATAAGTTTTTTATCAGGCAGTAGCTCTTTCCTTAAATTCAAGTTTCTCTCATTGGGGTATATATCAATTACCAATTTTTAATAATAATTGAATTTACCATTGATCTGACAACTAATACCTAATTTACCTCATCTGTGCATGTGCAATGGAAGTGCTAATAGCCTTTAGATGACCTAAGTAGTTACTAAAAGTCTGACCAGCTAGTCTACTCCTTGGCTCTCTACAATAATTAACCAATACTTTCTAACTCTATTACATTTTTCTAGTTAATTTTGCTCAAGAATTTCTTTCACAGCACATGATTTATAAAAATTTTAAAATTTTTAAAAAAATGCCAAGGTGTTTTCAAAATATTTTTCAAAAAGGTTTCTCTTACCCCTCAACTTAATTCTCATTATCCTCAATGAAGTAAGGAAGAATAAAACAAGGAGAAACACCACCTGGATGAGATAGCCTCGTGTAATGTTAGGAGTGACCGTACGGAGTAGTCTCTTATTCCTAAAAATAAGAATCATAAAAATAAAGGTTAGAACATAAAAATTTTGGGTTGCCTCCAAAAAGCATTAAGTTTAACGTCTTCAGCCAGACGTCATGGCTCACTTTGATTACCATTATCAAGGAGTTTGATGATCTCTTCCCTTACTACTTCCTTCATGATTGGTTTAAGTTTCTTTGGGGGTCTCTTATAGGCTTGGTTTTCTTCCTTAAGTGAATCCTATGTTGAACGATCAAGAAGCTAATTCTTTTATGTTAGCCATGGTCCATCCTAATGCTTCTTTATTCTCATTCAATAGTTTCCCTTCTTGTAAGGAGTCTAGGTCAGTTGAAATAATCATAGGCATGGTTTCTGATGGACCTAGATATGCATAATTGAGATGCTTGGGAAGTGGTTTCAGTTCTAATTTCGATGCTTCCTTTATTGATGGTTTGGGTAATGGTTCAAGTACTTTCTCTATCGTTCAGTTAGAAGTTTTCATCTTGATTTTTCATCAATTATAGCAACCTCATTAATTTGTTCTCCATCTTCATTTATACAGGTTTCTAGGTCAAGCTTTTCATCACTAAGGTCAATTGGATCATAAACAATATCCTGAACATAATTTGAGTCGCTCGTTTGATGTGTATTGGTAAGATTAAAAATATTAAGATCAATTGACATATTTCCAAAGGAAAGTTTCATTAATCCATTTCGATAATTAATTAGGTCATTAGCTGTGGCCAAAAATGGTCTACCTAAAATCACTGGGATGTGGCTTTTTGGGTTTGTCACCGGTTCAGTTTCTAAAATTACAAAGTCCAATGGGTAGATAAAGTTACCAACTTTGATCAATACATCCTTTACTATTCCCTTGGGTACTTTCAAAGAGTGATCAGCTAGTTGTAGGATCATTTTCGTAGGCTTTAGTTCTCCTAACCCTAGTTGCTCATATACAGAGTATGGCAATATATTAACACTTGTCCCTAAGTCTAATAGAGCCCTATTTATGAGGGTGTTCCTCATAATGCATGAAATAGTGGTGACCCTGATCTTTATATTTTACTGGCATATGGTTTGATAGATAAGAGCTCACACCGACTGCCAGCAAGGCTCTCTTGGGCACATTGATGGTCTTCTTTTTGCTACATAGATCCTTAAGAAATTTGGCCTAGGCTGCGACCTGTTGGATCGTGTCCAGTAAGGGGATGTTCAGTTTAACTTGCTTAAAGACCTCTAAAATCTTATCGCATTGGCTGAATTTTGATTGGACTTAAGTCTATTTGGGAATAGTGCTACAACCCTAATTTTTTTTATCTTCTTCTGACATGGGCTCAGCTGGTGGGTTGGGTATTACATTAGACTCTGATATCTCAGGGTTTCGGGCTGAATAGGCTTGCTAAGTTGTTCAAGTGGTGGGACTTCTAATTCTTCTTCTTTATATGTACCTACCTGGTTATCTATTTGTTTTTCAGATCTTAATGTATGAATAACACTTAGTTGGTTCATTGGGGCTTCTTGTTTTGATCCTTGGATGTTTAGGTCCCTAGGATTAGCTTCGGGCTGACTCGGTAGCTTATCCCAATCTCTTTTACTGAATGTTGTGGTTAGTTGACCTATATGAGTTTTTAGTTTGCAATGGATTGTGTGTGTGAATGAAGAAGATGAGTGTTCATTTCTAGCCCTTTCAATGGTTGTAACACCTTCTCTTCGAAAGTAGGATCATAATTATTTGGTGAAGGTTGAGGAGCACTTGGATATTGAGAATACGACATGCTTCTAAATTGGATCTCCTGATGGTTAGGTCTAATTGATGTTGGATTAATTATAGGTTGGGTTTCCATGAAAAATTTGAGTGATTTTGCCAACTATGATTGTAAGTATTCAAATATGGATCATTTCCTGGTCTAGGAGCCATTCGGGTTTTGGCTGGATAGGCTTGCTCCTGAACAAGCTCAGGAAATTGGTATGCGGTTGGACATTCCCCTATAGAATGAGTCGGACTTGAACAGATTATACAAACCTCATGTAATTGAGTGGATGGGGAAGAGGTGTTTCCAACTTGTAGAATTTGATCAAGTTTTTGGGATAGTTCATCAATTTTAATATAGATGTCTATAGACTGACCTATGTTGTATATTCCACCTTTCTTAGGTTCTGTGGAAGGATCTCTACGGGCAGCAGATATGTGGTACAAGGAATTTTTACTTAGAGTTTCAAAAAGCTGCCATGCCTCATGTTCATTTTTTAGCATAAATGTTCCTCCACATGAGGCATCCACCATTTGTCGATGCCTTTCTAACAGACAATCCATCATAAAAACATTGAACTAGCTGCCATTTAGTATTGCATGGTGCGGACATTTTCTAGTTAATTCTTTTAATCTCTCCCATGTTTTATGAAACATTTCTCCCTCTAACTGAGAAAAATTGGTTATGGCTTTTCTAATTTGATTCGTTTTTCCAGTAGGAAAGTATTTCTTAAGAAATTCCTTCTGAAGTTGGTCCCAAATTGAAATTATAATGTCTAGTGAATTTAACCAATACTTGGCTTTATCTTTTAGGGAGAAAGGGAATAACTTAAGCCTAAGTGCCTCATCAGAGAAATTTTGAATCTTGACAGTTAAGCAAATTTTTCAGAATTCATCTAAGTGTTTATAGGGATCTTCATTTGTAAATCCATGGAAAGGTGGTAACATTTGGATTATACTGGACTTAATTTCATATTGGACAGCCTCTACTGGGGATACTTGTATGCATGGTGAATATGTATATTTTGAAGGGGCGAAGTACTCCTTCAATTGACGTGGTGGATTATTTTCTTGATTAAGATCCATAATGCGTGCTCTGTTTGCTCTACAAGTCTCTCTATTTCAAGGTTTAAGGGTATGAGGTTGGGTTGTAACGATCGGTAACAAAGCATATATATACCTTACCAATACACTCTAAAGCAAATAGTAATTCAGATTTTTTTTAAAAACTAATATAATAGAAGAGAAAGGAGAAGATTCTAAAGAAAATATCCTAAAAGATTCCTAGAACTAAGAGCAATGAAGAATAATTTAGTTATGGTTTAATAATTATTAGCAATCAAGTTAATACAGATTAAACTCTCTACCCTAGGTTTAACCTAGATCTAAACAGCCTAACTTCCAAGACTGCCTTGGAGCCCTCCAAATCAAAAATTAACTGATCAACTAGCTAGTTAAGGGTAAGGTCAGGGAGTCCCCGTCGCTTACTAGGTAAGCGAACGGAACCAATTAAGTAACCACTTTCTTTTCCTTTTCTAGACGCAATCAATCCCGACCTGGTCCAACTCTTTCGGGTGTCTTATCTTATTGAGCTCGAGTTTCTTAGGGCTAACGTCTAATTAATTTTAGAGTTAAAGGCTTGGGTTAATGCAAAATGAAGGATGTGATTTGTGGGCCAAGGAAGGGTGATCAACTCCCCACCTTATCTTGATTAAGGTTTGTGCCCTTAAAGTTAATTATGAAAATAAACAAGCAGATGTCAGCTCTTGAATTATCAAACAAAATTAATCTAATTACTTTTTTTTAAGATTTTTGTGATTAAGTTTCTAATTTCCTAATAAATTATAAGATGTCAATGGAAAAATTTTGAGTTTTGCAGAAATAAATTTACCTAAGTCAATCTAAGCATAGAAATAAAATATTTTATTTTTATTTTTATTATACTTTATTTTTATTTATTATTATTATTATTATTTTGTTTTATTAAATTAATTATATTTTATGGAAAGTGTCTTAGGGTTTTATTTCATGTTCTTTTAAGTAAGTTAATTAAAAGAAAAGTTGATTAGGTTAAAAGTGGATTTGTGATAAGAAAAAAATTTATTTTTTTATGTTAAAAAGAAAATAAGAAAATCTAACAATTAAGGTAACTAAAAAAAAGCAATAAGCTAAAGAGAGCAATAACTATTCAACAAAAAAGGAATTTTTTTTACGCTTTTCTTTTATATAGAAGCATGAATAATAATGAAACAATAAAAAAATTAAAAATAAGAATAAAATTAAGAAAAAATTTGTAATATTTTTTTTCGTGAAGTAATCGTGCCTGGATCCCCGGCAACGGTGCCAAAATTTGATCGCTGTCGTTGACGGTCAAAAATAAAACCTACTCACTACTATAGCTAGTGGTGAATTGGGATCGTATCCTCGGAGATCAAGGGCAATTATTTCACGAGATAAAAAAAATTATTAAAAGATAATAACTAATTAATTAACAAATTCAATAGCAGGAGAGGAATCTGAATCCACCATGCAAACATGTTTTATCTTCTTTTTTTAATATTGCAATAGTAATAATTTTTACAAATTTAAAATTAGAATAATTTATCTCTTGTCAGGCACGGACCGTATCAGGAGATCACGTCACGTCCTCTTAGAGTATAAACTATCTAATAATTGCAAGGTTAAGGGTCTAATCTATCATACTACGATCTGTCTCTCTTAGGCACATATCGTATCCTGAGATCATAGTACGTCGATAGAGGGTACAGGCCGTGTATGCCAGATCAAAACCTCGATCAGAAAAATAACTCAAAAGATATATAAAGAAGAGCATAACTTTTATTGCATAGAAATTAAAATAAAAAGAAAGATAAAACATGATTACAGGCTTCATCATCATCCCAAGTTGAAGGAATCTAGCCACGCATTGCTACTACCAGCATCCCCTCCATAATTTTTCTCTTCCAGGCCTAAATACAATAATCTAAATAAAAGAAGAATAAAAAGAGCTTCGTAGAAACTTTCCTCCCAACTATTGTCTGAGGTCCTTCTTTTATATAGCTCGTCTAGGGTTTCCTCCTAATCAAAATTGAAGTCAATCGGACACTCAAGATCATTCAGATATTATGAGAAAATTTCTCAGTCATCCATTCAACATCACCTGCCTTAGTTTGCACTAAAATCATTCCTTTTTGGGCAAACCGAATCCTGATTTGAGTGTGTCTGCATCATTGACTCCAAAAATCGAGCTCTTTCCATCTATAGGCTTCTTTTCTGCAAGCATCCATAAAAAGTATCAATTCTTAATAAATTTAAAGTAATTAATATTTATTTTAATAGTTAAATTGGGATAATAAATATGCTTATCACCTTAGATACTGGATTTTAGACCCTATCGAATGTGAACACATTGGCCGATATTTCTTAAACTAAATCTTACAGTTAAAGGATAAAATTCTTGGAAATGACATCCCTGAGGACTATCTATTGAGAAGATTTTGATGTCCTAGTTATATACTTTAAGGATAATTTGACCAGTTAGCTTTGATAAATATATTATCGATCTTTTTACTATTGATTTAAATTTTTGGGGTTAATTAGCTATGCAACATCATATTAGAGTGATTGTTTGATAAAGCTAGGTTGTAATATATTTTGAATCATCCCAGCCTTTATTCTTTGATTCTAGGGTTTTTTTTTTTTTTTTTTGCCTACTCATAGACTTTTGTTGCTAGCAAAAGATATGAATATGAATTTCATTACATGAAATGTGAACATTATCATACATAATTCTTTTTGAAAAGTTTTTTTTAAAAAAAATCTGTAATAAAAAAATCTTTCAAACTTTACTAGAATTTTTGTTGAAAGGAAAAAAACATGAATTATATATAAATTTTATCTCATGGAATGGAAATCTGATCATTCATTTCATTACATCACATAACAAATTTATGGATTGCAAATATAAACAGACAACTCCTTTTGAAAAATATTTTGAGAAAGTTGAATGTCGTCTGTTCAATATTATTTTGTCTCAAAACAAATACTTTTATCCTGACTTATTTGCTCTGTCTTTATTAGATTAAGCTTTTCAAGTCAATTGGTTACACAATATGAATTGCACAGGCCTTCAAATCTCATAGAAATTATTCACAATTATTAGAATAAAAAAATCATAGGTATGGTCTTGTTTAATTAATTAGCCAGGGTGAAACTTATTGTTGGATTGACAAATTCTCCAAAAGAAAAAGCAAATTTAATAAACTTCATTAAAACTTCGCTTTCTTCTTTATTATTTTTTCCCTCTCCCATCTTTATCTCTCTTTTAATTTCAAGATAAATTGGTGTGGAAATCCACGTTTTTCAAACTTTATACATAGCTGCAAATATCCACAATGACCAAGCTAAGGTGAACCCAATTGCTAAGCTACCCAAAGGCCCAATGTCCCTCAGAAGTCACAAAAGTGACACCAAAAAAAACAAAAAAAGAGCATAATTTCACAATGAGGAATAAAACAAAAGACAATCTACTGTACTTTTTAATATTAAATCTTAAGCACCGTGCTAAATCTCAATCGTTTATTAAAATGGCTTGCAACTGAATAATCGATAAAAAACGTACAATTCCGTACAGTGGATCCTAAAGTTTGCTAAAACTAATGCAGTAGCCAATATTGATCTCAAGGAGAAGCATGGTAGAATCCGTCCAAAAATGATGTAAAGGTTTATGGCCTAAATTGTTTGGGCCCATCAATATCCAAGGAGCACCCAACCCGACCACCCAATCTACATGGTACCGCCTTTTGGATGCCCCCTGGTCCCAAATATCAAACTGAATGATGTTTTCTTCAGTACTCCAATTCCAGACTGGTGCATTTGGCTTTGCTAGCTGTCTAAAGCCAGCCAAGCTATTGATGGTCAGTAACATGCTAAAAAACTCTCCACCTCCAGCGAAGCCTTTTACTGCTGGCCCTTTCATGACTTGGGCCATCAAGTGAATGGCCTGGATGAAGATGTTGTCAGGGGTCATGCTGGTGGTCCAGCAGATTGCTTGTGGTCCTTGCTGCTAGATTTAAATTCATTTAAACTTTATAGAGCTTGCCAAAAATCAAGGAGATTGATAAAAGAGAGTCCACATCAATCATGTGATCTAGCAAGATTATATTATCCAAAACAGTTGCTCCACTTTCTAAGCAAAAAGCAACAGAATCCCAAGTGTTTGCCAATGTCCACTGGCCATTGCTGCTCATAATGCTGAGAAGATGAGGCCAGGAATTTCTTCCTAATTCTTTGACCGAAGTAACATGAATTAAAGCCACACCATTCAACCATGAAACTGGCCGGAGCAATCGATCTCATGCACTTATAGTTGCCACCGTGGGGTTGGGGGCTTAGTTGATCACTTGCTCATCAGAAGCTTCTTTTGCCAAGAGATTTGAGATTCCATAATTGACTATCTTGGAATGGATCATAAACTACCTTCCAGCATTATTAAACTTTGGTCCAAGTACTGGTGGAAGAGAAAAGCACTGGCCAACAAGAAAAAACTTGAGATTACCTCAACACGTACGTACACAATTTATGTAGTATGTATGGAATGAGAAAAACTAAAGAACATCTTTCTCTAAAAAAAATTCTTCTTCAACTTCAGTTCTTTACAAAATGATTGTTATTTCGACTTTGTGCGGTAATCTTTATCTTGAGAGGTGGTTGGAGTCCTATAAAAACTTTTATAATTTACAATACCTTTCTTTATTCTTCGTAAATGCTTCTAATTTTAATAAACTTCTTCATTAGAGAAATTCCCTTCTCCCACTATCCTCTCATATGGTGGAATATTCAAAATTACGTGCGTGAATTATGAAATAATTTAAAGAAGTTGCTTGAGACTTATAGAGAAATGATGTGTCTTCTTTAATTTGGTTTACAGGGTTTTAAACTAGCATGCAGTAGACTCTCAAAGATTTCCCATCGTTTTATTATCCTCATATCTTTCATGTGTAGAGTAAACAAAACACAATATTCTTACTCCAAATGTCATTTATACATGAGTAACTTCTCCAAAGGTCATCACCACTGTGCTTTTTAATTAATTCAATCGAAATCTCCAGTGTTGATGTAAGCAAGCCAAATTTGTCTACCCATGAATGTGAAATGAAATTTCGATCGATGATGAAAGATCATAACTAGCATCCATTTATATGATAATTATATTGGTCGTCTGTTTCAATGATCCAATATAGTGCCCAAGGAAATCATAAATTGTGGCTGTCGTAGGTTCATCGTGTCATCATCGTATCCTATAGCATGGGATTGATTAATTTGGTCTCTGAGGGCACTAATAAATGATGCGGTTCGAGCTGAGCCATCAGATGGTGGCCCATGAAAGCATCACCTTGCTTCCGTTTGAAGTAGTCTGATAACTAAATGCTTGCTGGGGGATGACAATGGGAAGAGTGGAATGGTCTAAAAGGGGATGATGAATGAGGTTCAACATCAGCCAGCAGTAGTAAGTTTTTATTGTCAAGCAGAAATATGTGACTTTTATTCCCAAGTGGTTCATTTCCTTCCTTGTGCCATTCATATAAATATGAAATAAAAAGGCTGCTTTGGCTCATGTACCAAAACATGGAGGCCATTTCATATAGGGGCCTCTTTTATAAGACTTCCACAACTAGGCATGCATGGGATTGTACTTTGTCTTTGCTTCATACCAATGGCATCTTGCTTTGGAAACTCCAATGGTTCTCCCACAGCTAGTGCCCATCAGGGGCCCTACTCAACAGTGCAAGAAAAGGTAGAAAACTACTCGTGAGGAATACAATGCTACCATGCATCAGAGTGAGAGAGAGAGAGATTAGGAACGGATCAAGAATTTTTGTTTGGGACCACTTCTAGTGATGCCAAAGGGTGGTTTAAGGAGGGAAGCAACATGGCCTACCAAGAGCATGGACTGCACCTTACTTTCTTCATTACGTGGGGGCTACTTCAACAGCCTCAAGAGGCATTTGGAGAAACGTTTCCAAGCCATGAAGTTACCAAGAAAGGAAGAGGCATGACCATGTGGACCGGGGTGGCCTTCCACAATGAAATCGTTTGGATTACCATTTTCATCATCATTTAATCACAAACTCTCCTCTCTAGCTCAAGAGTACATGTTGGAACTTGTTAGATAAATAAAGCACGCTTGCATATCTTGTTTTTTTTCCCCTCCCCCCCATCTCTCTCGTCAAAGAATACAGCAGTGGCAGAGCTTAATGGTACGAAGGGCGTACAAATACTGCGAGTTTCTTTCAGTATGATGCATCATGTCGACTTTGATGATAAAAGAAAGGGGACCATATGCCCTGGGTTGAATTATTGTTGGAGCGTTGTTAATGTGAATCTCTCAAACTGTCACCCACCAAACTCTGGTGCTATGGAAATCAATCGCTTAAATTTGATGCCAAGGTCACGAGACGTGGAAGGACGGGCATCCTTTCGATTCCTAGTCTGGTACATGTCAATGTTGCGACGCATTGAATGGCTTATGCTTTCTCCCACTTAATAAGCAGTGGAAATATATAGTGGGATGAAATGGACGCCTGATGGCGAAGGATTCACCCAGAACACTACATTATCTTCAGCAAGCAAAAATGGTGGGATCACAGTAGACTTTGACTAGTACAAGAGTCTTTGCTGATCATAGACTGCTTCTAATTAATGGTGGAACGATGAGACGTGGGAGGATGTCATCCATATGTCAGTTCTTTCTATGCCTATTACAATATCGATCGCTGTGGCAAACAGTAATCATTCTTATCTTTATCTTCACTTTAGTTAACAGATCATATATATTAATGGATCGAAGCTTTTCACAAAAGAAGTTGAAGAATAGTTAGTTAGCAGAATGATGGGGATTGAGAGCAAATGACTTGTTCAACAGAAAGGAAACATTTAAATTAAAAGTATAACAGGTTTTTAGTTGGAGGTATATAACTATAGTAGTAGCAGAATGAATGGTAAAGATATTTAGACAGCTTTATACATGAATAGAAGCATGCAGTCAAGTGGAGACACAACATCGTTTTGAAGTATATATAGAGCTATTAGTTATCAGATATGAACTTGTCAGACCTCACTCAATAAAAAATAAAATAAAATAAAAAAGATCAAATAAAAGGCATTCCTTAGATTTTTTTTGACCTTTTATAAGTAACTAAAACTTATTCTTAGTGCATAGCAGGTGTAAGATTCAATTTGTACCCACATACCCTTCCCCATTCGCCAAGTTAATTAGAGTTAAAATGCAAAACTAATCACAAGCATCATGAGTCTCTTTATAATATATCTTTTAATCCACATAAGCCATGGATCAAATCCGTTCCGATAATATTTGCAATAATTTAAGATTCCATCGAAGAATGCTAGGTAGAAGGTATTATTTGAATTCCTTAGTCCTGCATAAATATCGGGAGCTTAATATAGAGCTTAAAATTTCGTCCTTGACACATTCCCCATGTTCACAATCTCTGTTGCTTCTTTAACTGGCACAGGAATAATCAGACGTTATGTAGAAAATTTCAGTTAAATGATCAAAGAGGACCCACAAAAAATTAGTTGGGATTGTTAATGATTTTATACTTGTTTTCTCCACAAAGCCTTGAAGAACCACATAGAACTCAAATTGCAGCCAGACCTATGAAACTGAGAATGCAACAGATTGACTAATCTCTCTTAAGATTATTCTCACATCATCAAGTCCTGTCTAGTCTTTCCAAGCATGCAAATTTTGAGAAAAATCCTGCTCTTAGAATGAAATTATCCCTATGCAAATACTAAATATATAAGGTTTGCAAAAATAAACCCAGATGTCTCCCAAATGATGAGGAGAAAAGCATTCATTTCTTCTAGCTGATCACACACCTTGTCACAGAACGTCCAGCTAACACAAGATATCAATTTAGAGTTTCACTTTTACCCCTATGAAGTACTGTAAGATGCCAACGAACATAATTTCCATTGGGCCAGTCAAAGAGAATATGTTTTGATGTAAGATGTTCTTGTGGTCCTATTTTTCATACCAATGACATAATCCTTCTGGGTCATTCAAGAAAGCCATCAATTCTTATAGGACAGCATCCCCGTGCCATGGTCACCAAGGCAATGCGTTTGTCCAGACATGCTTCACTCCTCTCCTGTGAAATGGTTCCTCTGTTCTGAATGGGCACTGTCTTTGGCACAAGGGTGGTTCTAAGTTCAACTCCAATAATCAGCACTTATTGAAGTTTTATGTAGGGCTGGACATGGGTCAAGTACAGATTGGATCATCCAGGGTCTGAATTCAAACCTAGTATGACTGCTGGACTTAAAATGACAACTCAGAAAATCTGATTTCTCAGAAAAAAGAGAAAAAATATTGAAGAATTGAATTTTGGAAATTGTTCTTGGTTCAGATTCAGATTAATCATCTACTAATATGTGTATCATAATTTTTCTCTTTTCACCCTGACTTCAAAGAGGAAGAATTCTAGACTTCCAGATCTTGAAAATGCAAGGCTCAACTGTTGCTAGATATCTGCTGTAGCAAATGGAGGCAAAGAACAGCAAAAATATTCTCAAAAAGAAACTTGAATCACTACTATATTCTCTCCCATACTATGAAGATTTCCTAGATTTCCTAATACAGGGAAATTTTGATGTCTTACAAGAACCTTAGGGCATGTTTAATTATGGAAAACAATTTTTTATTCTCCATTTCTAGTTTTTATCTCTATTTTTTAATTTTTATTTTCCATAAAAAATTAAAAACACAGATTCATTTGTTGAAAATTTAAAAAAAATCATATTTTTATTTTAAAAAATTGGGTCATGGAGGGTGGTTAATAGTGGAGGTATGACGATAGATGTTGGAACTTTGTTTTTTATTTTTATTCCCTATGAAAATATTTTTCAAAAAACACACTCAACTTTTCATAACTAAACATGTCTATAACTTTTTTCTAAAAATATCTCATTGTAATTAGATCCTCTTAGCTCATTTTCCTCCTTATCCTAATGAAGTAGGTGGAATTTCTCAGATTTCTTTTTGCTTAGAAAAAGAAAATTGTTGATAAGACTTTCCATAGCATATCACAGGAAGTTCCATAGTATATTACATTCAATTAATGATCACCATATTTGAATTCCTTCCTGGATTTAATGGCATATTTTTAAATGTATGTATATACTATACTATGTATGTAAATGTGGAAAAATTTATCAAAACACATTGTACAGTTGTCTGATTTTCCATTGAAGCCAACCTTATAAAATTCACCCTATCCACTCTTGATGATGGCATGCTTAGCGGAAGGTGACAAAGCAACTTCTATGAGTAATGTGATTCATGTTTAAATAATAATGTGATGGCTGAGTGAGACATCCATACAAGTGGTCCCTTGATTGGGCTATGCAAAACTGTTTTGCAGGAGCAGTACCTGACCCTGCTAGGTTCTACAATTGAATTCCAGGACTGGTCCAACAAAGAATCCATGCTCAACATATATTAATCAAGCCAATCTACAGGATAAGAAAAAGGGTAAGAACCTAGCTAGTGTATTACTTATTAGATATCATCCAAGTTACGTACTAGGTTTTGATTTAGAGTTCTAGATATATTTTATCAAGAGTTGGACTGTCACAAGGAGCAATCTAATCACTATTCACATCATACATTACCTTTCATGAGCTTAGAAATGCATAGGAATCCACTGGCAAGAGGTCAAATACAAGAGGAGAGACAAATCACCCATGATAGGGGCAGTTCCTAGCTGTCTAAATCCAAATATATTTATAGATAAATAAGGAGGGACCAATCATATTCCAAGCTCCAAGATGGCCCCACAATCACCCCTGTGCATTCATAGCACATGTGAAAAGAACCCCCACATCCCCCTCTTTTCCTTGGCCTCTCAAAAGACTTCACAATAACCCTCTCTTTTAGGTGACCTCAGCTTTGAGATGCGCTCTCTAGTGGTCCTAAGTTCAGATCTCTCACCCGACAGCACTATGATACCAAGCCTTGAGAACACCACCAAAGCCTTTAAAGAGCCAGAACCATCCGTATTGACATTGATGTTGGTGTTTACATGAAGGCCATCCTCAGAGTGTGATATATTATAAATCTTACTGTAGATCTCACATAATCTGGGTCCCACACCTGAGCTCCATGGGTGATCCTTATTCCTATTACTTCCAATTATACTATCATGGGTGGTATGTGATGTGGACCGGACCAAACACACAGATTTGCTGAAGAGTAGTGGTTCCTACTTACAGATCATATGAAGAAAAAAATTTGAATATTTTTTCAAAAGAAAAAACAATGGCCAAACAAGGATCATATAAATGAAACCAATATGATTGAACTGAATTCACTATGCATACAGTATACTTTAAGTTGATCAAATATATATGACATCAAAACTCATATTATATAACAAATAATGATGGATGAACTACCCGTGTATAATATTTAAGGGGAGCTTTGAACATAGAAATTATTCCTCCCAAAAAGTACAAGGGTGCACTTGCTAGACTACAACGTTGTTTGTTATATATATATGACTAATTACCCACTAATTAAGCTCACGTGTTTAAAGCAATAGTGTACCATATAGCAACTCATGAGTCTGCTTTATATATCAAGCCTTATGTTGCCAGTCTGGCTTGGGGGACAAACCAAGTACACGACTAGCCCTACGTGCAAAAAAAAAAAAAAAAAAAGACTTTGGGCCAAGAAGGACGAGGAGGTGACCCTGTTGAACCCGAGCCATGGCAGGCAGGCTAAGGAGGTTGGATTCGGCTACAACCCACAAGAAGGCAAACTAAAGAAGGGCTTGGAGAGGGGCACTGAGCCCCAGGGTAGGGCCTGGGTCCCAATGATGGTCCTGAAGTGAGGCTTTAATGGGTAAAAGAGGGAGTTAAGCGAAAGTTTGCATGAATGTGAGGTGGTGGTGGTTGCAGTAGTAGTTGTTGCTGCTGTTGTTGTTAGGGTTTGGGTGGGATGTGGGTGCTAGGTATTTTCTCTCTTGCGGTGGGGCATAAGAGGGACATAGAAGTACCTTTCATTAATAGGCCTCCCAAGGGAGCAAGTGTTGGTGCAGTGGGCTGAGCCTCACAGTCTTGTGTCCATGTCACAAGCCCAAGGTGGTAGATGGGGGAAGTTGGGAGAGAGGGACAGTGACTGGTCCTTGGAGGTGAAGAGATAGAATAATGAGGGAGGATGTGTACAGTTATGAGGGGGAATAATTGCAAAATGGGTCAGGCATGCATGAATAAAGCAATCCGCTCTGCAGAGAGAAAAAATAAGAAAAAAAAAGAAGAAAAACTAGAGAGAGAGAGAGAGTAAACTATGGACACATATGTATTCTAGTAAAAAGAAATAAAATGTGGTTTGTAGGGCTTTGTAGTTTTCTACGAGAGGTCCCATGTCTTAATCATTAAATTGCTATTTCAGCCAAAACCAGTGGAAAGCCGCAGATACCTGAATTTATACCCAGAAGCCTAAAAATACTGGAAACTCTAGAATGGGAAGGGGGCAACCTCGATCATGCACACAAATCTTACACCAACCTTATTGTAAGGGACTAACAAAGCTTTTTCCTTGGCTGATGAGAGGTTAAAAGGGAAGACTTTCTGATGGTGAGGTAGAAATAAGGTTATATATATATTCCCCTTCTTCCTCTTCTTTTTCCAACTGAACATGACAAGGAGGTCCTTTTAGGTTAGCACAACTGTAATTGTCAAGTGTGAAGTTCAGAGATAAAACATCTACACCAACTCAAGAGAGCTGCATGAAATACCTGCCCACTGGTCCAAATCAACCAACTACCATCTAATTTCCATCTAAATCAAAAATCTCTGCATGACATGCAAATCTGGGTTGTGGGGGCACCTTTGAGAGGTCTAGGGGTACCACTGTGCATCCCATGAACCTCAGAAGGAAGAGAATATCCCATCCAAATCCATACCATGTATTTTGATTTGGTATACTGCTAACTCATGTGCATGTTTTCATTGCAAGGTGAAGCTGATATTTGAAATCCAACTAGGATATTCAAACTTGAAATTTGTGGATCAGAAGAAATAGTAAATAGGTAAAAACTGCGCCAAAACTTGTCAGATAGGTTAAGTAATTTTTTTAAATGATAAGTTGAGTTTTTTTTAAATTTAAATTTTGAATTTTCTCAGATAGTTGAGTTAGGTTGAGTATCAAATATACGATGTCGATCAAATTTTGATGGGGTTAATGAATGAAATGACAGTGTAAATAAAGACTTGTTTGACCGTTCTGAGAAAAATGTTTGTCAGGGCTTTTGAAATGGCGTTGTATGAGGGCTCAGCAAGAATGTAGGCAAACTGAGAAAGATAAAAGGAAAGGAGGTTACATGTCATACTGAGGTAATGAAACAAAAATAAAAGGGTAGAAACCTAAAGTCCCATGTACATCTCCCCTCATTCTAATCACCAAACGCATCCCCAGGACCACTTCCACACCCATCTCTGCAGCTCCAGATATAAAGAAGCCAACAGCTATAAAGTGGCTCCACAGCAACCAGTACCAGATAGAGTGTCACACAATAGAGAGAGAGAGAGAGAGAGAGAGAGACCCACCAACAGAGCTGGTCACATACTTATCTTCCATCTTGACTGATGGTTACACTTGCATGAAAGCCAGAGATATAGAAGAGAAGAAAAAGAAGAGATGGACAGAGGAAGGGTGAGATGGTGAGGTGATGATGTTGTTGGGGTGGTACTTGGTTGTTATTTGAGAAGCCAAAAGCCTCCTTCACCACCACAAGCAGCAGGAGCAGCAGCAGCAGCCATTGTCAGTGCTCTTACATATGGGGTCAGCTCCAATTGTCCACCCTCTTCCCCCTCCCTAGCCCCCACCTCTTTCAAACCAGCAAGAAAATAATATTTTTTGTTTTTTCTCAGAAACCAGTATCTATAGTCCCAAATCCAACATCCAAACCATATCAACCAACAAACAGAATTTCCCTTCCCTTCCTCTCCATCTCCTACCGTGAGGCCTACTAACAAAAACGTACCGCAATAGATTTCACATCCAAAACATGGCAACAAGGAATAGAGTAGAGTAGAAGAGAGAAAAGAGAAAGGGTCTCCTCTTCCCCTACTCTCTTTTCTGCTCCTCTTCTTTCCTTCCATCTCCTACTTCATGCCTCGAAATAAAAGGTTTTCTCTAAGAGTCTCCACATGAAACGTATCAAGTGAGAGAGAGAGAGAGAGAGAGAGAGAGGAGGAGAACAGGAAGAGTCTCTCTTCCCCGGCCCACTCTCCTTCTTCCAATCTTTGTCTTCCTTCCCTTCCTGTCTATATCCTACTTCAAGTCCTGTGAGCTGGGCTTGGCTGGCCAAAGCTACTATAGTCGGCACCATCAGTGAGAGAGATGAGCGAGCGAGAGACCCGCGACTTCATGAGCGTCGACGCCTTCTCCCAGCTCCCATTTATCCGCCCGGCGCCCACTCGCGAGAAGCCCTCTTCCGCCTCCTCCTCCTCCGCTATCCGCCTGTTTGGCATCGAGGTCCCCCATGAGCCGGACTGTGAAGAAGACCCATCCAAAGATCCCAACACCACCACCAACCCCATCAGCAGCAGCAGCAGCAACGGCAACGGCGAGAGCGGTCGCAAGTTTGAGTGCCACTACTGCTGCCGCCACTTCCCGACATCACAGGCCCTCGGCGGGCACCAGAATGCCCACAAGCGGGAGCGACAGCATGCCAAGAGAGCCCAATTCCAGTCGGCCATGGCGGCCCACCACCAGTCCACCGTCGAGGGCCACATGTACGGCTTCCTCAACTACCACCGCCTTGGCTCGGTGCCGCCCGCCGCCCGCTTTGGCTTCGACCCCCCGGCCACCCACCACTATCCCTCATGGAATAGCCCCAGCACCACCAGTAGCAGCGTCGGCACCCGGTCCTACGGCGGGCTCGGATCGGCGAGCCAGCCTATCAATGGAAGCCCGCTGCCGGGCCTCTGGAGGGTTCCCACAGTGGCGCATGGCAGTGCCGGCGTCGGACTAGTCCACCGGGACCGAGCAGCACCATTGCCCTTGTTCGGAGGGGATGAATCCAGAGCGATGGGAGGTGGTGGAGGTAGTGTTGGGTTCAGTACTAATATTGGTTCCTTTTCTTCCTCTTCTTCTGCACCTCCACAGAGCTACGAATCTGGTGTGAAAGAGAATGTGAGTTTGGATTTGCACCTGTGATTCATGGAGAATTACGGCGAATTTTTAATCAAATTTTGTTGTTTTTATTTGCTCTATCTTTGGCTGGTTGTCTCTTCTTTGTTGATTACTTCAAAGAATTAATGGTCTCTTATTTATCAAACTTGCTAGCTAGGGAGTTTTTTGGTTTTAGAAAAAAAAAATCAAAATAAAAAACGTCTACCCACAGTTTTAGATCATAAATTATTTTTAACCGATATTTGGTTATGTGAGGTTAAGATTAATGCATGATTCACATACATCATTTTATGCTAATCTTTTATAGCTGCCAAATGGCACCTATCTTTGGATTTGGATTTTTCTTTTCTTTTCTTTTTTTTTTTAAAGAAGAGAGAAGAAGAAGAGGAAGAACTTCTAATCTGGAAATTTTCAGGCAGTTACCGCAGTTAGAATCTACATTCTCATCGTACATTTTTGTTGGCACTACAATTATTATAGTTTTGAATCTTTTTACTTCGAAGTACTCGATCGTGATCACTTTTTTGTCTAATTGTTATGCTCATACATTGCATTTGATCCAACCATAACCATATGAATAGTTCTTCGATTTTTGTTGTTTGTACTATAGATCTTCAAAGCTGTTTCTACTGTTCCACTGTTCAATGGTCTTACTGATTTTCAAAAGTTGGGAATTCTAGATTCCTAGTATTGCCGTTTTTCATGAAAATTGGATTTTTTTTTTTTTAGTTTATACGTTGGCATTATTCATAAATATCTAGCTCCTCATTATATTGGGATAACAGTGTTGAATTTGCGGAGCTTCAACCAGTAATGGCATTCTTAACTAAGATGAGATCTTGCAATTCAACAGAAAGTGATACCAGGAAATTAAGATGTGGTTCAAGAACTAATAATCTCATTTAATTTTTTGCTAGATTATCTTGTTATGGCCTAAATATGAAATCTATAGGATTGATGGGCTAAGATACTTCTAGGTGGATATCATGAGTATTCTGCTGATGTAAAAGATTTTTTTGTGGTCTAACAACTGACATAGAATCTATTCAGACACATCACACGTTCTTTAGTGGTTAAAGATGTGCCTAACAGAGGACAAAAGGTGGTTATATACAATGATTAGAAGATTGGGTTCACTGGATTCAAGAATAATTGGTGTACTTTTGGCTGTGGTTACAGGAGTCTGAGGCAGATGATGCAACTTTAGAATATGACTAACAACGTTACTTATTTAGATGGGAATAACTATATATACGCTGAGTAAAGGATTCTTAATTAAACAATTAGATGCATGTTCTAGACGTAGACTGAAACTAAAATCCATATATATATATATATATATATATATATAGGTTAAGCAGCTTCTTGTTTTAAGAAATAGCATGTGAATGCAGTCCAAGGTTTGAGAGCATAGTTCAAATCATCGATAAAATCTTTGATAATTGATTCATATATATGGTATATTTCCTACTCAGTTTTGAGATTATTTCACTATGCAGTAGCGTATATATGGTATACAGTCCAAGGTTTTGATAAAATCTTCTCATCAGACACTCAACCAGTCACTTATTTTCAAGCATATAAAATAATATTGTTGTGCACATTTAATTAATTTCTTGATTATTTTTTGCCATGGTTCTTTATTACAAACTCTAAATTAACCATTTATGCATGCATGTGGCTATTTTTCCCTTAGGAAAACCGTTTAGATTAATTTTTATAGCGGTAAATTAATCTAGCTATAAAAGAATCCAATGGTAAATCTATCTATCAAGTGCGATCAAGTGGTGGATTCGCCTCGGTTGTTTTACCTCTTGTAGGTGGTGTAATTAAAGTGGCGTGGAGTACAGATGGGCAGCCCTACAAACTTTAAGCTTGTGTAACATATGGCAGAAAAATGCAAGCTCTCACCTGGCAAGGTGGGTCATGTGTCTCAAAAGAGTCCAGCCAAATACCGAGCTGCCAATCTGTTCCCACATGAACCTATTTATATCCTCAAATAGATACGCATCATATAACGATTGACGAACATTTCTCTTAATAATTAAAATGCTGGAAGAGAGTGAGAGAGTGTCCTCTTGTGAAAAAGAGAGAGAGAGAGATCTCACCAGTCCTAACTCCATTCTCCATGTGCAATGCACATGCTAGCCTTGTTTTTAGCACTGAACGAAAGAGTATCAAGGACAAGAGAGTGCCTTGGACTCTATAGGAGCGGAGAGTAGTCAAGGAACACAATAATTGTTAACTAGGATGAAGGAAATCTGAACACTTATGGTCGATATATATTAGTTGATGTCTTTTTCAAGAATATTATGAGAAACGTCACCTCCGCCAAAAGTAAAAAAATAAAAAATAAAAAATAAAAAAGGGGTCCAACCTGACATGGCTCTCCCTTGCTGCCTAACGAAACCTAATTGGCTAATTGTCAGGATGGGTACATGGTCCCTGCTGCAGTGGTCACCTTTGGATGAGTTGCTTGGCTTGCAAAGTCCCATTAGCTAGCTGAGACCATAAATACCTGATCATTATTAGGATGTGCGTGCGTGCGTGAGAGAGAGATCTCACTAAAACAAACCAATTGTGAATTGGTCCAAATCAAGTTGAGGTTTTTTATTTTTTTGGCAGCAAAATACTAGTTTATATAAAGACTCTTCAGAATATTTTTGTATTGTTTATCTTATATATATATATATCTTGAGAGTTTCAAAACATTTTATTGTTAACTATTTATCAAGACAATTATTCTTAGTTTGGAATTCAATTTCCAATCCACCATCTTATAAAGTGGTTGTGACCTACTTTTATTGAGCATGATTTGATTGCTCCATCTAGTTTTGTCTCGTTTTTGTAACAATGGGACTTAGATACGGTGGTGTAATTCACCATGCTTGTGCCTAGATATTGCGTCCATATGTCCTGGTACAGGTTGGGTTTCAACTTGGTTATTTCAGTAGCTCCTTGGTATTCGTGAGGTGTACTAAATTTTTTTTTTAATTTTCCTAAAGCTAATCATTCTAAGAAAACTTTTAAGTACTATAATGTATAATATAATAATATGATGAAGTTAGGGTTACACTAATTACAAGAAATAAGTAATTTTATTTTCTATCAAAATTTGTACGCTATATAAATTTATTATTTGATTAAATACGGTATTTTTTAATTGATTATCTTTCACTTATTAACATGACTTAAGTTAAAAAAGTGGTATGATCAATTCTTGATTTTCTTAAAAAAAATTATAGTATATTTAGCTCTAAAGAAAAAATTTCTATTCCTATCATTGTCATCATATTATCCTTGTATAAGCAGAGGAAAGCACGATTCTTGCAAAAAGACTTAGAGTAAATGAATGTGTAAAATTACCAAAAAAATAGTTTTTATTTGTAAGAAAAAAATTGAGATCATAAGTAGAAAAAAATCCAATAAGAATGCCATGGTGCAAAAATGCAGGGCTCATTATCTATGTTGATAGTTAAGATATTTTACTTGATTTGATAGTGCCCAAGATATAAATGATATGCAATACTAATGATGTCTTTTCTCTTTTATCTTTGGCCTATTTATATACACACAGTGAGATAAGATAATTATATATATATATATATCTTATTGTTTAATAAAGGTTTTTCTTGATATTTATATAAATTTATCAAGCAAAGAATAATAAAAATATAAATATGGAACTTTTGAATGAAGATTTGAAAGGAAATGTTAGGCAGGTTGTCAAAGGGGAAGAGATAAGAATGAGTTTATTATAAAATGAAAGTTTAGTAAGGGATCTACGTTTAAGAACATCTTGGGAACGTTCTGATCATTTAAATCTTCAAACCCGTATAAGTGTTAAGTGAAGAAAGTGATAGAAAAATAGAAAATAACGTTACCATTATTAAATAAATAAATGATAGCTTAGAAGAGCCATTGTTAAATTTCCTAGAGAGCAAAGGACTGGACTAAAAAATATCCTCCGAGATCACCATCGAACGGTAAACTACAGCTCGGCGGGTCTATGATTAGAGACGAAACCCCATCACACGCGGACAAGTTTCACACGTAGAAGCTCCGCGTGGGCTAAGCGATAATGTCACGTGTCCATTCCTGATTTGATGGATGCGAATTACGTAGGTAAGCCGGGCTGCGCGGGGACCGACGTACGGACGGTACTTGATTAAAGCTGGCCACGTGTACGGCGACGGAATGACGTAGGTCACTGTTCAGAGGCGGAAAAATAAAATACTACGGCAACCGGAGACAGAGCGGTGCCGTTAGACGAGAAGTAGTCAGGCCTGGCTTAACGAAAGCATAAATAAAGCTGCTCTTCTACTGCTGTTTTGCCATTTGGGTTGCTCACCAAAAAAAAAAAAAATAAACAATGGTTCAAATTTTGCAGCCCTTTTTTCTAATTTTCTAATTTTTTTTTTAGCTAGAATCCATTATCAAGCAATTACACTGGTGTTCTGACCTTGGGATTAGATTATCGCCATCATTAGTATGTCTCAAACCTTGTTATCCAGTGCAAAAGCAATAAGTTTTGATGATATAGACTGAACCACTTCAAACCGATCATAATGTAACTCCAAGATTCTCAGCTGGAAAGAGGTCTAAACTACTGACTTTATTACCATCAGTGTACTTGTATTTATGTTACTAGATATTGGGCTGTTATTTCCCAACACAAATCTGTCACCAGTTACATGTTTTTATATCCAACAGGCTCACATTATTAGCTGTGTCAGGTTCAGTTTGGTCGTTCTGGCTCAAACTGCTCATCTCTCTCTCTCTACATAACAAAAGGTCATCCTTAGCCTTGTCCGATCTAGTTCCAGGGCTATAGCCTAATCTGACATGAAAACACTGAGGATTGGACTAGGGTCAATGGCGTGTCAGGCTGAGAGAATGGAATAGGATGAGCCATCCCACATTAATACATGAAACCAGAAGTTTCAGTTGAGCATAAATTCAGACCAGGCTGCAGCCTAAGCCTCATCAGAAGTCAGAGCTATCCCATATTAATACATAAGGAAAGACTTTGTGCATAAAGTGTTTCGGGCGTGCGGATTATCCACATGCCTGTGCCACTGCATGGGTTTTAGCTCAATGAATCATGGTGCACATCACACGTATAGTGGCACAGATGTATAGTCAATTCATATATCCGATGCATGATTAATTTGTGCGTTCGGCACGCCCTTTATGCACCAAAGAGTCATGCATAAAGACTTTTTCAATACATGAATGCAGAAGTTTCAGTTGAGTACAAATTCAGACCAGGCTGCAGCCTAATCCTCATCATATCGATAATTCTTTTTATTGCTATGACAAGTCCTGTGGAAGAGAGTAGCCGTCGCACCCAGGAGGTCAGATGGAAGGCGTAAGTGGGAGGAAAAAAAGCTTACACTGGATAGAAGAACTAACGAGCAGCAGGCTACGATCAGTGGAATGCTAGAGACCTAATTACCGCACCGGAGAAGACGGGGAGAAAGGGGGAGGAACTCTTGACCGCGTAGGAGCTGGAATCTATATAGCCTGTAGATTTTGGCATGAGTGAACTAGGCAAGTTGCATGGCCATCCATCAAAACAAATAAATAGATTGCGTAGAAATAAACTATGCGCTAAGGGGTTGTTCCAACTCAAATTATATAACCAGTAGAACTGTTCTTTGGACTAGAATAAATTAGGATTATCTTATGGTAGGTTGACCTGAATCAAAATGTTTGCAAGGGGTATTGCATCGACTTGAGTAGGTTGACCACCACCCCCCCCCCCCCACACTGCCAACAATTCCTGCCATCTCTAGAGGCCCACGACTGCCTCCTCCACAACAAGCTTCTCCTCCTGCTCCTTCCTTTATAGCTTCTTCCATGTCTTGACTCTTGAGTTGCTTCTTACCACCACCCTTGATGTTGCTACCATCTTTCACCTCCTTCGCCTTGAGCTTCATGATAATGACTTCCTCAACGATCTCTCAAACCATCTCGACCGTTATATCCTCACTCACCACTACTCACTTTTCTTATCTAAATCTCGGATCCAAACTCATAGAGTATGCAATAATGGTAGAAACAAAAGAAAAATATTTTTACTTTACGAAACAATGAAGGAGTATAACTTTATATTTATATATACAATAAGTGATCTTTTAACTTTCCTAATAAATACATCATTATATAATTTTAAACTTCCCATGTGACCTTTGGATTTTTCATACGAGCCTTAAGTTTTCAATGTGACTATTGATTATTTGCCACTATAATTAAGTTTATAGAATTTATTATGACTTTTCAATTTCACATTAAGTTTACCTTTTCTAACATCTTTTTTAAACTTAATTGTCCTTTCTTTATTATACCAAAGAACTTTTAAACTTGATGAAAAGGTCTACTCCCAAAGGTTTAGGCTTTGTTTGAATCTTTGGAGGAGAAGGAAGGAGAGAGTAAAAAGAAGAAAAGGGATGGAAGGGAAAGGAAGGGTTGTTCTTCCTCTTTGTTTGGAAAGGATGGAAGGGAAAAGAAAGGTAATATCAATAATCTTGTTTGGATGAAGGGGAAAGAAAAGAAGAAAAGAGTTATGTGACAATTATATCCCTTTAAAATAAGAATGAATCGAAAGAATGGAAGAATGAAGAATAAAAAATAAAAAGATATTTCGGTCTTCCAAGAAAGTATGACTTAAATTTTTTTTTCCTCCCTCAGCTTACCCCCGATTTGGGATTAACAAATTTACGCTCGGGGAAAGAAGGGGAATCGGTTACTCCCATTTCCTTTCCCCTCTTTTTTTTACCCTCCTTCCAAACAAGATAACCTTTCTCCTCCTTTTTTTTCCCCTCCCTTCATTCCCTCTCCCTCCCCTTCATTCCTTCCATCCAAACAGACCCTTAGTGAATATGTCAGCCACTTGATCTTGTGTCTTCACATATAGCAGCTCTATATCTTTACTGTCGGGACCCTCCCTAACAAATGCGGTAACATGAAAATCAGGTAGAGTTCTATTAGCCTTTATGTTACGCACCACAAAGCATTAGTAAATATTGCCATAAATCACCTTCTCGAAAATTCATCCTAATAAAAATATTTTAACTTGTTCAATTAGTTTATATATTTCTCAAATCATAATCCAACTTAATTTATCCTGCTCAGATAAAAATAAATTTTTATATCCTGCTTTGCAAAACCTTTAAACAACATCCATATTATTTTCACACACAACTTTAAAGATCACATTCACAATTGATTTTACAACCAAAACTATTTCATACATCCAGCTTAAGTTTATATATAATACATCATCAGGTCATGATTACATACACCCATACATAACTGTCTCTACCCATATCAAAATACAAATACACCTCTAGATACATTTACATCCAATTAGAATTCTTCAGGTTTACAAACTATTAAAAATATGCATCTAATGATCCAAGTCCAAGGCCAACCTTCTAATCCTGCCAATAAGCTCACTGATCTGAAATAAAAAAATACCAATAATAGAGGGGTGAGACTTAAGTTATAGTGACTAGATAACCATTTAACTATAAAAAAATTGAGAACAAAATCATCATTTTGATAATATGCCAAAAATGTGCATCATGAATAAGATAAAGTACACTTTTTAATATGATAACAAAAATATAAAATATAGTTTATGCTTTGAATAATGTATTTTTATTTGAAATGTTGTAACAACTATTTTTTCATTGAAAAATAATTTTATAAATAAATAAATACACCTTTTTGCAATGATACGAGAAAGCTCATAAGTTAATTTATGCTTGCAATAATATACCAATACTGAAATACTGTATGAATTATTTTTTTACTGAAAATAAATCATTTGTATAAAAGCCATTTATGTTGCATTACTTTATAAAACATACAAATACTTTTCTAAAACTGGTAAATACTTTCTTGTCCCTCACCGGGACCTATTTTTCTATAGCCTAGCCTTTTTATTCTTTTCTTTCTAAACCCCATTGGGATATGCTTTTGCCGACCGGCATATCTTTTTTTAAAAAATTTTCTTACTGGGATATGCTTGGCCTACAGGCCTTTCTAAAACCAAATACAAGCTTTTCAAAATCTCATTATGCTGGGCTATGTGTGCTACCACCCTACAATTGTCTCATGTGGGTGTACTCTCAGTGGGTGTGTGTTCTTCAATGGATCCCCGCACAAATAGCATCTCTTACTTGTGTGGTTCATCGACTAAGTGAACTTTGTTCCTTGACCCTAGGACCTATGGTTTTCTCTATGCCCCCTCGGGCTATAATAACTGAGCTCATTACCGAGCTATGATTTTTTTGCTCCCTTGAGCTGCTTGCAACCTACCCCACTGGGTCTGATCTAGCTTATACTTACCATTGGCTATAGGATCATAGTACGATAGAATCTCAAGGAGGTGCCACTATAAGTAGTGTGCAATGCATATGCTACGGCACAGCCTACAAGGTGATCAATCCCATAGGTGGCCAATGCTCTGTATGATGCATGGTCTGAAATATGTATTCTCAGGTATACTTTCTTTGAAAACTTTGCTATGTATATATGCCCATGCATGCCTCTAAAACCCATGCTTTTCTCTGAAACTCATGCTTTGCTTTGAAATACGTTTTAAACTCATGCTTTGCTGTAAAATATGCTAAAGCTCATGATTTGCTTTGAAATATACTATAAACTTAGTTCTCATTTTTCATATTTAAAACCCCTTGAAACACTATACTCAATATGTCATAACTCAAGTCTATAGCAAAATATCCATATGATATCTCAAAATAGTTTACAAAGCTAGATGAGAAACCCACTCATCTTCTGTACTAGCTCTTTCTTTAAGCTGCTCTCTCTCTTGTTTCGACTTCCTGGAATAATTATCTGGACCTAAGTCACCATATAGGTTTGATCAGGGGTACATACAACTCAGTTTTCATACCACTAGGTTCTCTGGTTTACATGACCTAACCATAATCATAATATAATTTTTTTTTCACCCTTTCATATACTCAAATACACATGCTATCATTTTATGCCCCCCTAACCATGAATTCTAACATCATGCTTAAACTTAGGAAAGTTCAAGTTTACCTTAGGAAATGGCTAAGCTACCAAGCTCCTTCCCTTGCTCTTCTCTTCTGCATCTTCTCTTTTCCTTCTTCTTCTCCTTTTCCTTTCTTGTCCTTCTTCCCTCACGGCTGAGCTCTTCCTTTCTCTTTTCTTTCTTTTCTCTCTTTTATTTCGGTGGCTTAAAGGCTAAGAAATGGATTAATGGGTTTTAAATGACCCAAGAAAATCTTCATTTTGCCCTTGGCAACTCTTAAGGCACACTTTTCAAAGTCCACATGGCTCTCCTTCATCCTTAACATTTTGCCCTTCCACTCATTCATCTATTAATGCTTTATTTTCACTCATCCATCTCCCCATTTCGTTATTGATTCCATCAAATTTTTCATGCAAGTAGTCGGCTCTATAGCCAACTACTTTTGCATGAAATCCACCAAGTAGTCGGTTGTATAGACGACTACTTTGCCAAAAATCTCCAAGTAGTCTGCTATATAGCCAACTATTTTCAAATACTACTTTACCAAACTCCCTCTCTTTTCACACTTCTCCTCACATGTGAGATAGCCGAAAAAATTTCATAAATTTTATTTTCATATATTTCAACTTCCAAACTTTTCATTCTAACTTGTATAAAAAGTCCAAAAACATCCAATAACTCATTGAAATCATCAGGAACTTTCAATACAACTCAAATACTATTCTTATTACATAATTTCTCAAGGGATTACAAGGATTTGAAATTTCTGGATGTTACATTTATTCTTCACATGTTTTCGAATTGAATGAAAACACACATCAATATATTTGCTTCTTTGATGATACACTAGATTTTTTCTAGTGCAATAGCTAACTTATTATCAATGTTTATCTTGGTAGGGTCCTTTTGCTTAAAACCAACTTCTTTCAGCAAGTTCCTTAGCCATATTGCATGTGATACACATGCAGATCTAGCAACATATTTAGCTTCACATGTAGAAAGAATAACATTAGGTTGCTTCTTTGACATCCATGAAAAAATGCATCTCTTATAAAAAATATAAATCCTAAAGTACTCTTTTGGTCATCCATATCTCTAGCCTAATCACTATTTAAGTAGCCAACAAGTTCAAAGTTACTATGATGAGAATAAAATAGTTTATAGTAATAGTACTTTGGATGTAACAAGAATCCTCTTTTCTGCCTTCCAATAAATTAATTTGGGCTCTTCCATAAATCTACTGACTAAGCCAATTGCATATAGTATGTTCGGCCTTGTACAATTCATATACCTTAAACTTTTCACTAAGCTTCTCTAGAGAGTAGGGTCAAGGACCTTTCCTTCATCTTCTTTTGATACTTTTGCTCCACAATCAACAAGGGTGCTTATAGGGTTACAATCTTCTATTTTGAATCTTTTGAAGATTTCTTTGGCACAACCTTCTTGGGATATGAAAATTCATTCTTCATATTATTTGACCTCCAAACCAAGACGGTGTTGGAAAATGTGTTCCAAAGCCAATCATTTAGGCTATAGACGGTTGTGCTCATTGTAATGTATATGAACTTTATAATAAATAAAAGTAATTTTTGGTAGTTCATAACTCTTGTGTGATGGAGTCCTAAGAACTACCTTTTTAATATAGAGAGAATATATCGAGTAGTTCTTAAATTTGTTTGCATCCAAAGGATACATTGTTATAGGATGACAACATATCAAGTATAGGTTATTGTATGTCATATGGGTTGATTGTCCTCTTTACCTAGAAGTGCGGTGACACTAATATGACATGCAGGTGAGGCGTATGGCATCTCACTAAACGTAACCTACCTACAAAGCTTCCTTTTGCTAAGGGTTGCTTACGAAGGGATATGGATATAAATATTCCTCGAACCAGAGATCATCATGGTAGCTTGCAAGCAACCTATTGTACTTTAGTACCGGACTACCTGAATTTTAATCTAGTGACAGAAGGTTTCTATGTGCAGTTGAGTACTTATGGAGCAGTGAGTGGATCAAGATAGATTAATCCCTTCAAATAGTTTGAAGTGAATGTCTCACTATGTTTCAATTTAGCAAAGCCTTGGTCACAGGACTTATGAAGTTGAAACACTTTATGGATCAGTTGATTAAGGGTTGCAGTTAAACCCTATGCCATCTTAAGAATTGGGGTCAAAGGGATGAATTATATGGTAACCGTATGCTAAAAGTTCTTGATTGTTGCTTTGCAACCTTCAACCTATCCAGACGTCGGGTGTCATTATTAGATGATGACTTTGATTGGTATTGAAAGTGTTTCGGTGCTACGGCTTAGTGTTCGAACCTATGGGGTCACAGACCATAGGAGACCTGACTTGATGACTAAGAAACTAAATGTTAGTGATTAATGTAGGATTAAATTGGCAATATGATTACTGGTTAGTTCAATTTGATTGAGCTATGAAAATCTGGGTTAAATCAAATGGAATTTGGTTTGGGCTCAATTTACGTTCAATTGAGCCCAATGTTAATACCTTTGCCCGTTTGAGTTCAAATTATGAATTTAAATTTCAAGCTAATTTTTAAATTCAAGTTTAAATTTAAATTTTGAATTTAAATTTTAATTTTAAATTTTAAATTTGAATTTAAAATTTAAATTTAAAAGGGATGTTAATGACTCTCCCTAATTAGCCTCCATTCCTTATCTTTAACCCCTTTTCTCTCTATGGTTTTTATTTTTATGGGACTGGTATTGACATTGAAAAGGGGCATTTTTGGCTGAAAACGTTGAAAAAGGAAAAGATGGGGAGATGAGAGGTTTTGAGGGTGAAAGAAATTTTGGCTATAAAGCTAGGTCTAAAAGGTTTTTTCTTTGATATCTTCTCCATCGAAATCGATCCTCCAAGTTCTTTTACAACTCCAAGAGCATCCTGGTGTTGAAAAAGAAGAAATCTAGTTATCAAAGCATTGGAGAGGAGCTAGCACTTTAAAGAGGCTGGTCTAGACCAGAACCCCATGTGGATCACTGTAGAGATCATATCTTTGTGTGGTTCGTAAAAGCACTACCTACTATTGCCTTTCATTACTATGAGAGTCGCTAAGCATCTGAAGGTAAGGGATTTTAAAGTTACTGGTGACTTAGATATGATCTAAGGCATTAGGCCACATACAAGATATGATCTATGCTATTTGTATTTACACAGATTTGATCTGTGTACTTTTCTTTTATAGCTTTATATATAATTTTTATATCATGACCCTGTTATAGGTTGATATTAGATTAGATCCAATATTTTATTACTTCAGTTGCATATATATTTTAGAAATGATTTAAAATGCATACCTGTAGCCTATTCATTTTAAACCTTCAATGGTATCAGAGCATGGTTTGTGCTTTTAGCTTCTATCATACTCTACTCTGGGATGGTCTAATTGGGGAGGTTACTGGTAGTACCTGGATCATTGTGCCCAACGAGCATCTGATAGGGATATCAGGAATGCACCAGTAAGGAAGGCTACTGGTAGTATCTTGGTGCATGGTACTGAACTACCCAAGACTCGAAGAGTGCAATAGGTTACTGAGAGCACAGCGTGCAGTTACTTGAAGGCTAATTTGGTTGGGAGCCAAGTACTTGGATTGGATGGATTCACTAGACCGTTTGATCATAGGAGAGAAGTAGGATTTAAAGACCCTCTCTTCCCATTTAATGGGGTCTCCTATGGTTTGTAGGGGTGTCACTTGTGTCATGACCTAAGAAGCAGAACAGTAAAGAGAATGTAGATTAAAAATATTTTAATCTTATTATATATAATTTTTTGGATGATATGATCATAAACTATTTTAATTTTTTATAAAATTTATTTTATATGTTAAATTAAATTATTTCAATTTAAAAGTTTATTTAACTTAATTAAAAAATTAAATTATCTTAAATGACAAAGAGATCTAGAAATGTGATTTAAAGATCTTAAATCATTTGCATAAGCTTTAAGGGTCATGGGTTAGCTTGAGTTTGATCTTAATTGGGTTAGACCTAAGTTTAGATTAATTAGACTAGAAAGAGAATTTAAATATAATCAAAAGTTGAGTTAGGTTACCTTCTCTTTAGATCTCTCTAATTAGTTAGATTGATCAGTCTATAAATATAAATGGACCTGATTTGTGGCTCAGTGGTGAGCCTGATTCTTTAGGCTAGTCTAATCAAATATGATAAACCCATTGGTGTCTAAGGTAAGTTTGGCATTTGATCATGGTTCTTTGGGGCTACCTCTTACCTGGCCAACTCGGTTGGTGTCTAAAGCAAGAAGGTTAATGGTGGAACCCATACCATGATTTCACTTACTTGGCCAATGTGATCGATCATAATTGATTGGATAGCTCATTGATTGAGTTAGCCCATGTCACCTAAGGTTGATCAGTCATGACTGATCTTAGGTACCCATGAATCAGTTGTTCATGAACCCTTTTACAAGTTAGCGGAAGGATTCTTGATTATGGTCCATGTATTCTCTTTCATATACCACACATTAAAGTTAAACCCTCTAAATTATTAGGTTCTTAAAAGATGAAGTTATGGGAATAACTAAGTCTTAGCCTCCCATTAATTGGATGGTAATGTGTTCAGTAGTTGGGTGATCATTGGCAGACCCAAAGGTCGGATGTTCATCAAGCTATTGGAATTGTCATTCCTAATATGATGGCTCAATGCTACTCTCTTAACGGTGGTCAGGTGGGCCGCCAAAATCAGGCTTAACTATTATTGGTTAGAAGTATTGAATTTTATCATGTTAATGGTTGGACCTAACCAGGACCTTTAATAAGAGACCCAAAGGCCGATTGAAGTGCACACTGGGACAAAATTAATTACTAGAAGTTACTTGAGAAGTAATCGATTAAAGAACCTATCTTTAGATGCACATAGTGGGCCAGCCAAAGTCGGGCTCATGTATTGTCTATTGGATTCTAGTACCCACTAAGGAATTCAAAGTAATTCCTCAGATTGAAGGTAGAGGCTGCCAGTCTGAATAAAATATGGGAGGGCTTTTAGACTAAATTAAGTCCATGTCTTTAGGATAATAATTCATATACACTAATAGGTCATTGGTTTTCCTTTCAGACAATGTTTACCAACTTATTGCTCCGATCGTTGCTTGACAATGAAAAACTCATGGGTCCCTACTTCGATAGGTGGTATCGAAGGCTCAGGATTGTCCTGAAGCATGAACGGATCCTTTATGTGATAACAGATCTAGTACCTAAAGTTCTGCTCCTAATGCTTAGGGTTTGGTTAAAGACACTTATCAGAAGTGGCTCTCTGATCGGACCACTTTTCGATGCGTAATGCTAGTAGTGATGAATGGCAAGTTCAGTCACAAATTTGAGGAAGCCCGCCAGAAGAAATCCTTTAAAAGTTAAAGGAATCCTTTGGCACACCAGATGATGTTGAGAGGTACAAGGTCTCTTGTATCATCTATCAAATATTGATCTATCAAATAAAATAATTTCTTGATCAAGATCAAATCTTGATCAATCAAGAAAGGAAAAAATAATTTCCTTCAACCCGCCCAAGAGAATATGAGTAAATGAGAAGGAAAGAAGCTTTCAACCGTCCAAAAGAAAAGGGACATCCTAGAGAGAGAAATGATGTTTTAATGAAAGAAAGTAGAGTGTTATCATCCAAGAGAGAGAGAAAGGAACAGTTAGGCATATGTTTTCAAGGGGGCATCTCTCTCCTTTTATACATAAAGAGGAGGTTGTGTGGTTCCATGAAAGGAGGATTTTGTTTCAACCACCTAACGATTCAACCATATCTAGTTGATAACAAATTATCCTAACAAATTTAGGATATTTGTTATTATGATAATGTTAGGATTACAACCACCAAAATGCATCCCTAAAAATAGAAAATTGGTTATCCTATAAAACCAACCACCAAACATTGGATTTGGCTTCATGATGATGCCAAAATCATGAGTGTTCCCTCCTTCATGACATGGAGATAGGTCATGCCCATCACATGGGCATGGATCCATCCTCCACGTGGCACGATCTTAGCCCTCGGTTCAATTGGGTTTTCATGAATCAAAGCATGTCATTATATGGACCCAGTTAAATACCACATTATTAATCTTAATTAATCTAAGCCATCCATTATATGGATCAAGCCTAATTGAGTATCCAATTAATGGATTTTGTATATATACATACATGTACAAAAAGTCTCTCCCTTGAACACAAAATTCTTTCCTCTATGATGAATCCTATTCATCAATTTCATGTTCTCTCATTAAGATTAAGTCAAACCCAATCATAATTAATTGGTCATCTAATCTGAAATAAGTCTAACTTAATTTTCATTTTAATTTCATCCAAAATCTCCTTAATGCATGTGACTCATTAGGCCCCTTGACACATTGGCAATAATCATGTCCCTAATATTGACCCTAAGGATGACCTGATCAACACTTTGTCAAGTCAATTCTTTGATCAAATCAACCCCTTGATAAAATCAAGGAATTTATGATTATAGATCATGAGTAGCCTCTAGCAAAACATCATGACCATCCAAGTGTTAAGGGTTTTGTTGACGTGGTCATCAACACCTGTCCATGAACGGTTACCGTGCGATTCAATCCCTTTGTCACATATCCTAGATCAATTAGTAGTATGGAATGTGTCAACCCTGTAATTAATCTTTGTTTTCATGATCTTACAAAAAATAACTCACATGAATTAGAACTTCGAAACCATTTCGAATTCCAACTCAACCTTGCAAGGATTTAACAGTCAATTTAATCCATCAAGTGGCTATGGGATATAACCCTTTCTATCAAGAAAGATAAATCCTATCTTGATCAAATACTACCTTCATGTACTTGATGTCATACCCAACCAACATCATATTTTCACCCATGGCTAGAGCGACATTTGTATGTCATCAAAGCATGACATTCCATACATGAGGTGCAATGAAGATTTCAAGTCAAAGGATTACTCGCACCACCGTCATCAGAGATCAACCATCGATACTATATAGAATATCCATATGGGATCTCTATGCGGGTCATCCAATGCATCATTACAATAACGAGCATCCACACACGTATCCAAGTATCTTCATACTTCAGCTTGCGAGATCAGCTATTCACCATAAGGGTGAAGATATGCAATATATGCTAGTCTCAACGACATTTGATAGTGTTCAATCCTATCTACGCATCGACTAGAAAAATATAAAGAATCGAACTATAATGTGCAATTTTGGATCTCACAATTTGTAATCTCTATTACAAATTTCATATGCACAGTTCACATTCTTTTAGGCTTTATCTTACAGATAAAATATATCCAAATATATTTATAAGAAAAATACTTGGATAGATAAAAAAATTAATAAATTTAATTTGCATTCATAAAGAAATGTATACAGACTAGCATCTAATCTGATTGGATCTAGGGCATATACTAATAATCTCCCACTTGCACTAGAGCCAATCACCCATGTATCTAATACCAAGTGAGTCATCATAACCATCATGCTTCTGCTACGGTAGGACTTTAGTGAACGGATCGGTAATATTATCGTCCGTGGGGACTCGTTCTATTTTTATATCATTTTTCCAATAATTTCTCTAATTACATAATATCTTTTGAGTACATATTTGGACCTCTGATGAGACTTTGGCTCTTGGCTTGCGCAATAGCTCCATTGTTATCACAATACAAGAGTATTGGATTAACAATGCTTGGAACCACTCCAAGTTTAGTGATGAACTTTTTGATCCAAACAGCTTCTTTAGCTACATCTAATGCTGCAATGTACTCAGCTTAGTTGTAGAGTTGGCAGTCATCTCCTACTTGGAACTCTTCTAGCTGACTACACCATCATTGAGTATGAACATATAGTCAGATTGTGATTTATAATCACCTCTATCAAACTGAAAACTAAAATCCATATAACCCCAACTATAAGATCGGGTCTTCCATAAACCAAGAACATATCCTTAGTCCTTCACAAGTACTTTAGGATATTCTTTATTACCATCCAATGTTTCTCACTAGAGTTTGCCTGATATCTACTCATGATACTCAAGACAGAAGAAATATCAGGTCTCGTACATAGCATCGCATACATAATGGATCCAATCGCTGATGCGTATGGTATCCTATCCATGTAGTCTCTCTCCTTTGGGTCTTAGGACTCATGTCCTTGGAGAGATGTACCCTATGCGATATAGTAGGAATTCCTTCTTGGATTCCTCCATGCTAAATCATTTTAGCATCTTATCTATGTATGTACTTTGGATCAATTCAAGCAACCTTCCTAAATCTATCTCTATATCTTTATACCTAGTATATAGGTTGCTTCTCCTAAATCCTTCATGGAGAATTTACCTAACAACCAATCTTTCACTTCTTTAAGTAAGGATACATTATTTTTATTAATAATATCATCCACAATAATATCAAGAAAATAATATCACTAACCTTCTTGTACACACATGGATCATCCTCATTTTTGATAAAATCAAACTCCTTGATTATCACATCAAATTGAATGTTCCAACTTCTAGAGGCTTGCTTAATTCCATAAATAGACTTTGTAGCTTGCACACTTTCATAGGATCTATGGATTCAAAACCCTCTGGTTGTGTCATATACACATCATCCTCTAAATTTTTATTTAAAAAGACAGTCTTGACATCCATCTACCAAATCTCAGTCAAAATATGCTGCTATTGCAAGCAAATCCTTATGACTTATGCATGGCTACATGTGAAAAGGTTTTATCAAAGTCAACACCTTATCTTTGCTTATAACCTTTTGCAACTAGCATTTCCTTATAGGTAATCATATTATCATTCATATCGGTCTTCTTCTTGAAAACCCATTTGCACCCAATGGGTTTTGTCCCTTCAGATGGATCAACCAAGGTCCATACCTGATTGTCATACATGGAGTCCATTTCAGATTTCATGGCCTCAAGCCATCTCTTGGAGTTAATGTCAAATATGGCCTCCTTGTAGTTGGTAGGCTTATCATCCTCTATGAGAAATGCATATCTCTTAGTGATGTGAATTGTCCTACTAGATCTATGTAGCTGGTGTGTACTTGGAGCTACCTGTTATCTTACCTCTCCTGATAGAGACTTATGCAATGACTCCTGAATGTGGGTTGAGTTTTCAGCTCAACTCCCACAGCATTCGCCATGTGCTTTGTTCCATCTAATCGATCTTTATCAATTTGTGGCTCTTGAGCTTCGTTAAGTTTATTCTTACTCCCACTACCCTTTGAAAGAATCTCATTTTCTAGAAATAAAGCATTTCTCAAGACAAATACCTTTTGCTCGAGAGGTGGTAGAAGTAATATCCTTTTGTTTATTTTGGATACCCCACAAAATTGTATTTATTAGATCTAGCTTAAAGCTTGTTGATTCATTATGTTTTACATAAGTGTAACAACCCCAAACCCTTAAATGATTAAGGGATGGTTTCTTTTTACACCATATCTCATAGGGAGTGGAGTTGATCGATTTAGATGGAACTCGGTTTAGTGTATATTTGATGGTATCTAGCGCATAACCCCAAAATATTTTTGAAAGATCTACAAGGCTCATCATCAAATGTACCATATCTAATAGTGTGTGATTTCTCCTTCAACACACTATTATGCTATAGTGTACCAAAAGGAGCTATTAAGGAAAAATCCTATCTCCTTCAAATAATCTACGAACTGATGGCTCAAGTATTCACCACTTCGATCTGATCGAAGTATCTTAATGTTTTTGCCAGTTTTTTTCTACTTTACATCTAAATTCTTTGAACTTTTCAAAGGCTTCAGATTTGTGCTTCATCAAATACACATAACCATATCTACTATGGTCATTTATGAATGTAATGAAGTAAGAAAAACCTTCTATGGCTTGAATGTTGATGGGTCCACATATATCTGAATGTACTAAACCCAAACATTCAGTTGCTCACTCACCTTTTTCGATAACAGGTGACTTGGTCATCTTTCCAAGTAAACATGACTCGCATTCCTCAAACGATTCTCAATCGAATGAGCCCAAGTATCCATCCTTATGTAACTTGGTTAAACACTTTTCATTTACATAGCCCAAACGACAATGCCATAGGTATGAGTCCCTATAATTATTTGATTTTAATCTTTTTGATTCAATATTGAGACTAGGGGCTTGAAGATTAAGAACATAAATTCATTGAATAATTCAGCAGAACCAAAGAATATTTTATTTTAAAAAATAAAATACCTTTATTTCTAATTTCAAATTAATACCCATCCATTACTAAACATGAAATGGATATAATATTCTTTGTTATATTTGGAATATAGCAACAATTACTAAGTTCAATTACAAGCCCTGTGGGCGAAAATAAATAATAAATTTCTATGGCTAATGCAGCAACCTTTGCTCTATTTTTCATGTAAGATCACTTCATCTTTTCTCAATCTTCTACTATTTTTATCGTCTCCATATTAATACAAATATGAGACCCACAACCGGTATCCAATACCCAAGTGGAATAAGAAGTAATAGAAGAAAACATCTTAATTATGTACGCACCTGATGTTGAAGCATTCGTATGCTTCTTATTTTTTAGGCTAACCTGATAAGCCCTAATTACGCTTTCAGTGCCCATCCTTGCCATAAAAGTGACATTTTTTCTTGGCTATATTCCTTAGCCAATCAGAAAAATTAGGTCCGATCAACTTGTTGGACTATAGGTACCTCTAAGGTTAATATTCACACTCATGGTGTCTCTTACAACTGTATAGAAAATAGAACGAGTCAATTATTATGAATGCAAATCATTGATTTAATATGATAATTTAAAATTTTTTAATTAAATCAATTACTCTCACTATTTATCGAGCTTAATAGCCCTCTCTATTAATCTCAAAAATTATCAAATAATTTCTTAGTGGGCTAACCCTCAAAATGACTTACCTTGACCTTGACTTTGGCACAACAAATCTTAGTAAGCCAATTTAGGTAGATATATATCAATCACATCAAATGTGACTTTAGATCAATTAGTGGACATTGCCTTATCAATCACATCACATGATCATCCTAAACTTTGCCTCTAGATTAGACTCACCTTGACTTTGGCCAATTATGCCGGCTAATTAATCTAGTTAAGTCAACCCATTGTTCCCCAATCAACTCCTCATAGGTACACTCGACCTTGGCTTTGGCACAACAAATCTCATGACCTAATGATTTTGTATCATGTGAACAATGGAAGGCATAAGGACTTAATATTCATGGAGGGATTTTATGCATTTAGGTCTCATCATGCATGTACAACATTTGTATCATGCTTGGTTACATATCATATATGTAATTTTAAATTAATTTTAATTAACCTAAATTTTATAAGATCCAATCTTATGATTAGGATTCCTAATCAAATTTGGATCCCTAACCACTATCTATTCAAGAACCTTAATCATGTGACCAAATCAATTGCTACCATCTTGATTAACCCTATTGATCTAATCAATTAAGAGCTTTCCTTAACAATGGCTAGATCAGTTAACCAATGGGGTCTTGTTTAGTATACCCTTTGATCTCATTATATGAGTTTTCCTAGGCAGCGAATGAAAAATTAAAAACTATGATCGTACTTTTCTTAGACACCAATGTAGTAAGCCCAATTGATTAGACCAATTTTGGGATCATAGGATCAAACAATGATATGGTTAAGTCTAATTTTTCTAAACCTTATCATCTATTATACATTATGATAAGTTAAGATAGTGATCGTTAGGGATTTATGATAAGTATCAAATATTTTATAATAATTTATTTTTAATATTTGTCATATCATTATCGGTTATGATAAATTAGTTTTCATCACATGAAAAACCTAATTGGTCTCTATCATAACATCCCTAACACTATGATTATGATAACATGTCAAAAATTTAAATTTTTAATTTTTAATCTTAATTATATATTATCATGATATAATTATTTCAGATTTTAATTATATCATTTATCATATCAAAATTAAATTCTAAACATGATAGCTTAAATTTCTTACTTTATGATTACATCATACATAAATTATAATTTTTAATTTTAACATGATTAAATCTAAATAATTCATATTTATTATCATATAATAAACTTTTTAAATATTTAATCTAAATAATATAATTATTTTAGATTTTAATCATGTTATTTATCATGTCAAAATCAAATTCTAAACATGATATCTCAAATTTTAGACTTTATGATTATGTCATACATAAATCATAATTTTTAATTTTAATATGATTAAGTCCAAATAATTCATTATTATCATATAATAAATTTTTAAATTTTTAATATAAAATAATATAATTATTTCAGATTTTAATAATGTCATTTATCATGTCAAAATTAAATTTTAAACATAATATCTTAAATTTTAGCCTTTATGATTATGTCACACCTAAATCATAATTTTTAATTTAGTAACATGATTAAATATAAATAATTTATATTTATTATTATATAATAAACTTTTTAAATATTTATTCTTCATCATATGGTAAGATTTATATTTTACATCGCATGTAAAATTTAGATCTATGTATATAAAACTAAACTCAAGTAATCTATCAATTAACTGAATTTGAAGCCTAAGATGGCTATGATACCACTTGTTGGAAATTTCATATATTTTATATGAATCATATTCATATATCATGCAGCGAAAGATAAATAAATACGAATTTAATTTTTAAAGCCCAAGATCCTTATGCAACAGATTCAGTTAATAAGAAATAATGTATGATTAAATAATATATCATACCTGTATTTTTTATTGGGGATGAAGACTGATGAAGTTGGTAAACAATTTACCACTAGCCATCTATGCGTCTAGCCTCTAATGGTGATCCACGCAGAGATCTTTGGATGATGTCCTTCCAGGATTGGATGATGACCTTCTAGCGAGGGGTGCTAGTGCCTCTTTTTTTTTCAATTGATTTTTTAAATCAAGAGAGAGAATAATTTCTTAATCAAGATCAAATCTTGATCAATCAAGAGTGAAAATATTTCTTATCAAGATCAAATCTTGATTTATTAAAGAAAATAATTTCTTGATCAAGATCAAATCTTGATCAATCCAAAAAGAAAAGAATAATTCCTTTCAACCCGCCCAAGAGAGTATGAGCGAATGAGAGGAAGATGAGATTTTAACCTTCTAAGAGAGAGAGGGATGTCCTAGAGAGAAAGGACAATCTAGAGAGAGAGAAAGTAAAGTTTTATCATCTAACAGAGAGAGAAAGGAGCAGTTAGGCGTATGTTTTCAAGGGGGGCATCTCTCTCCTTTTATACAAGTAGAGGAGGTTGTGTGGTTCCATAAAAGAAGAATTTTGTTTCAACTACCTAAACATTCAACCATATCAAGTTGATAACAAATTATCCTAACAAATTTAGGATATTTGTTATCATGATAATGTTAGGATTACAACCACCAAACCGTATCCCTAAAAAGGAAATTGGTTATCCCATAAAACCAACCCCCAAACCTTGGATTTGGCTTTATGATGATGCCAAAATCATAAGTGTTCCCTCCTTCATGAAGTGGAGATGAGTCATGCCCATCACATGGGCATGGATCCATCTTCCACGTGGCACGATCTCAGCCATCGGTTCAATTCGGTTTTCATGAATCAAATCATGCCATCATATGATCCAATTAAATATCACATTATTATTCTCAATTAGTCTAAGCCATCCATTACATGGATCAAGCCTAATTGGGTATCCAATTAATGGATTTCATATATATACATCACATGTACAAAAGGTCTCTCCCTTGAACATAGAATTTTTTTCTCTATGATGAATCCTATTCATCAATTTCTTGTTCTCTTTTAAGATTGAGTTAAACCCAATCATAATTAATTGATCATCTAATCTGAATTAAGTCCAACTTAATTTTCATTTTAACTTCATTCAAAATCTTCTTAATGCGTGTGACCCATTAGATCCCTTGACATGTTGAAAATAATCATATCCCTAATATTGACCCTAAGGATGACCTGGTCAACACTTTATCCAAGTCAATTCTTTGATCAAATCAACCCCTTGATCAAATCAAAGAATTTATGATTATAAATCATGAGCGGCCTCTAGTAAAGCATCATGACCACCCAAGTGTTAAGGGTTTTATTGATGTGATCATCAACATCTGTCCATGAATGGTTACCATACGATTCAATCCCTTCATCACATATCTTAGATCAATCAGTGGTATGGAATGTGTAAACTCTATAATTAATCTTTATTTACTTGATCTTAGAAAAAATTGACTCACATGAATTGGAACTTTGAAACCATTTCGAATTCCAACTCAACCTTGCAAGGATTTAACAGTCAATTTGAACAATCAAGTGACCGTAGGATATAACCCTTTCTATCAAGAGAGACAAATCCTACCTTAATCAAATACGACCTTCATGTGCTTTATGTCATACCCAACCGACACCATATTTGCCACCCATGCTAGAGCAACATTTGTATATCATCAAAGCATGACATTCCATACATGAGGTGCAATGAAGATCTCAAGTTAAAGGTTCACTCGCACCATCATCATCGGAGATCAACCATCGACACTATATAAAAATTCATATGGGACTCTATGTCGGTCATCCAATGCATTTTACAATAATGAGCATCCACACCCCTATCCAAATATCTTCATACTTCAGCTTGCGAGATTAGCTGCTCACCATAAGGATGAAGATATGCAATGTGCTAGTCTCAACGATGTTCGACAGTGTCCAGTCCTGTCTACACATCGACTAGAAAAATTTAAAGAATCGAATCATAATGTATAATTTTGCATCTCATAATTTGTAATCTCTATTACAAATTACATATGCATAGTTCATATTCTTTTGGGCTTTATCTCACAGGTAAAATATATCCAAATATATTTATAAGAAAAATATCTAGATAGATAAAGAAACCAATAAATTTGATTTGTATTTATAAAGAAATGTGTATGACTAGCATCTAATCTAATTGGAACTAGGGCACACACTAACAATCTCTCACTTGCACTAGAGCCAATCACCCATGCATCTAATTCCAAGTGAGTCAGCATAACCATCATGCTTCTGCTGCGACAAGACTTTAGTGAACGGATCGACAATATTGTCGTCCATGGGGACTCGTTCTATTTTATATCATTTCATCCAATGATTTCTTTAATTACATGATATCTTCTGAGTACATGTTTGGATCTCTGATGAGACCTTGGCTCTTGGCTTGCGCAATAGCTCCATTGTTATCACAATACAAGAGTACTAGATTAACAATGCTTGGATCCAGTCCAAGTTCAGTGATGAACACTTTGATCCAAATCATTTCTTTAGCTACATTTAATGCTGCAATGTACTCAACTTAGTTGTAGAGTCGACAGTCATCTCCTGCTTGAAACTCTTTCAGCTAATTGCACCACCATTGAGTGTGAACACATAGCCTGATTGTGATTTATAATCATCTCTATAAGACTAAAAACTAGAATCTATGTAAACTCGAACTATAAGGTTGGGTCCTTCATAAACCAATAACATATCCTTAGTCCTTTGCAAGTACTTTAGGATATTCTTGATTGCCATCCAATGTTTCTCACCATGGTTTGCCTGATATCTACTCATGATACTCAAGGCATAAGAAACATCAGGCCTCGTACATAGCATCGCATACATAATGGATCCAATCGCTGATGCATATGGTATCCTATCCATGTACTCTCTCTCCTCTTGGGTCTTAGGACTCATGTCCTTGGAGAGATGTACCCCATCTGACATAGCTAGGAATCCTTCTTGGATTCTCCATGCTAAACTGTTTTAGCATCTTATCTATGTACATACTTTGGGTCAATCCAAGCAACCTCTTAGATCTATTTATATATATCTTTATACCTAGTATATAGGTTGCTTCTCCCAAATCCTTCATGAAGAATTTACCTAAGAACCAATCCTTCACTTCTTTAAGCAAAGATACATTGTTTCCTATTAATAATATGTCATCCACATATAATATCAAAAAAAAATATCACTTTCACTAACCTTCTTGTACACACATGGATCATCCTTATTTTTTATGAAATTAAACTCTTTGATTATCACATCAAATCGAATGTTCCAACTTTTAGAGGCTTGCTTAGGTCCATAAATAGACTTTGTACCTTGCATACTTTCTTAGGATCTATGGATTCAAAATCCTCTGGTTGTATCATTTACACATCCTTCTCTAAATTTTCATTTAGGAAGGCGATCTTAACATCCATCTACCAGATCTCATAGTCAAAATATGCTGCTATTGCAAGCAAAATCCTTATGACTTATGCATGGCTATAGGTGAAAAGGTTTTATCAAAGTCAACATCTTGTCTTTGCTTATAACCTTTTGCAACTAGCCTTACCTAGGTAATCATATTACCATTCATATCGGTCTTCTTCTTGAAAACCCATTGCACCCAATGGGTTTTACCCCTTCAGGTGGATCAACCAAGGTCCATACCTGGTTGTTATACATGGAGTCCATTTCAGATTTTATGGCCTCAAGACATCTATTGGAGTTAATGTCAAACATTGCCTCATAGTTGGTAGGCTATCATCCTCTATGAGAAATACATATCTCTTATGGATATGAATTGTCCTATTAGATCTACGTAGCTAGTGTGTACTTGGAGCTACCTGTTTCCTACCTCTCCGGATAGAGACTTATGCAATGGTTGCCTGAATGTGGGTTGAGTTTCTAGCTCAACTCCAACAACATTCAGCATGTGCTCCATTCCATCCAATTGGTCTTTATCAATTTGTGGTTCTTGAGCTTCGCTAAGTTCAATCTTATTCCTACTACCCTTTGAAAGAATCTCATTATCTAGAAATAAAGCATTTCTCGAAACAAACACCTTTTGCTCGAGAGGTGATAGAAGTAATATCCTTTTGTTTGTTTTGGATACCCCACAAAATTATATTTATCAGATCTAGCTTCAAGCTTGTCTGATTCATTATGCTTCACATAAGCGTAAGAGCCCAAACCCTTAAATAATTAAGGGATAGTTTCTTTCCACACCATATCTCATAGGGAGTGGAGTTGATCGATTTAGATTGAACTCGGTTTTAGGTATATTCGACAATATCTAGCGCATAACCCCAAAACATTTTTGGATTTGCAAAGCTCATCATCAAACGTATCATGTCTAATAGTGTACGATTTCTCCTTTCTGACACACCATTATGCTGTGGTATACAGGAGGAGTCTATTGAGGGAGAATCCTATTCTCCTTCAAATAATCTATGAATTGATGGCTCAAGTATTTACCATTTCGATTTGATTGAAGAAGTATCTTAATACTTTTGCCAGTTTATTTTTCTACTTTACATCTGAATTCTTTAAAATTTTTAAAGGCTTCAGATTTGTGCTTCATTAGATACACATAACCATGTCTACTATGGTCATCTATGAATGTGATGAAATAAGAAAAACCTCCTATGGCTTGAATATTGATGGGTCCACATATATTCGAATGTACTAAACCCAAACATTCAGTTGCTCACTCGCTTTGTATGATAAAAGGTGACTTGGTCATCTTTCCAAGTAAAATAACTCGCATTCTCAAATGATTGACAATCGAATGAGCCCAAGCATCCATTCTTATGTAACTTGGTTAAACACTTTTCATTTACATGGCCCAGACGATAATGCCATAGGTATGAGTCCCTAGAATTATTTAGTTTTAACCTTTTTGATTCAATATTGAGAATTGGGGTTGAAGATTAAGAACATAAATTTCATTGAACAATTCAGCAGAATCAAAAATATTTTATTTCAAAAAAAAAATACCTTTATTTTTAATTTCAAATGAGATTGAAGTTGGATTAGGTCCTTGCGGGGAGCTACGTTATCCATCTTACCCAATAAAAGCATGGCTGGAGATATCCTGGCATTGGATAATTTCAGGTAAGCAAGCTTTCAACTGTCACTATATATATATATATATATATATATATATATATATATATATATATATATATATATTGCCCGATCTATATAATCTGTTCCTGTTGGTAAATATCGCTCTAAGCTGAGAAGCTTTCGAGTGGAGTTCAATGAGTTTTTTGAAGATGGTACTATCGCTGAGATTGAAGTTGGATTAGGTCCCTGCGGGGAGCTACGTTATCCATCTTACCCAATAAAGCATGGCTGGAGTTATCCTGGCATTGGAGAATTTCAGGTAAGCAAGTTTTCAACTGTCACTTTCATATCTCACAAATGATTGTGACTCAAGAAAGTTGAGTATTCTGTGATGCTGGTATAATTTTCAATATAGAAGGCATAATTTTCCTTTGATGTACTTGAATTGTCTTCTTTATTATCACTTCACGTTGATGCATTGGTATATAGTTGGGATGAGTTTACTGCAGTCAAAAGTCCAGACCAATAACCAGAGTATACATGCTTGTAGAAGTGATGATATAGAGATGCATAAAAATAGATCCCTTAGTAAAGCATCATAAGCATTTGATTGGAAGGTCTATGGTGGTTGCCACTGCGGTGTAGGCAAATTATGTACCTTCCTGCCTTTGCTTCCAGTAGGACATGAAAATGACAGGTCACATTTTTTGATATTCTGGTGCTAACTGCTTTATGATAGAATTTATGAATATCCTAATACGCCAGGATAGAATTTGAATCGACATTAGAATTTTAGATTCTGTTGTCATATGGATGCCGGTGATTTGCAACAGCCATTTTGTTGACAAAATCTAAATTGACATACTTTGCCTTTGTAGCACATAGGCGCATTTTAGTGTGTTTACTAGTCACATTTTTCATCTTTTGTTATATATTTTCAACTTGACCGCTAATAGAAGTATTGCAGTGTTATGATCAATATCTAATGAAGAGTCTGAGAAAGGCAGCAGAAGCAAGGGGGCACTCTTTTTGGGCTAGAGGACCAGATAATGCAGGCTCTTATAATTCACAGCCACATGAAACTAGATTCTTTTGTGATGGAGGAGATTATGATAACTATTATGGTAGATTCTTCCTTAATTGGTATTCCCAGGTCTTGGTTGATCATGCTGATTGGGTACTATCTTGGCTAAACTAGCTTTTGAGGTTACAAGCATATCTGCAAAGGTAAGGGTGAATTTTGTTTTCTTTTGTTCATAGGTTGATTATGTTTTCCCTATGTTTCTTTAGGATTAATGGATTTATTCAGCAACTCTTACTTTCTTTGTCCTGAATGGATTTCAACATATTATCAACATTTGATGTTGGCATAATATCTCAAACTTCAAGTATTACACTGTTTTACTTGCTAAGGAACAGAAGTTTCCTACTTTCCGTTATATAATTTTGAGTTTTGATTCTAAATAGTTTTGTTGCACCGAGATTTTATTTGTATATTTTCAGTTATAGGTTATGTGTTGAGGGGTAAAATCGTTATGCGTCAATAATCATGTACGCGGCTAAGGTTAGCCCCGATTTCTGCTTCCTGTGCGACATTCGCCAGGGACAGGTCAGCCTCAGTAGATCAGAGCGCCCTAGCCCCTCATCGAGCTAAGGATTCTCGAGGTGCGGACCTCATCTTCCGAGTCCTCCAACCGACCTATCTTATTTCTTGGCCCCAGCCGAGCTATCGACTGTGCCTTCCGACTCCTCGAGCTGACCTATCTTGTTTCTCGGCCGAGCTATCGACTGTTGCCTTCCGCTCCTCCAGCAACCTATCTGTTTCTCGGCCCCAGCCGAACTATCGACTATCATCTTCCGGCTCCTCCAGCCGACTATCTATATTTCTCGGCCCCAGCCGAGCTATCGACTGTCGCCTTCCGGCTCCTCCAGCCGACCTATCTGTTTCTCGGCCCCAGCCGAGCTATCGACTCGCCGGCTCCTCCAGCCGACCTATCTTTCTCAGCCCCAGCCGAGCTATCGACTGTCATCTTCCGGCTCCTCCAGCCGACCTATCTTATTTCTCGTCCCCAGCCGAGCTATCGACTATCGCCTTCCGGCTCCTCCAGCCGACCTATCTTGTTTCTCGGCCCCAGTCGAGCTATCGACTGTCGCCGACTCCTCCAGCCAACCTATCTTGTTTCTCGGTCCCAGCCGAGCTATCGACTGTCCCTTCCGGCTCCTTCAGCCGACCTATCTTGTTTCTCGGCCCCAGCCGAGCTATCGACTGTTGCCTTCCGGCTCCTCCAGCCGACCTATCTTATTTCTCGGCCCCAGCCGAGCTATCGACTGTCGCCTTCCAGCTCCTCCTAGCCGACCTATCTTATTTCTCGGCCCAGCCGAGCTATCGACTATCGCATTTCGGCTCCTCTAGCCGACCTATCTTGTTTCTCGACTATCGCCTTCCGGCTCCTGTAGCCGACCTATCTTGTTTCTCGGCCCTAGCGACCTATCTCACTTCTTGGCCTCACCCGCCAAGCTGTCCCTATAGCTCGGCCCAGTTCGAGCGAATCAACCCCCTCTACGGAATTCGGCGCGGGAAAGCTTAAATCCTTAAGATTCAAAACAGAAATCATATCTGAAAATGGCCTAGGGCCCTGGGGCCTATGCTCCCACCAAATCCCAAGACATTAACAAGCTCTCCCAGCCGTCGATCCTCTAACTAACTGGATACGAATCCTACTGGTCTTATAACAGACTGGATTCGAATATCAACAGCCTTCGGACCCACAACGCCCCCTAACAACTAGGTGATCCTCTATAAATACCACAGCTTCAGACCCCCTGAGGTACGCGGTCTCCCCTTGCGCACTAGCTCACTCTCTCTCTCTCCCTCTCCCTCTCTCTACCTCTGCTTCCACCATTGCCGCTCTGCTCGGAGCCCTTGGAGGAAACTCTCCGGTGAGAGCCTTCTCCTCATTTCTGTTGACTGTTGATCTCCACTGACTTGAGCATCGGATGGTCTTCCACAGAGGGCCAACCCCAATGCCTTCTCGTGTGAAGACTGTATTGCAGGTCCACCCAGGAGGAAGCCCGTCTCGAAGTCCCTTCGCACTGATTCGGAGAACAGATTTCAGCAGCAACAGATTGGCGCTAGAGGAATGGTGCAAAGAAATAAAGCGCGCCAGCAATCAACCTTAACTCGCCTCGCCCGAGGCGACCGAGTCATAACTCCGAACGCCCCCATGCGTCGCTCGTTTACATCAGAATCTATATTCACCACAAGAACCAAACATAATGTCATCATTCTCGGTAACGACCGAGCTATCTGCATCGAATCTCCGTACCTCGGCTGGGCCGAGCTATGAGTCGAAATAGCATGTTGCAGCCGGTCCAAACGGTCTCCAAGACTAATTCGGGTAGCTTTAAGTAGCGGATTCGGGTAGCTCACAAGCCCCCCGAACTAAGTTCTTTAAAACTTAGCTCGGATTCGGGTAGCTCACAAGCCCCGGCCCGAACTAAGCGTTCTCTTACCGGGATTCGGGTAGCTCACAAGCCCCGGCCGAACTAAGCTTTAAAACTTAGCTCCGCAAGCCGGGACTGAGCGATATCTCTGTATCTTGGCCTCAGCAAGGACTAAGCCGCGATAGCACCGCCGAAATATGCTGCAGCATAAAAAGTGCATTATAGGAGTAACAACTCTCCAACGCAAAAGAAGCAAAGGCCAAAGAAAGAAGGAATGAAAAATTTCTTTATTTCCTCATCAAAAGAAAAGTTACAACCTCCTGAGAGGAGTTACAAGTGCACCAAAGCACAGGAAATAAAAACGAGTGCATAGTTCGGCCGAACTGCTCCAAGCCGGCTTCGGTTAATAACGACATTTCGGCGTCTGGCCCAAGAAATCAGACAAACCACGAACCAGTCAGCTCGCCCTGATAAGTGGCAAGGCCGACCTTCCACGGTCCCTCCGGATGAACTAAGAGATCCAAAAGGAGGCACGACCCGTGGATGCTGATTCTGAGGAACCGGGCAAACTAACCAGCTCCCCTCAGGTGGGATGCTGGGCTGCAGGCCACTGCCCGATTGGGAGCGCTAGGGGACCATCAGCCCCGCGTTGCTCCCAGCTTCTCCTTCCCGTGGCAAGGATTCCCCTCAGAGAAGGGACGAGAATCCAGACCGACGGAGAAGGAAGGCTCCGTGCGTGCTACGGGGGTCTCGATGCACTTTCTACCCCGCACCCCCGTAGCGAGCCACAAAGGACACACAGGAAGCGCATATGTGCGCTCTCCGTGTGATCTCTGCGGCCCTCCTGTGCGCTCTCCATATGATCTCCGAAACTCATCCCCTGAGGATGAGCCACTCTCCAGCGGCTCCTTCATCACCCCAACTGTCCGGAGGACGACGACTTGCAAAAGGTAAGCTCGGTCCTCCCACTCTAAGCCCCAGAGAGACAGGCATCACGAAAACCTTCACAATTCACAGGGAAGAAAACTCGGGATGGCCCAACACGGCCCCTTTTCCCCTTTTTATAGGCGAAGGTGAACCGGGAGCGGCTATCAGAGCAGAAAGCCCCGAGATTCAAAACGCCTAACCCACGCCACCACGTGGCCTCCCGGGATGAAAACAGCGCCCCTCGTTGCGCACCAAGCGCGTCGCCCGAACCATGATGCACGCCAAAAGATTTTCTCTGATCCCGGATCACGAGTTTTAAATGCAGAAAATGCCCGCCGATCTTGCGGATACGGGCAGACCTGGGAGATCGTCCAGTGAAAACGACATCCTCCAATGGCGAATAAGTGCTTGCGTCATACGCCAGAACAACCTGCATTGGAAAAGATCGACCTAATAAAAGCCCCTGGAAAACACTGAGGCAACTTTTTGCTGGCTACAGAGCCGTATTATCTACTTCGGCGAAAAGAAAGTCGACTTGCCTTGGAAAAGACAAGGCACTGACAGGGTAATAAAGTGGCACGGAGGCCATGTACTCCTCGATAATGACCTCTCAATATCCTCTGCTCCGGCCCGCTGCCTGTGGGACCTAGGCACGGACCTAGGCACCGCCCTATGCTCCCCTCTAAGGCCAAAGCTGTTTCTATACTTCGAAACAAACCGAAATATCTATTTTCAGTCCAACATGACTGAATGTTATCCCGCGCCCCGATCCGGGCAAGGATGGCTAAAAACCCTCCAAGGGATGGATCGCTTATAAGACTTGCACGATGAAAGCAAGCATCTCAAAACAGCGGCAAACACAAAAGCTACATAAACTGTTCTTTCCATTCATCATAAAGGGGCAACGAAAAGAAAGGAAAATACATCAGCCCTCACAGGGGCTTATCATCCTCTCCCGGAGCTGCTGAGCCTTCCCCTCGCTCCACTGCCGGGTCGCACACCTGTTGCTGGAGGGACGCCACACGTTTTTCTAACCGATCGTTGACCGCGCGGAGGTGCATGATCTCCCTAGTAGAGGCAATCATGTATTGCTCGGTCGCCTGTTGGAGTCGCTCACGACTTGCAAACAATGAGGCCAGGACTTCCCCGTCAATGACCGCCTTGGTGCGACCCTCCGGGTCCCCCAACGAGCGTTGACACCGTCGACTGGTGCTCCGGCCGACCTCCCTCCATCCTTGGAAGCCATCCTGCTATCACAAGCTCGGATAGACCAACGAAGATCGGCGGAGGAAATGGTTAACGATGGCCTACCACCTATTGGTATTTAAACCGCTCCAGGCGAGAGCCCTAGTCGCCCGAACCACCGGCTCCAATAAAGCCCTGCCACGCGTTGTCGCTTCAGTGGCCGCTCACAGGAAGGGGGAATTCAGCAAACCCCCCTCTCTCGGAACCAAACTTCCCTTTTTTCGTCGAAGGCGCATCCACGATTTCGCCCTTGATAGGACGGACTACCTCGGTCCTGGCCAGGATGCTTCTGTGATTCCTGGTCCTGTCCAGTCGACCTACCGCATTTCTCGGCCCTAGCCGAGCCATTTCGTCCCTCGGCCCTAGCCGAGCATTTCATCCCTCTGCCCTAGCCGAGTTATTTCATCTCTCCCTCGGCCGAGCCATTGCGCCACTCGTCCTAAGCCGATCTAGATGTCTCTCAGCCCCTTTTTACCGAGCTGTGTTATATCTCGGCCCCTTCATCGGGGCTATCCCTATGCCTTGGCCTCGACCAAGATGTTCCCTCAAATCCGAGCTAAAGCCAACCAAGCGGCGCGAATAAGCCACAAGTTGCTCGCGGTCAGGATAAAACTTAAGACAGGGGATCATCGAGAAAGGCAACCAAATAGAGATGGAAGGCTCATTCATTGAAAACTTCAAACCGAGTTACACGTCAGAAAAACAAAAACATGAAAATAGCTCTCAAGGGTCAGGAGCTGAATCAGTCCCAGTAGAACCCTCAACTACGCTCGTAGAAGCATGGCTCGACTCCCCCGTCTCGAATGTCTTCGCCTCCTGGGCAACAAGTTGCAAGTGTCCCCCAAGAGCGCAGCCTCACTGGGACCCGGGGTAGTATCAAGGTCGGCGTCCGAAACATCAATGTACTCATCTTCTTCTTCATCCCCAGAGGCGCTGGCGTTAGGAGTCTCGACATCCAAGAAAGAGAGGTCCCATTCGGATGCTCCTTAGATATCTTACTTCGAACGTCCTCCACTCCGAGCTGGAAAGTGTCAGCGCAAGTTGCATCTTGTTCGCCCTTGAGTATAGCAAGCCGCGTTTCGGTTTCAGCCACTTGGCCCCGTAATGAGGCGACCTGCCCCTCACTCCAGCGACTTGACTCTGTAGTAGGGCGATCTGTTCCTCGGTCTCACTGACCCCCTCTCGAGCTCTGAGCTCCTCCATCGGCTGGATTCCAGTTCCCCTTGCAAGGCTGCATCTGATCTTGATTCTCCAGCCCCGCCTTTTTCATATGTAAAAACAGAGTCAACCGATGACACGATGAGCCAATAAAGGAAGTTAAAAAAGGGGGGCAGTACCGTACCTCCTCCTCCTGCTGAGCCAGCTTCTTGGTCAGCTCCTTGGCCTCGTCAATGGCCCTCAATTTATCAGTTCTAACCAGCTCATCCTGCTCTTGAGATCATTAATCCTCGATTGCCTATCATCAACTTCTCCCCGGGCTTGGGAGAGCTCGCTGCTGAGCTGGATTATCTTCCCCTGATGCCACTTGATGTTGTCGTTCCTGTCGGCAATATCACGATCACGCCGCCGTAACTTCTCCTCCACTTCGCCAAGCATTCTGCTCGGCGATTTCTTTCTTCGGTGGCCTCTCTCCTCTGCCTACCTAGATTTTTGCTGAACCGTTTCTCAACAGCTTCCATTTCTTTGGAATGCTTGGATTTAACCCATGACAGCTCCAAGCATGCATCGTCGCACCTCGCTAGGAGCCCCTGTAACTCCTCTACTTTAAGCTTCTGCTTGGACGCATCATCTAGGGCGGCCTGATACAATACCCTTATTCTTGCCAAACTCTCATTTCTGGAGGCCATAAGTTGTTCAAATGTGTCAGACGCCTCCGCTCGCGATCGAAGCTCGCGTTGACTCTCCTGGCTGGACACCGGCTCCCGTCGCCAAGCTTAGGCGCCAGCATAGCACCAGAGATCAAAGCACTCTACAGAACAAAAACAAGTGAGAAAATGTGGTCAAGTTAGCTGGAAAGCACCACTGCTCTGAAATGACAACTCACCCAGGAGGCGTAGGCCCTAGCCAACTTCATGAGGGTGGGATTGTCGATATCGGGGAGAAGGTGGATGTCCTCCGCCACATTTCGCTAGCCAAACGTGGCATCAACCAATTCCAGATCCGCAAATTTATCCACCGAAGGATCCGTGCCGGATACAATGCCGACCTCATCAAAGCAGAAAACGCCTCCTCAATGGCCGTGTCTGAGCTGCTGGGCTGACCATCCCCCCGAAGGGCCGATCCGGGCAATCTCCGACTGAGGAGCCTTCAACTTCCCGGCCTCCTCCGACAGAATTCTGGCTGGCTTTCCTCGGATAACTCAGCCAGCCCAAGTGCCAGTCTTCCCAAAACTTTGGCGGGAGAAGTTCCGACTGCAAGGTTCTTGCCTTGCCCTACCCCCTCCTCTGGTTTTCCTCCCTCGGTCACAGACACCTGCGTCTCCTCCGCAGGCTTCATCGAAACCTCCATCTGCCCCCTTCTTGAGCCTCCACTACGGTCGCCCTAACGTCACCGCCCCTATACTCTTCCGCGGGGGGCCCTCTCCAATAGGAAGCTCACCTTGAGCCTCGCCAATTGCAGTCGTTCCCTCCTATCCTCCTGCCAAGGCCAGAATATCTCCTCGCTCGGGGAGGGGCCCTCAGAAACGATGACCTCCGCCGAATCAGCCATTGGCTCGTCCTTCAAAGGAGGGGCGTCCTGGCAAGCCAATGGAGTCTCGTCCAAACTGTCTGATATCTCCACCACTGGGGGATAGGGGATCTCGGCAGTCCTCTCTAAATCCTCCCTTTCTTTCGATGCTTCCGCCGGGACTGCTCCAGCATCCAGTGAGTACCTTTCGGAAAGACAAACCTTCTTCTCGGGTTTACTTTTCTCCCCGCCACTACTCTCCACTGGGCGCTTGCCCGTCTTTCTCTTTATGCGGCCTGATAATCAGACCTCTTGGCTGCAGAAGCGAGGAGCAAATGATGAGACCGAGATATGTTTGCTCAAATAAAACCAGTAGAAAAGAGGAGGGCCTACCATGCGGATCGAGAGGGCTAAGTCCGACTGCAAAAAGAGCCTCCTCCGACAGTAAGTCATTAGCTGAGAACACCTTGCCATTGCGGAGGACTTCCAAATCCTTTTCCTCCTGCTCAGATAGAATCGGTGTGTCTCCACATCCTAACAAAGTTTTCCCATCCCCGGGAAAGTCGGAACCAATGTTCCCTTCAGCGATGATGAATCGGTTCTTCCATCCCTTTATGGAGGATGGTTTATCCGCAATCGTCTTGAAGGACCTCCGAGGTCCGATATAAGGTCACTCCGATTTCCTCCCGGGTATCAGGTGGTAACAGGCACGAAAAAGGGGAAGAGTAGCTGTAACCTGGATCTGGTTGCACATCGAAATAAATCGATGATGCGCGCCAGCTGTTGGAAGCCACCATCGTCGGGTAGATGTTGTAAGATGTCATGATCTCCTTTACCAGGGGATGGAGAGGAAGCCGGAGGCCCGCCTTCAAACTATCTTCGTAAAGAAAGACTTTGTGCTCCAAATCTTGTGAAACCCTGTGCTCGGGTTTCGACAATCGCAGAACAACATCCGGGGGAATGCCATACTTCTGGCAATTTTCCCCAAATCCTCGGAGGTAATCTCTGAAACTACATCGTCGGGGCTCATCATTCTGCTGGCCGAGAGAGACACCAAACGAAACTACAGAGGAAACAGAGAATGAAATTCTCCAAAGAGGAACGAAGGAGCGCTGCAAACAGAAACGGCGCTATTTCAGCTTTGCTTCCCCTCGAAGGAAACCGCCTCAAGGGAAGATAAGGCATCTCGCCCCAGGCATCCGAAACCACCTCGATAAACACCGTAAAAACTGGGATCCGCTACGTGGCGGTCCCCCAACCATCGCCCTGAAGGAGGCTTACCCACGAAGGCACGGCGATCGCACGGCATTAAATAGGGCATCATTGCGCGGACTGTCCATCCGATCCCCCCATTCAAATCGTGCCACCTGAACTTATACTCCCTATGCTCGAACCTACGCTTCGAACTAGGGAGTGGGGGGATGTGTTGAGGGGTAAAATCGTTACGCGTCAATAATCGTGTACGCAGCTAAGGTTAGCCCCGATTTCTGCTCGTTGTGCGACATTCGCCAGGGACAGTCAGCCTCGGTAGATCGGAGCGCCCTAGCCCCTCACCGAGCTAAGGATTCTCGAGGTGCGGACCTCATCTTCTGACTCCTCTAGCCGACCTATCTTATTTCTCGGCCCAGCTGAGCTATCGACTGTCGCCTTCTGGCTCCTCCAGCTGACCTATCTTATTTCTCGGCCCCAGCCAAGCTATCGACTATCGCCTTCCGGCTCCTCCAGCCGACCTATCTTGTTTCTCGGCCCCAGCGAGCTATCGACTGTCATCTTCTGGCTCCTCCAGCTGACCTATCTTATTTCTTGGCCCCAGCCAAGCTATCGACTATCTCCTTCCGGCTCCTCCAGTCGACCTATCTTGTTTCTCGGCCCCAGTCGAGCTATCGACTGTCATCTTCTGGCTCCTCCAGTCGACCTATCTTATTTCTTGACCCCAGCAAAGCTATCGACTGTCGCCGGCTCCTCCAGCCGACCTATCTTGTTTCTCGGCCCCAGCCGAGCTATCGACTGTCGCCTTCCGGCTCCTCCAGCCGACCTATCTTGTTTCTCGGCCCTAGCCGAGCTATCAACTTCGCCTTCCAGCTCCTTCAGCCGACCTATCTTATTTCTCGGCCCCAGCCGAGCTATTGACTATCATCTTCCGGCTCCTCCAGCCGACCTATCTTATTTCTCGGCCCCAGCCGAGCTATCGACTATCATCTTCCGGCTCCTCCAGCTGACCTATCCTAGCCGAGCTATCTCGCTTCTTGGCCTCGCCTGCCAAGCTGTCCCTATAGCTCAGCCCAGTCCGAGCGATATCAACCCCCTCTGCGGAATTCGGCGCGGGAAAGCTTAAATCCTTAAGATTCAAAATATGAATCATATCTGAAAGTGGCCTAGGGCCCTGGGGCCTATGCTCCCACCAAATCCCAAGATATTAACAAGCTCTCCCAGCCGTCGATCCTCTAACTAACCAGATACGAATCCTACCGGTCTTATAACAGACTGGATTTGAATCTCAACAGCCTTCGGACCCACGATGCCCCCTAACAACCAGGTGATCCTCTATAAATACCACAGCTCCAGACCCCCTGAGGTACGCGGTCTCCCCTTGCGCACTGGCTCACTCTCTCTCTCTCCCTCTCCCTCTCCGCCTCTGCTTCCGCCATTGCCGCTCCGCTCGGAGCCTTTGGAGGAAACTCTCCGGCAAGAGCCTTCTCCTTGTTTATGTCGACTGTTGATCTCCATTGACTTGAGCGTTGGAGGGTCTTCCGCAGAGGGCTACCCCTAATGCCTTCTTGCATGAGGACTGTCTTGCAGGTCCACCCAGGAGGAAGCCCATCTCGAAGCCCCTTCGCGCCCGATTTGGAGGACGAATTTCAGCAGCAACAGATTTCAACATATTATCAACATTTGATGTTGGCATAATATCTCAAACTTCAAGTATTACACTGTTTTACTTGCTAAGGAACAGAAGTTTCCTACTTTCCATTATATAATTTTAGTTTTGATTCTAAATAGTTTTGTTGCACCGAGATTTTATTTGGTATATTTCTAGTTATAGGTTTTTATGGCTAAATCAAACCATTATCTGGGTACATTTCTTCTGTTAGATGGTCACCTGCTGTTTCTAACCACCTAAGTAAAAAGTACCTATGATATTCAAATTGTACATAATCTCTGTAGAATTTTGCTAACCTCTCATTGCTCAACCGATTTGAAGTTACTAATTCTCTTATAAAATTTCTAAATGCTCCAGAGGATTTCTGGCTGAATTTGAAACTTTTCTACTAGTCACATGAATCAAGTTTTTGTGGTATTGCAGTTGTTTAGCAGTATTTTTGCATATTTTAAGATGAAACCAGGAAGATATTGTATAATCCGATTCCCTCAGCATCTGCTATATTATTGTTGGAACATAACTTCGTAAGCTTTGATTATGGACAAAAACTTGTTTTATATTTTAATCAACATGAAGGATTATATTTTCATACTAGTTGGTTATGTAAGTTTTGATTATGGACAAAACTTGTTTTACATTTAATCAATGTTCTTGAATAACTTGATATTCTTGGAATACAGCTAGAATAACTTGATGCAAAAAAAAAAACAAAAAATGCTGTTGCATGATATCATCTAATTCAATATTAGAGAATTGTTGCTGTTTTAAAGGTGTCACTCATATTTCTGTGAGTGTGCTTGTGGTGGAAAATAAGGGAAGGAGGGGACTGCAGCTGAAGAGTTGTTTGTTTATTGCTAGAAGAAAAAGGAAAACATAAATTTCTGTAGTAATTATCTGTGTTATAGATGTGGTGCTGCTATATAAAAATAATTGACTGCAAATATTCCCATCCTCAGGTGTTGAATGCAGCTTGGGATGTTTTGTACCAGTGGCTAGTGAGAACGCCCTTCCTTGCCATGATAGAGCTGGTTACAACAAGATTCTGGAGCAATCCAAGCCCGTAAATGATTCAGATTGGAGGCACTTATCAGCATTTACTTACCTCAGGCTAAGTCCAGATCTTATGGAGAGAACTTCCTAGAATTTGAGGGCTTTGTCACTGGTCAAAGAGATCAAATTGTATTTTGATTACAGTAGAACAGTTTAGTCCAGTCCTTGGTAAATGAGTTATTGCAGTAGCTCTTTTTCAGAGTAACTTCATTGTGATATCCTTTCATTGTTTTGCCCTTGTAGAGTTCGGTTCTGCGGGCCAATGGCTGCCTGCGTGTTTTGCCCTTGTATGTCATAGTTGCACATTCTACATGTTATCATTACGGTTTTGTAGAACAACTGATTTTTGTTTCTTTCCCTTCTTTTTTATTATAAAGTGAGCAAGAACAGCTTTTGATGTTTGCTGGGGATTTTTGAACATCTCGACGGGTTATTATGTACGTTTGTGGCAAGTATCTGACTTGTTCTGTTCTATTTGGAAGAGATAAAAGGCATGGTCGAAAATGATGGTTCTGCAAAAGAAATTTGTATTCAGCCAATTTACATCATTTTTGGATTTGATTAATTGTATACTCAGGTTTAAATTTTATTTTCATTGAATAAAATTATAAAAAAATATAATAAAAATTGCGATGCCATTGCGATGCAAATTTAGTCATTAAAGCCGTAAATTTAGCAATGCAAAACTGCATCGCAACATAGCAACACCAAATGTGTTGCTAAATAGTGATGCTTAGTTGTGTCGCTAAATAGCAACGCAATATAGTGATGCCAGCTTTGCATTGCTATATTGCGACGCTTAATATCGCCTTGCAAAATACCGATGCTTTTGCGATAAGTTACGCTTCAGCGACCGAAGTCTTAGCGATAGCATCTTTTTGTTGCAATATCGTCGCTAAATCCATTTAGCAATTCATTTTTTGGTTTAGTAGCACATTTTTGGTGTTGCTAATTTCTTTTGTTCTTGCAGTGTTGCCATGTGCCTGCAAGTCAATCTTTAAGCAGCTTCTACATAAAGAATAATGCCCGCCGAGGATGTTTTTCTCTTTCAAACCCAAGAGATATCACTATGAACTATATCATAAATACTTGAGAGGATACAAGAATAAACCTTCTAGTTGACCCTAAATTGATTTTGATGATTACAAAACAATTAAGTAAAGACTAATTCTATTTATTGTGGAAACTAAGATTAATGCAGGGAAATACATGTGCCTTACAAATGAGCCTTATCAAGCAAAAAACTTTATGGAAGTATACCCCAGCCATTTTTCTCTTATGAGCTACCTGGATAATTATTTTATTATGCCCTGGAGCTAGCCAATTTGGCTTGGTTTTATACCTGGCCGAATTCATGGTAAATGTAGCTAGCTTGGGAGCTAGCTTAACTCCTTTCTTAGCTAGCTGATTTCCCTTGCTAGCTAGCTATTTGTTTCATGCCATAAGCCTAGCTGATTGCATGCTTGATTTAGTTAGCTAGTTAGCTAGCTTTCCTCCTCTTCTAGTTAGCTGGATGTATTCTTTAGTTAGCTAATTTTCTCTATCACTATGCTGGCCAAACTCTTATTGGTTTTAGCTGGCTGGTTAGCTACCTTTCCTCATGCTTTAGCTAGCTGGATCTCTTTGTTAGCTAACTAGTTTCTTGCCTATTACTATGCTGGCTAAATAGTTTCTTATTCTAGTTAGCTGGCTAGCTAGCTGGTTCCCTTCTTAGCTAGCTGGACTTCTTCTTTAGCTAGCTAACTGTTCCCTGTTTCTATGTTGGCCGAACCATGCTTGGATTTAGCTAACTAGGGAGCTAGCTGGTTATCTCTCTTAGCTAGCTAGAATGCCTTGTTAGTTAACTAATTTTCTTTGAGAGCTAACTACTTTTCATTGTTAGCTAACCATTTTTTGCAAGTCTTTCTCCTAGCCGTATGCATGCATGTTCTAGTTAGCTGGAGAGCTAACTACCTCTTCCCAAAGCCGTGTGGATTCATGCTCTAGTTAGCTGAAGAGCTAACTATCTCTCTCCTAGGCATGTGGACTTAAAGCTTAGCTAGCTACCCTGGGCGGTGGATTCCTCATGCCATGAAAGTTTAAATTTAGTTAGCTAAAGAGCTAACTACTTTTCTTTGTCCCTCTTCTCTTCATGGGCGTATGCATGATTGCTTAGTTAGCTAAAGAGCTAACTACTTTATGGTTTTCCTCTAACCTGGCCGTGTGATTCCTTGTGTTAGTTAGCTAAGGAGCTAACTACTTTTCTTGGGATGAAAGTCAAGCCGTATGGATTCCTTGCTATAGTTAGCTAAAGAGCTAACTACTTTATTTTCTTGGCTGAACCTTTCCCTCATGCCATGGATGCTTTCAAATTAGCTAACTAGGATCTCACTTTAGTTAGCTAATGACAACTCTGTTCTTCTTCTTGATCGAGTGTTTCAGCTAACTGGAATTAATTCCAGCCAGCTACCTCCTTGCAAGCTTGGACGAGCTCTCTCTCTCTCTCTCCTTTAATTTCTATTTTCAGCTATACTAACTTTGATCTCTTGGATTATGGCAGAGATCTTTCTTCCTCAAATGGATTCAGTGCATTCAATGCTCAAGGAAAATAATCTCAACGGTTATATTTTCTTTCTGTTTTACTTTCCATTTATTTCAAATGTGTCTAACAGATATCTTTGATGTTGAAATGCTTTAAATAGCTGAGATTAGAAGAACAAAATAACGAATCAGAAAGTGAAAAAGAAGAGAAAGAAATCAAAGAAAAAGAGCTTTTATTGCATATTTTCTGAGTGTTTGAAAGCAAGTTCTTGTGCATCGAAGTTGAGAAATCATAAAGATCATTCATTGCTCAAATCGTCCAGATCCATTAAAGCCTTCAAGCATTCAAAGCTTCAGCTACCTCGGAGATATTCATTTATTGCTGAAGAATTGCTACAAAAGTTGTAAAATATTCTTTGAATATTTGCTCATTGTAGGAGCTATTTGTTCTTATCTATTCTAAACATTCTTGTAAAAGGATTAGATTTAACCCTTAGTTATTGTTGGCTTCCTTGTACTATGAAACAAGAGGACTAGCCGGGTAAGGCTAGGGGTTTGGCTTTCTTGTGCCGTGAAACAAGATGACTAGCCGGGTAAGGCTAGGGGTTTGGCTGCCTTGTGCCGTATAAACAAGAGGGGTAGTCGGAAAAGGCTAGAGGTTGTAATCGTTGTGATACAATTGGAGTAAAATTGTCAAGGGTTTTTGGGGAGTAGACGTAGGTGCTGAGTTTGGCACCAAACCACTATAAACTCTCTTGTGTTTGTGATTGCTTAATATCTATGATATTATTTTGTGCACTTCACTACACCGCTGCCAATTAAATTTTAATTAGTGATAAAGCACATATTTGCGCTAGTAATTAATTTTTAATTACCCAATTCACCCCCCTCTTGGGTTGCTACATTTGGGCAACAAGTGGTATCAGAGTAGCGTGCTCTTGATTTCTATAGCTTTAATCAGTTTGGAGCCAAAGATCAGTAGTAATCAAAATCTGATCTATGCTGACTAAAGGACAATCAACTAATAGACCACATTTGTTCAATGAAATAAATTATACATATTGGAAAGCACGAATGAAAATCTCATTCAAGCACTTGATTATGATTTATGGGGAGTCATAATTAATGGGCCATATACACCCACCATTAAGATTGATACTCTTGATATCCCAAAACCTGAATCTAAATGGGATGAGCAAGATAAGAAACTAGCTCAATTAAATGCAAAAGCTATGAATGTTCTTTATTATTCACTTAATGCAAATGAGTTTAATCGTATATCTGCTAAAGAAATCTGGGATAGACTTGAAGTCACCCATTAGGGTACTAATCAAGCCAAAGAATCCAAAATAAATATGTGTGTTCATAAGTATGAATTATTTAAGATGAATTTAGCTAAAAATATCACTGATATATTTACAAGATTTACTGATATTATTAATGAACTAAAAAGTCTTGGAAAATCTTATGCTAACAATGATCTTATTTGAAAAATCTTAAGATCCTTGCCTAGGTCATGGGAAGCCAAAGTTACTGCAATTCAAGAAGCAAAAGACCTCAACACTTTATCACTTGAAGAGTTAGTTGGTTCTTTGATGACTCATGAGCTTCAGCAACGACAACATATTGATGAAAATGAATCAAAGAAGAAGAGAACTATGGCATTAAAGAGTGCTACTCAAGATGATGAAAGTGAGAAAGATGATGAAATGGCACTTATCTCCAGAAAATTCAAAAAATTTATGAAGAGAAAGAAGTTTGGAAAAAGAAAACAATTTACCAAAGGGGATCACAACAAAGAAAAGGAAAAGAGTGAACCTCCTACATGCTATGAGTGCAAAAAGCCTGGACATATCAGACCATAATGTCCACTATTAAAGAAAGGATCCAAAAGAGTTAAGAAGAAAGCAATGATGGCTACATGAAGCGATAGTGAGGTTACAAGTTCAAAAGATGAAGAGAAAACTGAAGTCGCAAATGTATGCTTCCTGACTGATAATGATGAGGTAAGTCCTAGTTTTCTAGATGCTTTACTTTTGATGAATTACATGGTGCATTTTATGAACTTGTTGATAATTTTGCAAACTTAAGTTCAAAGAACAAAGATTTGAAAAATGAAATTAAAAATCTTATCCTTGAAAAAGAAAGAATTTCAAAAGACAATGAGGTATTGCTAAAGTAAAACCAAGATTTGAAAAGTGAAGTAAATAGATTAAAACCAATTATTGATGGATTTACTTTGAGTTCTGAAAAAATTAGAAATGATATTAAATAGTCAAAGGTTGTTTACAATAGAGCTGGTCTTGGATATAATCCTTTTGAAAGATAAAAGTTTTTAAAAAATATTTATGTGCATGCTGATGATTCTACTAAAATTACATGCTTTAAATGTGAAAAATTAGGACATAAAGCTTATGTTTGTCACCCACACAATGTGAAAAAAATATGGGTTCCGAAAGGAACTATTTTAACTAACCTAAAAGGACCCAAAAAAGTTTAGGTACCTAAGAGAAAATTTTGAAATCACTACAAGAAAATATTGAAATAGCGATGCAAATTTAGCGATGCATCATTGCGTCGCTAAATTGCGACCACTTTGCGACGCCTCCGTGACAATAAAACATTGCGATGCATTAGCGACTCAATAAACTAGAAAATCAAAAAAAATTAATTTTTTTATTTAGCGACACAAATAATGCATCGCAATATTTTTAAATTAATTTTTTATAAAATATAAATATGGAAAAAAAATATTACGATGCAACTCAGTGCGTCGCAATGTTTTTAAAAGAATTAAATATGTTAAATTACAACGCATTAGCGATGCAATAAACAAGAAAATTAAAAAAATTATTTTTAATTTAGCGACACACCAATTGCATCGCAATAATTTAAATAAAATTAATTTTTATAAAATATAAATATGAGAAAAAAATATTGCGATGCAACTTAGTGCGTCGCAATATTTTTAAAAAAACTAAATATGTTGAATAGCGACGCAATAAACCAAAAAATTAGAAAAATTATTTTTTAATTTAGCGACGTATTAACTGTGTCACAATTATTTTAAATAAAATTAATTTTTATAAAGTATAAATATGAGAAAAAAAATTGCGATGCAACACAGTGCGTCGCAATTTTTAACAAATTTAATTATATTAAATAGCGACGCATTAGCGACGCAATAAACCAGAAAATTAGTAAAATTATTTTTAATTTAGCGATGCAATAATTGCGTTACAATTATTTTAAATAAAATATTTTTTTATAAAATATAATTATGAAAAAAAATATTACGATACAAATCAGTGCGTCGCAATATTTTTTAAAAAATTAATGATGTTAAATAGCGACGCATTAGCGACGGAATAAACCAAAAAATTAGGAAAATTATGTTTTAATTTAGCGACGCATTGTTGCGTCGCAATTATTTTAAATAAAATTAATTTTTATAATATAATTATCATATAAAAAAATTATGATGCAACCCTTTGCGTCGCAATATTTTTAAAAAAATTAATTATGTTAAATAGCGATCGGTCCGAGATCTATCATGGCCGATCAGAATCAGGGCTTGGATCGATCGCAACCGTCGGATCATCGCCGATCGGATCGCTCACCGCGGTCCGAGATCGATCGTGGCTAATCGCGATCAGGGCTTGGATCGATGGCAACTATCGGATCGACGCTGATCAGTCCGATCACCATGGTCCGAGATCGATCGTGGCCGATCGGGATTACGGCTTGGATCGATCGTAACCATTGGATCGTCGCCGATTGGACCGATCGCCATGATTCGAGATCGGTCATGATCGATCGGGATCACGGCTTGAATCGATCACAACCATCGGATCGTCACCGATTGGACCGATCGCCACTGTCCGAGATCGGTCGTGGTCGATCGGGATCACGGCTTGGATCGATCGCAACCATCGGATCGTCGGTGATCGGATCGATCGCCACGGTCTGAGATCGGTCATGGCTGATCGGGATCAGGGCTTGGATCGATCGCGATAGTCGGATCGTCAACAATCTCAGACCGATCGCAACGGTCCGGGATCGGTCGTGGTCGATCGGGATAAGGGCTTGGATCGATCGCAACCGTCGGATCATCGGCGATCGGACCGATCACCACGGTCCAAGATCGGTCGTGGTCGATCGGGATCAGGGCTTGGATCGATCGCAACCGTCGGATCATCAGTGATCTCGGACCGATCTCCACGGTCCGAGATCGGTCGTGGACGATCGGGATCAGGGCTTGGATCGATCGCAACCGTCGGATTGTCAGCAATCTTGGACCGATCGCAACGGTCCGGGATCGATCGTGGCCGATCAAGATCAAGGCTTGGATCTATCGCAACCGTCGGATCCTCGCCGATCGGACCGATCGCCATGGTCCAAGATCAGTCGTGGCTGATCAGGATCATGGCTTCGATCGATCGCAACCGTCAGATCGTTGCTGATCTCGGACGGATTGCAACGGTCCGAGATTGGTTGTGGCCGATCGGGATCACGGCTTGGATCAATTGCAACCATCAGATCGTCGTCGATAGGATCGATCGCCGTGGTCCGAGATCGGTCATTGCTGATCGGGATCAGGGCATGGATCGATCGCAATCGTCGGATCGACGCCGATCGGTCCGATTGCCACAGTCTGAGATCAGTTGTGGACGATCGGGATTAGGGCTGGGATCGATGGAAACTGTCGGATCGATGCCGATCGGTCTGATCGCCACGGTCCAAGATCGGTCGTGGCCGATCGGGATCACGGCTTGGATCGATCACAACCATTGGATCGTCAGCGATCTCAGACCGATCGCAATGGTCCGAGATCAGTCATGGCCGATCGGGATCAGGGCTTGGATCGATCGCAATCGTCGGATCGTCAGCGATCTTAGACCGATCGCAACGGTCCAGGATCAGTCGTGGCCGATCGGGATCAGGGCTTGGATCGATTGCAACCATCGGATAGTCGCCGATCGGACCAATCGCCATAGTCTGAGATCGGTCGTGGCCAATCGGGATCACGGCTTCGATCGATCGAAACCGTCAGATCGTCGCCGATCTTGGACAGATTGCAACGGTCTGAGATCGGTCGTGGCCGATCGGGATCATGGCTTGGATCGATCGCAACCGTCTGATCGTCGCCGATCGGATCGATCACCGCGGTCCGAGATCGGTTGTGGCTGATCGGGATCAGGGCTTGGATCGATGGCAACCAACAGATCGATGCCGATCGGTCCGATCGCCACGGTCCGAGATCGGTCATGGCCGATCGGGATCACGGCTTGGATCGATATCAACCGTCGGATCGTCGATGATCGGACTGATCACCATGGTCCGAGATCGATCGTGGCCGATCGGGATCACGGCTTGGATCGATCGCAACCGTCAGATCGTCAGCGATCACGGACCGATCGCAACGGTCCGGGATCGGCCGTGGCCGATCGGGATTAGGGCTTGGATCGATCGCAACCGTCGGATCGTTAGCGATCTCGGACCAATCGCAATGGTTCGGGATCGGTCATGGCCGATCGGGATCAGGGCTTGGATCGATCGCAACCGTCAGATAGTTGACGATCGGACCGATCACCACGGTCCGAGATCGGTCGTGGCCGATCGGGATCACGGCTTCGATCGATCGCAACCGTCGGATCGTCGCCGATCCGGACGGATTGCAACGGTCCGAGATCGGTCGTGGCCGATTGGGATCATGGCTTGGATCGATCGCAATCATCAGATCGTTGCCGATTGGATCGATCACCGTGGTCCGAGATCGGTCGTGGCCGATCGGGATTAGGGCTTGGATCGATCGCAACTGTTGGATCGACACCGATTAGACATATCGCCACGGTCCGAGATCGGTCGTGGCCGATCGGGATCATGGCTTTGATCGATCGCAACCGTCGGATCGTCGCCGATCTCGGATGGATTGCAACGGTCCGAGATCGGTCATGGTCGATCGAGATACTGACTGTATATAACCTTCCTCCATGGAAGTGCATGAAAGAGACTGCAATGTTTTTGATAGTTTTGGTTCCAGACCATCAAATCCAAAGGAAAAGATTGATGTCTTCCTGCAACCGTTGGTGGCCGAATTGAAAATGTTGTGGGAAACAGGAGTCGTAGCCTACGACATTTCTATGAAACAGAATTTCATCATGAGAGTTGCTTTGATGTGGACAATAAGTGACTTCCCGGCATATGCAATGTTGTCTGGTTGGAGCACTGCTGGACGTCTGGCATGCCCTCATTGCATGTATGATTCGGATGCATTTACATTGCAGAAGAGTGGTAAGCAGTCATGGTTTGATAATCATAGGAAGTTCTTGCCCCCAAATCATCCTTACAGGCGTAACTTGATCGCCTTCCGGAAGAACAAAGCAGTCACAAAATTCGCCGAACCGGTTAGGTCCGGCACGGATATATTTGATACTATAGAGCATTTGGGGTTGAGGTATGCTTGGGAACCAGATGCAGATAGAATAAATGGCCGTATATGTAAAGAACATAACTGGAAGAAGCGGAGTATATTTTGGGATTTGCCTTATTGGAGCACAAATCTCATCCGGCACAACTTGGATGTTATGCATATCGAGAAAATTTTTTTTGATAACATATTTAACACGGTGCTAAACATCCCGGGAAAAAAAAAGACACTGCAAAGTCAAGAGAAGAACTTAATCAGTATTGCAGAAGAGGTGATTTGAGGAGGAGTACCGACGGGACCTATCCTAAAGCCTGTTACACTCTTGACAGAAATTCACGAGAAGTTTTATGTAACTGGCTTAGAGGGTTAAAAATTTCCAGATGGTTATGCCTCAAATATCGGTAGGTGTGTGGACATGCATAAGCTCAAGTTGTTCGGCATGAAGAGTCACGACTGTCATGTTTTCATGCAACGGTTATTGCCTATAGCTTTTCGTGAGTTGCTTCCGCAACATGTCTGGAAGGCATTGACAGAGCTCAGCTTGTTCTTCAAGGAGTTGTCTGCCACAGTCATTACTTCTGCATCCATGGCAAGGCTTGAGGAGGAAATTCCAATTATTTTATGCAAGCTGGAGCGAATATTTCCTCCCAGTTTTTTTGACTCAATGGAGCATTTACCGGTTCACTTGCCATACGAAGCGAGCATAGCTGGTCCCGTGCAGTATCGCTGGATGTATCCTTTCGAGAGGTAAATATATACATCATTAAGACATATTGACATTTCAAATATTATTTCATTGCGAGAAAATTGGTTAATTTTTTGTCTCAACTTTACATATAGGTACCTTAAGAAGTTAAAAAATAATGTGCGTAATAAGGCAAGGGTTGAAGGTTCTATATGCAATGCACACTTGGTCGAAGAAGTTTCAGCTTTTGCCTCGCATTACTTTGAGGGTCACGTCCACACGAGGAGCCGAAATCTTGGTCGTAACGATGACGTATGTGTGGACGAAGGAGAACCTAATGACGGTAGAATATCAATTTTTAAAGGTATCGGCCGTTCATTTGGGGGGCAGAAGTCAAGAAATCTTAGCGATATGGAGTATAATGCAGCACATTATTACATCCTAATGAACTGTAGAGAAGTCGATCCATATATTGAGTAAGTGTATACTTCAATGCTTAATTGGAACTTCTAATTTAAATTACAATATACCATAATATTTAATTGCTAACATCAGTTTTAATCCTTATCATCCCATAAGGATGTATTGTGATAGACAACGACAGATGAATCCCGACATCAGTCAAGTTGCAATTGGCAGAAGTTAGAAACGGAGTTCGCTTACTGGTTTTATGAATTTGTGAGTAGTATCACTCAATCAATTTCAATAATGGCTTTTATTTTTTGAATTGGTTGTGAATAGCTTATTAATTTATAGGTAAACGGTCCATGGTCCACAACCGATAATATTTTCATTAAATGTCTATCGCAATGGCCATTGAAGACCGTAACAACCTCTACTGGCTATTTTGTTAATGGGTACAAATTTCAGATTGAACGATTAGCAGCTTCAAGAGGCACGCAGAACTGGGGCGTGTGTGTTAAAGGAGAAAGTGTTGGAGCAAATATGCAGGATTATTACGGAAAGTTAGTAGAGGTGGTTGAAGTTGAATATCCCGGTTGGCCTATGAAACGAACCGTATTGTTTCGTTGCGATTGGTTCGATCCGACAGTTCCTGTGGGCAAAAGGGTTCATAACGACTACAATTTGGTTGAAGTGAACCATCGACGAAGATTGCAGAAATATGACCCATTCATCCTTGCATCCCAAGCTCAGCAAGTGTTTTACTGCGGATATCCAAGTTTGCGCAACGACAAGCGAGATTGGTGGGCTGTTTCTAAAATCGTCCCACGTTCAACAATCGTATTAGAGGAGAGTTCATCAAGTCAATCAGCCGAGTGCCCTGCATTTCAAGAGGATGAGATGGAAATGCATGCAATTGAGGACGACACAAGGGCTCCTGAAACATCACTTAGAGATCCAAATGGTGATGTCCAAGAAATTGCGGATGCAAATGTTCGGTTTCCTTCCGATGATAATGAAACTGAATCGCAGTCCGATACGGCATCGGATGTTGAACCAACATTTCACGAAACAAATGACACCGATTAAACATAGAGGTTTTTTTAAATTCAACTTTATTTTATAAGTGTTAAATTTTTACATAGTCAATCATTAATCGTAATTTAATTGCATGAATCTTTAGTATTTTCAGTATGACGGGCAGAGGTAGATCTACCGACGACATACGGAGTGAGCAGGGACGTAGCCCTGCTGCATCAGATCACATGAGCTTTGGAGATGGAGAGTTCGGATCTCCACACATCGCACAGCCTTCGATCTCTCCAGCAGTCGGCGGTGATCCTGCATTGGTATTACCATCCAGCCGATCGGCACATACCTCCGAGAGTTCTTCCACCATCGGCCGCACCGTACTTCGACTTGATGCTCATGGGCTGTAAGTATACTAATTAAAAATATATGTTTATGTTTTTAAGTCAATTACTTATAAACATGCATTTTTTTAACAGATTTATTGAGCAGCATCATGTATCCAGCCACATCAGCGCCGTATTTCAGAGGCGTGCAGATCCCAGTGGCTACGATTGGCGCCACGTATCTCCAGCCACGAGGGAGTTTTATTTTTCTGAGTTTTAGGTAAACTTATTTAATATAATTTATCACTGATTGTTGAGAAATTATTGAAACATAATTGCCCCAACTTTATTGATTTTGATGATTTCCAAAAGCCATGAGTACCTTAAAGAAAACAATGTGTTTATTTATCAAAAACCTTGAGCTTATTCAAATTGAAAGGAATGGAATATCAATGGTTATATTTAATGAGTTTTGAAACCGTTAGAAAAAGGAGTTTCAAGTTCTATGCTTAAAAGGATTTCAAAAAGGAATTTTTACACATTATAATTCAATCGATGAATTCTTGAAACATGTCTTGAATCCATGATAAATGTCATATTTAATGTATTCAAGTCAAATTTATATTTTAAATTTAATTGGGATAAGTTTTAAAGTCTATCAGAACATTTTTCTGATTTTTGTATCGTCCCGAGCCGACTCAAGGGTTTCCGAGTCGACTCCCCAAAATGACTGATTTTCTCGAGTCGACCCTTAGTTTTTCAAGAGTCGACCCCTGACTCTTGCGAGCCGACTCCTGTCTGTGCGAGCCGACTCCACTCAAACAACAGAACCCATGTTTTTTGAGCACTTCTCGAGTCGACTCCCCATTTTCCTCGAGTCGACTCCCGACTTTCAGGAGCCGACACTTTAGTTTTCGCGAGTCGACCCTTCAATGCTTAAAATGTTTCTATTTTTAGTAATCGACCTTGAGCCGACTCCCACAAAGCTCGAGTCGACTCCATGAAATCTGGGCGCGATTTTTAACGATGACACATCAGCCCCAACGGTAAGATTTTTGAATAACGGCTATTTTTCCCTGTCTCTAACGGATATATTTTTGCAGATTCTATAAATAGAGGAGCTCTTTTCAAATCAAAGATCGAGAAAATAAAAGAGAGAAAAGAGTATCATTTGAAAAGAGGGAAAAACAGAGCATATTGAAAAATCATTAGCTCAAAGGAGAGTAATTCAAAAGGAGTGAAATCCAAGTGGAAGCTTCGTCTGCTCCTTCTCATCAATCCACAAGAGCCAAAGAAAATCCAAAGCATTTCAAAGGTCAAATCGGAGGATTTTAAAAGAGAAAAAAGCTTCATCTCAACTCCAAAGTCTTCAACGGTCAAGAATCTTGCTGAGGCGTGATTCAACACTTCTAGAGGAGTTAAAGAGAAGAAGGAAGAAAGCCCAAGCATCTACCATCTGCAATACTATCAGGCTTTTCTAACCTTTTATATTTTTACTTCATTTGTATATTTGCTCAAGGGGAGCACTTATTGTTCAAACACTTCTATTCTTATTGTTTGCTGATTCAATCAGTGGATTGAATCAGTGGAGGGTGGTATACCTCGTTGCAAGCCGGAGTGCTTGTGTTGGGTTAGTTGTGAGCCCTTGAAAAACAACGTGTAGGGTTTTGTGCTGGTAAGCCCGAGTTAAAACCAGCTGGGTTCGTTGTGCCCGGAAAACAACAAGTTTGAGTTGTGAGCTTGGAAAACAACTCGGCTGTAATCTAGAGAGATTATAGTGTGGACCCAAGTGAATCTTGGGAGTGGACGTAGGTGTTGGTTGCACCGAACCACTATAAAATTATCTTGTGTTTGCCGTGCCTTATTTTTCTATCTCTATCTCTCTTTATTTGCTTGTGTATTTTTTAGTTAGCCTCTTACTTGCACATCTTGCTAACTAATCAATTAAAGTTAAAAAGTCTTAAATTTTTAAGAACCCAATTCACCCCCCCCTCTTGGGTTGCCATCTGGGCCAACAATTGGTATCAGAGCTAGTGCTCATTTAGAATTTGATCTCACGATCAAGGGCTAAAGATCCATATGGCAACACAAAGTGGTTCAAGTTTTGCTGAAGGTCATTCTACGAATAGACCTCCTTTATTTAATGGAACCAACTATTCTTATTGGAAAGCTAGAATGAGGATATTCATTCAAGCTTCTGATTATGAATTTGGGGAGTAATAATAAATGGACCTAGTACACCCACACACCTTATTGATGGCACTATTGTTCCTAAACCCGAAAGGGATTGGAATGATAATGATAGGAGAATGGCACAACTAAATGCTAAGCCATTAATATTTTATATTGTTCCTTAGACTCAAATGAATTCAACCGAATCTCAACTTGTAATTCCGCAAAAGAAATTTGGGATAGGTTGGAAATTACTCATGAAGGAACAAACCAAGTAAAAGAATCAAAGATAAATATTTTGGTTCATAAATATGAATTGTTTACAATGGAACAAACTGAAACCATCACATGCATGTTCACTAGATTCACTGATATTGTGAATGGTTTGAAAAGTCTTGGTAGAATTTATTCTAATGCTGATCTTGTGCGTAAAATTCTTAGGTCACTACCAAGATCGTGGGAAGCAAAAGTCACTATCCAAGAAGCAAAGGACCTCAATGCACTACCTTTAGAGGAGCTTCTAGGATCCTTAATGACCCACGAGTTAACAATGAAGCAGCATGTTGAGGAGGAAACAAAAAGAAGAAAACATTGCCCTCAAGACTGCAGAAATGGAAGAGAGCAGCAGTGAAAGTAATGATGAAGATGATGAGGAAACTGCTCTCTTGGCCAAAAATTCAGAAAGTTTATGAGAAAAAGGCCCTTCCATAAAAAGAAATTTGGAGCAAGATTTGAAGGAGAAAAGGATAAGAAAAAGGACAAGGAGAAAGAAAAAGAAAAAGAGCCCTTAGTATGTTATGAGTGCAAAAAGCCAGGGCACTTTAAGTATGATTGTCCTTTGCTGAAAAAGGCCTACAAGAAAGAAGAAAGCATACATGGCAACATGGTCTGATGAATCTTCCTCATCGGAAGAAGAAGAACAAAAGGAAGTTGCCAATATTGCTTCATGGCCAACGACGACGACAACGACAATGAGGTAAGTTCTGAAAACTCAAATGATGATTTACATTTGATGAAATGTTTGAGGCTTTCAATGAACTTATGATTGATTTTAAATCCTTGAAAAAGAAGTATAAGTTTTTGAAAAATGACAATATTAGTTTAGCTAAAAGTAAAAATGAATTAGCTTTAGAAGTTAAGAACTTAACTAATGAAAAAGAAGAACTTAGAAAGAAAGAGATAATCTTAATCAAGAAATAGATTTATTAAAATCTGAAACTAAAAACTCAACTAAAGATTTAAAAGATCAATAGAAACTTTAGCTTTAGAAAAAGAACAGCAAGCTAAAGAAATGACTCTCTTAAGAAAGATGTTAAAAATATAAAGACATTGTTGAGAAATTCACTTTAAGTTCAACTAAACTTAACATGATCTAGATAGTCAAAAAGCTGTTTTTGACAAAGCAGGTTTAGGATATAACACATTAAGAAAACAGAAATCTCTAAAGAATATTTTTGTAAAAGCAACCAAAGTAATATAACTTGTTTTAAATGTAATGAAAAAGGTCATAAATCTTTGAATGCAAAACGTTAAATAAACAACAAGTTAAATATTAAAGCTAAGAAAATATGGGTTCCGAAAGGAACAATTTTTATTGCTACTAACCATGAAGGACCCAAGAAAGCTTGGGTACCTAACATAAAGTTTGATTATATTGCAGGAATGTCTTGTAGCCAAAAGATCAAAGAAAAAGTGGTACCTTGATAGTGGCTGCTCAAGACATATGACGGGTGACAAAGATGAATTCATCACCCTAGAAGAAAAGAAAGGTGGAGTTGTGACGTTTGGCGATAACGGTAAAGGTCAAATTATGGGCCTTGGTAAAGTTCGCATAACTCCATCTACATTTATTGATAATGTACTTTATGTTAATGGTTTGAAGCATAATCTAATTAGTATAAGCCAATTATGTGATAAAAACTTTAATGTTTCATTTAAATCTTCTTATGCACTGTAACTAATTCTATTGATGATAGCATTGTTTTACTGGTTATAGACATGGCAATGTTTACTTAGTTGATTAGAAAAATTATCTTGAGTGATCATTGCTTAATTGCTGACAATGCTAACATAAATGAAATTAGTTGGTTGTGGCATCGTAGATTAGGTCATGCAAGCACACACCTTATTTCAAAACTAATTAAAATGGATTTAGTTAAAGGATTACCTAAATTAGATTTTGAAAATAATAAAATATGTGATGCATGTCAATTTGGAAAACAAACTAGAAGTTCTTTAAATCTAAAAATGTTGTTTCAACTTCTAGGGCTAGAGCTACTTCACATGGACCTTTTGGACCAACTAGAACCACAAGTCTAGGAGGAAAGAAATATGGTCTAGTGATTGTAGATGATTATTCTAGATATACTTGGGTAATGTTTTTAGCTCACAAAGATGAGACTTTCTCGATATTCCTGAAATTCTTCAAGAAAGTCACAAATGAGAAAAACACTACTATAGTATCTCTAAGAAGTGATCATGGAACAGAATTTGAAAATCACTTATTTGAAAATTTCTGCACTGAAAATGGAATTAATCATAATTTTTCAGCCCCTAGGACTCCACAACAAAATGGTGTAGTTGAAAGAAAAATAGGACTCTAGAAGACATGGCCCGTACCATGCTATGTGAAAGCAACTTACCAAAGTATTTTTGGGCGGAAGCAATTAACACAGCATGTTACATCTTAAATAGAGCTTTAATAAGACCAATATTAAAGAAAACACCTTATGAATTATGGAATGAAAGAAAACCAAATATAAAATACTTTCATGCATTTGGATGTAAATGTTTCATTCATAATAATGGTAAAAACAACTTAGGAAAATTTGATGCTAAATCTGATGAAGGAATTTTTCTAGGTTATTCAACAACTAGTAAGGCATATAGAATCTTTAACAAGAAAACCTTAGTAGTTGAAGAATCCATTCATGTAGTTTTTGATGAATCTTTAGCAACTGGATCTGAAAAGATTGATGATGAGGAAGATACAAACATAATTGAAAAAGATCTTGAAAAACTTAATATTGAAGTATCTTCTGATCATGAACAAGAAGCTAAAGATGATGATTCACATAAGGACGATGATGTCAATATTGATCATAATGATGTAGATCTTCCAAGAGACTGGAGATATGCTCATAGTCATCCTAAGGAATTGATTATAGGCGATCCATCTCAAGGAATAAGGACTAGATCATACATGAGAAATATTAGTAATCATCTTGCATTTGTATCACAAATTGAACCTAAAACTATAGAAGAAGCTGAAAAAGATAATAATTGGATGTTAGCAATGCAAGAAGAACTAAATCAATTTACTAGAAATAATGTTTGGACTTAGTTGAAAGACCTAAAAATCATTCAGTAATAGGATCAAAATGGGTTTTTAGAAATAAACTAGATGAAAATGGCATAGTAATTAGAAACAAAGCTAGATTGGTTGCTAAAGGATATAATCAAGAAGAAGGTATTGATTTTGATGAAACCTTTGCACCTGTAGCTAGATTAGAAGCCATTAGGCTATTACTTGCATTTGCATGTCATATGAACATTAACTTATTTCAAATGGATGTAAAAAGCGCATTTTTAAATGGATTTATTAATGAAGAAGTTTATGTAGAACAACCACCAGGTTTTGAAGATCACGAGTTTTCAAATCACGTTTTTAAATTGCACAAAGCTTTATATGGTTTGAAACAAGCACCTAGAGCTTGGTATGATAGGTTAAGTAAATTCTTAATAGAAAATGATTTTACAAGAGGAAATGTTGATAAAACTTGTTTTTGAAAAGAAAAGTAAAGATTTACTTGTAGTACAAATATACGTAGATGACATTATTTTTGGTGCTACTAACGATTCTCTTTGTCAAGAATTTGCAAAGTTAATGCAGGGAGAATTCGAGATGAGCATGATGGGAGAACTCAACTTCTTCCTTGGACTCCAGATCAAACAAGCAAAGAGGGAATCTTTATCAACCAAACCAAATACACAAGAGAACTACTCAAAAAGTTTGGTATGGAAACAATGAAACCCCTCGGAACACCAATGAGTCCTTCATGCAAGCTGGACAAAGATGAAGAAGGTAAAAAGGTTGATCAAAAGTATTATCGAGGTATAATCGGATCCCTTCTTTATTTAACAGCAAGTAGACCAGATATCATGTTTTCAGTATGTTTATGTGCTAGATTTCAATCTGAACCTAAAGAATCACATTTAATAGCTGTTAAAAGAATTTTAAGATATCTAAATGGAACTAAAAATGTAGGTTTATGGTATTCTAGAGACTCCACATTAAACCTAATTGCATATTCAGATTCTGATTATGCTGGATGTAAATTAGATAGAAAAAGCACAAGTGGTGCATGCCAATTCTTAGGAAGTAACTTAATCACATGGTTTAGCAAAAAGCAAAATTCAGTTGCATTATCAACTACTGAAGCTGAATATGTAGCAGCTGGAAGTTGCTGTGCGCAAATCCTATGGATTAAGCGACAACTTGAAGACTATGGTATCACACTTGATAAAACACCCATAAGATGTGATAACACTAGCGCAATCAACTTAACTAAAAATCCAATTCAACACTCAAGAACAAAACACATAGAAATTAGATATCATTTTATAAGAGAACATGTAGCTAATGATGAAATTTGTTTAGATTATGTAAACACTGAAGAACAATTAGCTGACATATTCACTAAACCTTTAAATGAAGAAAGATTTTGTTATCTTAGAGGAGAATTAGGAATTTGTAATCCTTTTGAATAAATTTTGAAACCTCTAAGGAAATATATCTAGAATTCTTTCAAATTCTCAAAATCTTAAGGAAATTTTATCTAGAACTCATATCAATTTGATCTCTCAAAGTCCATGATTTTTAATCATACTCAAAGATCAAATTCCGGATCATTTCGGATTCTCTGAATCTTAATCTTTTTTTTCTCTGAAATGGTCTCGGAGCCGACTCGAGAGTATCGGAGTCGACTCGAGTTTCTGCTGAAACTCAGGAGTCGACCCCTCCTCTGAGCGAGTCGACTCGAGATCGTGTCCGTGCTCTGTGACTAGTCGCGAGCCGACTCCACACTTTGCGCGAGTCGACTCGACGTGGTCCCAGTCGATTTATTTAGGGCACGAGTCGACCCGACGGACATTTCATTCTTCCAAATCTTCCAAATCCTCTCAAAACTTTCCCAAAACCCTCCAAACCTCAAATAACCTCTGATTAACAATCCTTCAAGATCAATGGCACCCAAAACCCGAGGAGCAAGCTCGAGTGGCGCCGGTTGAAGAGAAAAGGACCGTGCGACGACCCGTCCGCGAGCCGTCTACGGATTCTCTTCTACCCCTTCGGCTAGTGATCCTCCTGCTCCAGCTCCTACTCCTCAGGTAGATCTTCTAGCAGTAGGATTGTACCACAGGAAGGAAAGTGGATTTTGAATTGTTTGAGAATGAAGGATTCATCATTGGTAGACAACTAATCGAGATGGGATTTGAGATTTGTTCATTGGATTGTCCCACCTACCCTGCTTGGTTAAAGAGTTTTACAAGAATTTGTCTAGAGGAGATGATGGCTTAGTAAGCAAGGTTAGAGGCATTGGTTGAACATTACATCCTCATTCTTCTAGATTATTGAAGTTACCCTTGTCTGGACCTCTACATTTGCCCAAGATAGATCTCCTGCCCTCACCTATTGAACCGAAACTTTGAGGGATTTGAAGAAGTTTGCTAGTCAACTGCCATTGGAATTAAGATTCTCCACAACATTTGCAGCAGGATTTTATTTCCCAAGACAGGCAGTTTGACTATGTTTCTGAGCGAGATATTTTTGTCATGGATGCTGTTGTTTCTGGGAAACCCATCAATCTACCTAGGATGATATTTGGTATATTGCAGATTGTGGCGGGAAAAAGAAATCGAGCTTACCCTATGGCATGGTTTTGACTAAATTATTTCTTAGCCAAGGGATTGTGTTCAGTGATTGTGAGCCAAAGAAAGTTAAGACATACAGATTATTATACTTTGGCTACTATTCATCGCATGGGGTTTGTTAAGAAAAATGGAAGTTGGGAGAGAAAGACTGTTACTGAGGATAGAGACAGATGCAGAGGCACCCAGACCTTCTTGAGACATTCATCCTGAGCCTCCTCAGTGCTCATCTATTCCAGAGTCTGTTCCTGCTCCTCTTCTGATCCTACCCCTGCTCCTACTGTTGCTCCTGCTCAGTCTTCACAGTTTCATCTGCTAGTTTTTCTGATATCAGTTAGATCAACTTCGATCTTTATTCAAGTCTGAGTTAAGTGATCAGAAAAGAGATTGAAAGAAGAATTTAATGAAAAGTATATGAACTTAAAAGAAGCATTTATTCTCTCAGTGATCGGTTGCATGATTGAGTCACTCTCAGTTCATCTACCGGTTCCTTAAGTGAAGATTTAAAGAATATCTTTGGAGAACTTAAGGACATCTGCGGTGACTCGGAGACATACTCCCAATGCAACGCAGAGCTTCAAGAAAAAATTTCTGCTTGTACTTTTGTTGATGAAAAACTAAAGACTATGTTAGACTTCAATGTGAAGGGATGAAGCAATTGTAGATCATTTGAATAGAATTACTAGAAGAAATTTTTAAGTTTTCATGTAATCTCTTTTTGATGTAATCAATTTACTTTCAATGCAATGACAAGTTTACATTTTCATGTACTTTCATTTTGAAGTAATGAGAAAGTTTGATGCTTACTTTTGTCTATTTCAATTGTGAATCCTTGAATCTTTGAATGATTATTTCTTTCTAACCTTTTTGTTGATTACAAAAAAGGGGGAGAGTTTTTATTAATCGTATATGTTGTTCAATTCAATTTTAATTTTATAAGGGGAAGAGATAAATTGAATTTCATAAATGCTTAAGTTTTGATTTTGAAAAATTTTGAATGATTTATAAAATTAAGGTTCATAGGGGGAGCTACCTCATTGAGGGGGAGCCTTTCCATGAACACAAAGTTGATTTTGGAATCACAAATTTTTTCAATTTTATAATGCATATACTCAATGTTTTTGTCATCATCAAAAAGGGGGAGATTGTTGAGAAATTATTGAAACATAATTGCCCCAACTTTATTGATTTTGATGATTTCCAAAAGCCATGAGTACCTTAAAGAAAACAATGTGTTTATTATCAAAAACCTTGAGCTTATTCAAATTGAAAGGAATGAACTATCAATGGTTATATTAATGAGTTTTGAAATTAGAAAAAGAAGTTTCAAGTTCTATGCTTAAAAGATTTCAAAAAGGAATTTTTACACTTCAATCGATGAATTCTTGAAACATGTCTTGAATCCATGATAAATGTCATATTTAATGTATTCAAGTCAAATTTATATTTTAAATTTAATTGGGACAATTTTAAAGTCAATCAGAACATTTTTCTGATTTTTGTATCGTCCCGAGCCGACTCAAGAGTTTCCGAGTCGACTCCCCCTGATTTTCTCGAGTCGACCCTTGGTTTTCAAGAGTCGACCCCTGAATTCTTGCGAGCCGACTCCTGTCTGTGCGAGCCGACTCCGCTCAAACAACAGAACCCATGTTTTTTGAGCACTTCTCGAGTCGACTCCCCATTTTCCTCGAGTCGACTCCCGACTTTCAGGAGCCGACACTTTGTTTTCGCGAGTCGACCCTCAATGTTAAAATGTTTCTATTTTTGGTAATCGACCTCGAGCCGACTCCCACAAAGCTCGAGTCGACTCCCGAAATCTGGGCGCGATTTTTAACGATGACACATCAGCCCCAACGGTAAGATTTTTGAATAACGGCTATTTTTCCCTGTCTCTAACGGATATATTTTTGCAGATTCTATAAATAGAGGAGCTCTTTTCAAATCAAAAGAAGAGAAAATCAAAAAGAGAGAAAAGAATATCATTTGAAAAGAGGGAAAAACAGAGCATATTGGAAAAATCATTTAGCTCAAAGAAGAGTGATTCAAAAGGAGTGAAATCCAAGTGAAAGATTCGTCTACTCCTTCTCATCATCCACAAAGCCAAAAGAAAATCCAAAGCGTTTCAAAGGTCAAATCAAGGATTTTCAAAAGAGGAAAAAGCTTCATCTCAACTCCAAAGTCTTCAACGGTCAAGAATCTAGCTGAGGCGTGATTCACACTTCTAGAGGAGTTGAAGAGAAGAAGGAAGAAAGCCCAAGCATCTACCATCTGCAATATATCAGGCTTTTCTAACCTTTTATATTTTGTACTTCATTTGTATATTTGCTCAAGGGGAGCACATTATTGTTCAAACACTTCATTTTATTTGTTTGCTGATTCAATCAGTGGATTGAATAGTGGAGGTTGGTATACCTCGTTGCAAGCCGGAGTGCTTGTGTTGGGTTAGTTGTGAGCCCTAGAAAAACAACGTGTAGGGTTTTGTGCTGGTAAGCCCGAGTTAAAACCAGCTGGGTTCGTTGTGCACCCGTAAAACAACAAGTTTGAGTTGTGAGCTTGGAAAACAACTCGGCTGTAATCTAGAGAGATTATAGTGTGGACCCAAGTGAATCTTGGGAGTGGACGTAGGTGCTGGTTGCACCGAACCACTATAAAATTATCTTGTGTTTGCCGTGCCTTATTTTCTCTTCTCTATCTCTCTTTATTTGCTTGTGCATTGCTTATTAGTTATCTCACTTGCACATCTTGCTAACTAATCAATTAAAGTTAAAAAGTCTTAAATTTTTAAGAACCCAATTCACCCCCCCCCCCTCTTGGGTTGCCATCTGGGCCAACACTGATATAAAATTTTTTAATCTTAATATATTCTGAAACTAATTATTTATTTTAATGCAGAAAAAGTTTACGTGGGACCCTGCCAGCCATGATGCCATTAGGGCAGCATGGGAGGCTCTTACGGGACGCCGATACTCCGATGCTTCATCATGCTTCATCGTTGGAGGTCATCGGGTCAGTCCTGCGCATGTGCCAGAGGGTATTTGGCACGAGTGGCAGCAGGCCTGGCAGTCCGATGGCTGGCGCAGGAGGTCCGCATCAGCCAGCACGAACCGCCGATCCGAGAAGGGCGGTCCTGGCACGGGTCTCTCCCGCCATACTTCGGGCTCCATTTCGATTCAGGAGCACAGACCGTATGGTAAGAAAACATAAATAATTTAATTACTAATTTAGTTATTTACAAATATTTGTATTAATATCAATTTTTTTATTGTTATAGTCTGAGCAGGAGGGCGGAGATCCTGGTGAGTTTCGTCTATTCAGGGCGACACACACCAGGAGGGACGGTTCCTGGGTCGACACGCGATCACGGGAGGTTGCGGTAAGAAATTAGCTTTATGTAGTATCTGTTTAATTTCTAAAATTTTATTTCGAGAAATTTATTAACTCATTTATTGTTGATTTTATAATTCAAAGACACGAGTCGAGGAGCTTCGCTCCCAGGCATCGCAGGTCGACTCCACTGATGGGGAGACGCCCGTCGAACTCTCAGCAGAGGAGAGTCGGCGTGTGTTTTTGGAGGCTGTTGGTGCCCAGCCGCGAGACCGCAGGGTCTATGGTCTGGGCACTAGAGCTTCTGCATATTTTTCCCATCAGGCCTCCAGCTCGCGATTTTCTGGTGATATTCCTGCCGAGCGTTTAGACGACATTCGGAGATCTATTCGGAGGAGGTTCGGCAGGACGTTCGTCAGGAGGTTCGGCAGGAGGTCGAGCACGAGTTCGAGCAGCGTATGCGAGGCCGGGATCAGGAGCTTGCAGACGTGCGAGATCAGATGCGTCATTTGCAGGATATGGTTAGCCGCTTGTCGCAGGGTCTCCAGCCTCCACGTGATCGCTCAGATTCTTGATGTATTTTTTTTCTTTTTATATGTTGTACATGAAAACTTCAAAATTTTAATATATTAATTATTTTTAAATTGAATGATTATTGTTTGGATCAATATGAGTGAAGAATGTTTCGATCAATATTTAAATGTAACGAAATTGTATTAACCGTTTTAATTTTTAATATTTTATTTTTTAAAAAAAATTAATTAGCGACGCATTAGCGACTGAAATTGCATCGCTAATATTTTAAAATATTATTATTAAATATTGCGACGCAATGACCTGGCGTCGCAATAATTTAAAAAAAATTAATAGCGACGCATTAGCGACTCAAATTGCGTCGCTATTATATCTAAAATATTATTATTAAATATTGCGACGCAATGACCTTGCGTCGCAATATTTTAAAAAAAAATTTATTAGCGACGCATTAGCGACTCAAATTGCGTCGCTATTATATTAAAATATTATTATTAAATATTGCGATGCAACTAAATGCGTCGCAATATTGCGACGCAATTGAATGCGTCGCAATATTTAATAATAATTTTAAATATTAAAAATTAGTTTTAAATTTAGCGACGCATTTGGATGCGTCGCAATATTGCGACGCATTGTTGCGTCGCAGAGAGTCGCAATATTGCGACGCAATTGCGACAAATTGAGATTGCGACGGACATCTGAGCGACGCCGTCATTGCGTCGCTATTGCGTCGCAATAGCATGTTTAGCGACGCAATTGCGATGCATTTGGGTGTCGCAATATTTTTTTCCCCTTGTAGTGAATTGTGTATGCAGGTGTGTCTTGCTATCCGAGCAACTAAAAGACAATGGTACTTGGATAGCGGGTGCTCAAACACATGATAGGTGATGAATCACAATTTATCACTTTGGAGGTAAAAGATGGAGGTGTTGTTACTTTCGGTGATAATGGCCAAGGAAAAATAATTGGCATTGGAAAAATAGGTATCACACCTCATGCTTATATTGATAATGTCTTACTTGTTAAAGGACTAAAACATAATTTACTTAGCATTAGTCAATTATGTGATAAAGGATTTAAAGTTACATTTGAATCATCCTTATGCATTGTTAAAAATCCTGCTAATGAAAATATGAAATTTGTTGGTCATAGGCATGGTAATGTATATATTGCTAATTTAAATGATTTGCATGATCAAAATGTTGATTTCCTAGTTGCTACAAATAATAAAATTGATAATAGTTGGTTATGGCAACGTAGGCTAGCTCATGCAAGCATGGATTTACTATCTAAATTAATTAAAAAGGATTTAGTGCATGGTTTGCAAAACTAGTTTTTGAAAAAGATAAGATTTGCAATGCTTGTCAATTTGGAAAATAAACTCGAGTATCTTTTAAATCAAAGAATTTGGTTTCAACCACTAGACCTTTGGAACTCTTGCATATGGATTTATTTGGTCCTACAAGAACAACTAGTCTAGGAGGAAAAAGATATGGTTTTGTTGTTATTGATGATTTCTCTCGTTTTACATGGGTTTTATTCTTAGCAAGTAAAGACGAAGTATTTCTTGCATTTCAAAAATTATTTAAAAGAATTACAATTGAAAAGAATTCTTCTGCTTTATCAATATGAAGTGATCATGGAAAAAATTTGAAAATAAATCTTTTGAAGATTTTTGTAATGAAAATGGCATTGAACATAATTTTCTGCACCAAGAACACCCCAACAAAATGGAGTAGTAGAAAGAAAGAATAATTTAGAAGAAATGGCCCATACCATGTTGTGTGAGAGCAATCTCCCAAAGTACTTTTGGGCTGAAGCTATCAACACTACATGCTATGTTTTAAATCGTGCATTGATTAGACCTATTTCGAAAAAGACACCGTATGAACTTTGGAAAGGAAGAAAACCTAACATCAGTTATTTTCCTGTTTTGGATGCCGTTGTTTTATTTTAAATAATGGAAAATCAAACCTTGATAAATTCGATGCTAAATCTGATGAAGGAATTTTTCTCGGTTATTCTTTGCATAGTAGAGCCTTTAGAGTTTTCAACAAAAAGACATTAATAGTTGAAGAATCAATTCATGTTATCTTTGATGAATCTAATGATCTTCTATTAAGGAAGAGAAAGGTATAATGATGCAGATGAAATTGAAGATCAACTCAAGGACATCACCTTGAAGGATAAGGATGACTCAGATACTCAAGCGGTAAATGAAGAAAAGAACGCTGACCTACCAGAAGCTTCACAAGGTAATGATGAATTAGAAAGAGGATGGAGGTACGTTCATAGTTACCCTAAAGATCAAATCATAGGTGATCCATATCAAGGGATTAGAACTAGATCATCATTTAGAGATACTTATAATAACTTAGCATTTGTATCTAAAATTGAACCTAAATGCTATGATGATGCTAAAATGATATTGATTGGATAAATGCCATGCATGAGGAACTTCACCAATTTGAAAGAAAATAATGTATGGACTCTTACTGAAAGGCCTCATGATCATCAATTATTAGAACTAAATGGGTTTTTAGAAACAAATTGGATGAACATGGTAATATAATTAGAAATAAAGTAAGATTAGTAGCTAAGGGTTATAATCAAGAAGAAGGAATTGATTTTGATGAAACTTATGCCCAGTTGCTAGACTAGAAGCTATTAGATTACTTCTTGCTTATGCCTTCTTTATGAATTTTAAACTGTATCAAATGAATGTTAAAAGAGCTTTCTTAAATGGATACATTGCTGAACAAGTTTTTGTGGAACAGCCACCCGACTTCGAAAATCACTTGTTTCCAAACCACGTATTTAAGTTGAACAAAGCTTTGTATGGTTTGAAACAAGCGCCCCGGGCTTAGTATGAGAGATTAAGTAAATTATTGATCAGTAATAACTTCATTTGAGGAAACGTGGATACAACTTTATTCATTAAGAGACAAAATGAAGATATTTAATTATTCAAATCTATGTAGATGATATCATTTTTAGTGCCACTAATGATTCTTTATGCAAGGACTTTGCAAAGCTTATGCAGGGAGAGTTCGAGATGAGTATGATGGGAGAACTAAATTATTTCCTCAAACTTCAGATCAAACAAAGCAAAGACAGGATCTTCATAAGCCAATCCAAGTACATCAAGGAAATGATCAAAAAGTTTGGCATGGAGACATCTAAAAGTATCGATACCCCTATGAGCTCATCTTGTAGACTTGAATCATATAATGCTAAAAATCTGTTGATTTAAAACTTTATAGAGGCATGATAGGATCATTATGTACTTAACTGCTAGTAGACCTGATATCTTATTTAGTGTTTGCATGTGTGCTAGATATCAAACTAATCCTAAAGAATCACACTTACTTGCTGTTAAAAGGATATTTAAATATTTAAATGGAACTATGAATTTAGGACTATGGTATGACAAACAATCTAGCATTGACTTAATAGGTTACACAGATTCAGATTTTGCTGGATGTAAATTAGACAGAAAATCAACTAGTGGAACTTGCCAATTTCTAGGTGTTAACTTAATCTTATGGTTTAGCAAAAAGCAAACTTCAGTAGCATTGTCTACGGCTGAGGCCAATATGTTGTAGCTGAAGTTGATGTGCTCAAATTATGGATTAAGCAGCAGCTAGAAGACTATAACATCAAACAAAAGGGCATACCAATAAAATGTGATAACATTAGTGAAATTAGTTTAAGTAAAAATCCTATTCAACATTCTAGAACTAAATATATAGAAATTAGACATCACTTTATTTGGGATCATATAAACAATGGTAATGTTGTAATTGAATTTTTAAGTACTGAAAATCAACTTGCTGATATCTTTACTAAACCACTTGATGAATCTAAATTTTATGAAATTAGAAGAGAACTTGGTATGATTGATCCATCTATTTAATGAGTTATTTAATGAATTATTTTCATGCTCCTTGACATTATATTTGAAAATCATGTTACATGTGCTGCATAACATCTCTTAATACTTTCAATCAAATCCATTCATGAAACATCTTTTCAAATGCTATTATTGCTCTTGTCGTTTAGTGTGTCAGTTAGCTGGAAAGTTAACTTCCTTTAATTTATTCCTTGCCACATGAAAACTTTTCATATTTATCCTCACCAACCGGCCACTACCTTTTTCATTCCATCTTTAAGGTTTAGTTAACTGACCAGGCAACCAACCAGCCACCTGATCGGTCAACTACTTTAAGATTTCATATATAAGCCTTTCTTCCAACCGTTTTTCACTTCACTCTCTTCCCAACCAGCTTCTTCTGCATTTCATCTCCCTCAAACTGTCTCCTCTATTCCATCTGGCTCCTCTCTTCGACATACTCAAGCTTTTCCTCCTTCCACTCCACTTCAAGAAGAAAAAGAAGATGGCTCCCAAGAAGAAATCACTTTCAAGGGAAGAAGATTATTCAGATCTTCGTAGGAAGCCGCTTCATCTTCTTCACGAAGTTCATCTCAACCTAACACCCAAATCGCTGCTAGAGAATTAGCCAATGTGAGGTTAGCAGATTTTAATTTTTAGAACAAGAAGGTTTTAAGATAGGTAGACTATTTGTCACTCAAGGTTTGACCAATTTATTATCTACCAAAAAGCCTATCTATCCCGAGTTAATTAGAGAATTTTATGAAAATATCACCTTTGGAAATGGAACCATAACTTCCTATGTTAAAAAGACTAAGATAGAACTTGATTGTAAAATGCTAGGTTCTACCTTAAATATTCCTTCTGAAGGTGTCCTAGAGATTTTCCCTAGTGAAAGTGGCTATAAACTTGCTATGATTCTTGGCATAGATGATAATGAAGCCAATAACATAGTGAACCTTGATGCTAATATGCTATCTGTTGAGAATAGATTGTTTCATAGCATCATTGCCAAATATTTGCTCCTCGTGCAGGATCTTTTAATGTTGTAACAGATCGAGACATTAGTATCATGTATGATATTCTTGTAGAAGCACCTTTAGACTTTCTTGATCTTATATTAACCATCATAAAGAAGCCTTAAGTAGGTCCAAAGCTGCATTACCATACAGAATGTTTCTCACTTATGTTTTTGAGTTCTTCAATATAAAACTTAAAGGAGGAACAGTTGTAGCATTGCATCATTCTGATGTATTTAATGCTCAATCCCTTCATCGTATGGATTATGCTAAGCGCAATGGTGTTTGGACTAAAGTTAGATCTAGGACTGGTGATAAACCTACCCTTCAACCTAGTAGCTTGCCACCATTTGACCTACATCAACCTGCATGTTCACCACCTAATCCCTTTCTAGCCGCCATGACTGAACCAAATCCATTTCTGTCTGAGCCGCCTGATATTGATACACCTGGACCATCTCACCGTAATTATAATTCTGCTCCTATTCCTCCCACCGTACGGATCTATGAAGAACAAATTCAGCGGATCATTCATGAGTTATTTTGCCTAATCTAGTCAGAGTACCAGGGATAGTGCATCATTTGTCAATGATCACACCATGGTACCCTAAATCTCATCTATATTTGAGACTCTCTCCCAAGTTGTGCTGATCCGAAATCAACTTGTTCATGACGTCAATATTCTTAATGAAAGAGTATTCCACCACAACGAGACTCTGTCTTGGGCTAGATTCTAAATGAAATTAATCTATTAAAATCCAAGCTTGAAAATTTTGAGACTAAAGCAGAATGGGTGACCTTTCAAATGCGAGCCAATGAAAGCTAGACGAAGGATGCATCAAATGCAGTCGATCATTGGACCGCATCTATCGCAAGGCTTAGCAATCTTGTGGAAACATATCTTGCTTTTTCTGCTTCTTCAGCTCCAAATGCGTCTTTCTCGAACCCTCACCTTTGGTCTCCTCTGCCTCAACCTCCAAGCGACAACCCTGGACCCTCTCGTCAACCAGACGGATCTTCAGCTCAACCTTCAGTAATTTCTTCTGATAACGAAAAATGTCTTGTAATATTTGCTATGTGATGATGTTAAGACTATGCGATGAATTTTTATAATATTTGACATGACTATGCTTTCTACTTGAGCTTGAGACCTTAATGTTTTGTATGAATGTTATTAGTATGAATGAAGTATTCACTTTATCTTGATAAATTATACTTTGAATTCTTGCACATTTCTTCAATCTTCTTTTTGATCAATGACAAAAGGGGGAGAAGAATATTGCATACATTGAAATAATGGAGAAAAGAAAATACTCCATATATTCAGGGGAGTTTAATTATTCAAATTAATAGGGAAAGAAAATATTTATTGGAATGAATTAGAGAAAAGAATTTCCTAATACATTCTATGCATTCCATATTCTTGTTTATTTAAAGTATTTCCTATATTTCTTTCTGCATGCTTAAGGGTTTTGTCATCATAAAAAAGGGGAAGATTGTTGACCCTAAATTGATTTTGATGATTACAAAATAATTAAGTAAAGACTAATTCTATTTATTGTAGAAACTAAGATTAATGCAGGGAAGTACAGGTGCCTTACAAATGAGCCTTATCAAGCAAAAACTTTATGGAAGTATACACCAGCCATTTTTCTCTTATGAGCACCTGGATAATTATTTTATTATGCCCTGGAGCTAGCCAATTTGGCTTGGTTTTATGCCTGGCCGAATTCATGGTAAATGTAGCTAGCTTGGGAGCTAGCCTAACTCCTTTCTTAGCTAGCTGATTTCCCTTGCTAGCTAGCTATTTGTTCCATGCCATAAGCCTAGCCGATTGCATGCTTGATTTAGCTAGCTGGTTAGCTAGCTTTCCTCCTCTTCTAGCTAGCTGGATGTATTATTTAGTTAGCTAATTTTCCCTGTCACTATGCTGGCCGAACTCTTATTGGTTCTAGCTAGCTGGTTAGCTAGCTTTCCTCCTGCTTTAGCTAGCTGGATCTCTTTGTTAACTAACTAGTTTCTTGCCTATTACTATGCTGGCCGAATGGTTGCTTATTCTAGTTAGTTGGCTAGCTAGCTGGTTCCCTTTTTAGCTAGCTGGACTTCTTCTTTAGCTAGCTAAATGTTCCTTGTTTCTATGTTGGCCGAACCATGATTGGATTTAGCTAACTGGGGAGCTAGCTGGTTGTCTCTCTTAGCTAGCTAGAATGCCTTGTTAGTTAACTAATTTTCTTTGAGAGCTAACTACTTTTCATTGTTAGCTAACTATTTTTTGTAGGCCTTTCTCCAAGCAGTGTGCATGTATGTTCTAGTTAGCTGGAGAGCTAACTACCTCTTCCCCAAGCCATGTGGACTCATGCTCTAGTTAGCTGAAGAGCTAACTATCTCTCTCCTAGGCATGTGGACTTAAAGCTTAGCTAGCTACCCTGGGTGATGGATTCCTCATGCCATGAAAGTTTAAATTTAGTTAGCTAAAGAGCTAACCACTTTTCTTTATGCCTCTTCTCTTTATGGGCGTATGGATGATTGCTTAGTTAGCTAAAGAGCTAACTACTTTATGGTTTTTCCTCTCACCTGGCCGTGTGATTCCTTGTGTTAGTTAGCCAAGGAGCTAACTGCTTTTCTTGGGATGAAAGTCAAGCCGTATGGATTCCTTGTTCTAGTTAGCTAAAGAGCTAATACTTTATTTTCTTGGCTGAACCTTTCCCTCATGCCGTGGATGCTTTCAAATTAGCTAACTGGGATCTCACTTAGTTAGCTAATGGCAACTCTGTTCTTCTTCTTGACCGAGTGTTTCAGCTAACTAGAATTAATTCCAGCCAGCTACCTCCTTGCAAGCTTGGATGAGCTTTCTCTCTCTCTCTTCTTTAATTTCTATTTTCAGCTATACTAACTTTTGATCTCTTCGATTATGGCAGAGATCTTCCTTCCTCAAATGGATTCAGTGCATTCAATGCTCAAGGGAAATAATCTCAACGGTTATATTTTCTTTCCGTTTTACTTTCCATTTATTTCAAATTTGTCTAACGGATATCTTTGATGTTGAAATGCTTTAAATACCTGAGATTAGAAGAACAAAATGATGAATCAGAAAGTGAAAAAGAAGAGAAAGAAATCCAAGAAAAAGAGCTTTTATTGCATGTTTTCTGAGTGTTTGAAAGCAAGTTCTTATGCATCGAAGTTGAGAAATCATAAAGATCATTTATTGCTCAAATCGTCCAGGTCCATTAAAGCCTTCAAGCATTCAAAGCTTCAATTACCTCAGAGATATTCATTTATTGCTGAAGATTTGCTACAAAATATGTAAAGTATTTCTTTGAATATTTGCTCATTGTAGGAGTATTTGTTCTTATCTATTATGAACATTCTTGTATAAAAGGGTTAGATTTAACCCTTGGTTATTATTGGCTTCCTTGTGCCGTGAAACAAAAGGACTAGCCGGGTAAGGCTAGGGGTTTGGCTTTTTTGTTCCGTGAAATAAGAGGACTAGCCGAATAGGCTAGGGGTTTGGCTGCCTTGTTCCGTATAAACAAGAGGGCTAGCCAGGGAAGGTTAGAGGTTGTAATCGTTGTGATACGATTGGAGTGAAATTCCTAAGGGTTTTTGGGGAGTGGACATAGGTGCTGAGTTTGGCACTGGACCACTATAAACTCTCTTGTGTTGTGATTGCTTAAGTTCTGTGATATTGTTTTATGCACTTCACAACACCGCTGCTAATTAAATTTTAATTAGTTATAAAGCACATATCTGCACTAATAATTAATTTTTAATTACCCAATTCACCCTCCTCTTGGGTTGCTACATCTGGGCAACACTTCTTTTTCGCAATCTTAGAAACGATATCATCTCCTCATGCCACTTTGGAGACCTTCCTCCAAATGCTAAAAGAATGCTATGTGATGAATAATTTAACCAGCTTCCCCCAAAATTATACTTTGCAATATAAACATGAGACATATGACACGAGGGATTAAAAATCAGTCTGCTAGCAATCTTACTATCTCTAGACTTTGAGATTAGAAATATTGAGCCCTTCCCAACTTTTAAGATAGCAAAATTCCTCCCATACAATAGTATGGATTGAATGGCTTTTATAGTTGTCCCCAAAAAAGGTTTCTAAGAGTACGGTCTGTTGGGTTTGGGCTCCCTTCCTATGTGAAAAAAGGCCCAAATGTGTAAGCCCACTTTGTGTCACACTTGTCTAAGTGGTGAGTCTGATTTGGTAAGAATCCCTATAAGTGATGAGTCTCATTAGGTAAGAGTCCATCTTGGTAAGAATTCCTAATCAGTGGTGAGTTTGATTAGGTAAGAATCCAACTTGGTAAGAATCCCTAATCAGTGGTGAGTCTATTAGGGTATATTAGGTTAATTTTTAAAAAAGAGAGAAGAGAGCCGCCATTCAGAGAGAAGAGAAGAAGAAGCCCTTCCGCACATACTCAGAGCAGCCACCGTAAAATCGCTACTGCAGATTCGTTCACCGATGGATCGGGCTGAAATTTTGATAGTAGTTTGGGACATCTGTTCTTCATTCTGAACGGTTGGATCGTTCAAATAAGGTCTGAGGTGCAAGAAACTTAGGTCGGAGAGTAGTTCTATTTTGGGGTTTGTTAAACTTCTTGGTTCTCTATTGTAAGCTTCTTAGCTTTATTGTTTGGTTGGCTGTGAGCACTCATTTGTGTTCTTGTTTGAGACTCTCTTGTACCCTTATTTGATCATAGTGGAGCTATTTCTTTGGTCTGGATGAACCGTGGTTTTTTTTTACCCTTACTTTGAGGGGTTTTCCATGTTAAAAATCTTGGTGTCTCTTGTGTGTTTATGATATTCAATTGCTACTATATTTTTGTTATTGCTCCTCACAGATTCTTACAAGTTGGGGGAACATATCTCCCTGCATATTGTGATTTATTGTTACCGTGTTGTTTTTCCCCAAAAGAGTGGTATCAGAGCTCTTTGGTTTGGGGCTATTTGACTTGCTTGAATGATGGGGAAATACAAATAAGATAGTTTGTTTGAATGGCACTAATTATCGTTTGTGGAAGGGCAAAATGAAGGATTTGCTATTTGTAAAGAATTTGCATCTTTCTGTGTTTGCTACTAAGAAGCGGATTTCCAAGTCTGATGAGGAATGGAATTTGAACATCAGCAGGTTTGTGGTTTTATTCGGCATATGTAGAAGACAATATTTATAATACATTGCTAATGAGACACATGCTAGAGCCTTGTGGGAGAAGATTGAATCATTGTATGCCTCTAAATCAGGGAATAATAAATTATATTTGTTGAATTCTTGATGAATTTGAGGTACAAGGAGGGGACTTTATTTTAGATCACTTGAATGAATTTCAAGGGCTCCTAGATCAATTGTCAAGAATGGGTATCAAGTTTGATGATGAAGTGCTGGGACTATGGCTACTGAATACTCTACCAAAATCTTGGAAGACATTTCAGGTTTCAATTACAAACTCAGCCCCTAATGGTATTTTACTTTGCAAATGGCAAAGGTGGTGCTCTTAATGAGGAGATGAGAAGGAAGGCATAGGGTACTTCATCTCAGTCCGAGGTGCTTGTCACTAAAAATAGGAGGAGAAGTCAGAGAAAAGAACCAAAGGTGGTAGAGAGAAGAGCAGAAGCAAGTCTAAGTCAAGATACAAGAATGTGGAGTGCCATTATTATCACAAAACAGGGCACATACAGAAGAATTGTTTTCTGAGGAAAAGGGAGAACAAAAAAGAAGGGTAAGCAGAAAGAGAAGGATCATGATGATGATGATGATCGTGTTACCACTGCTACCGGTGATGATCTTATTATTCTCGTGATCATGAGTCAGTTAATCTTGTATCAGATGAGAGCATGTGGATAATTGATAGTGGCTACACTGCATGTTACACCAAGGAAGGAGTTCTTCACGTCTTACACTTCTGGTGACTTTGGAGTGTTAAAGATGGGTAATGATGGTGTGTCTAAGGTGATTGGTGTTGGTGATGTTTGCCTGCAAACCAACATGGGAATGCAGCTGCTGCTTCGAGGAGTCAAACATGCTCCGGATGTTCGCTTTAATTTGATTTCTGTGCAGATGCTTGATGATGGTGGTTATGATAATCACTTTGGTTCTAGAAAGTGGAAACTCACCAAAGGTAACTTGGTTATGGCTAGAGGAGAAAATTTCTAAACTGTATTGGACAAAAGCTTTGGTTGCTAAAGACAGTGTGAATGTTGTGGATATGGAGGCATCTTTGTGGCACCGAAGGCTTAGTCATATCAGTGAAAAAGGGCTGAACTGCTTAGCTAAAAAGGATGTGCTTCTAGGATTGAAGAGTGCAAAGTTGGAGAAGTGTTCTCATTGCATGGCTGGTAAACAAAACAGAGTATCCTTTAAGAAGCATCCTCCCTCAAGAAGTCAGAGTTGCTTGAATTGGTGCATTCTGATGTTTGTGGTCCATTGAAGGTAAAATCCTTTAGTGGTGCACTTTATTTTGTTACCTTTATGATGATTATTCCAGGAAACTATGGGTCTATGCATTGAAGACAAAAGACCAGGTGTTGGAGAAGTTCAAACAGTTTCAGGCTTTAGTTGAGAGGCAGTCAGGCAAGAAGCTGAAATGTATTCGTACTGACAATGGTGGTGAGTATTGTGGACCCTTTGATGTCTATTACAAGCAGCAGGGTATTGCACATGAAAAGACTCCTCCTAAAACTCCTCAGCTGAATGGTTTAGCAGAAAGGATGAATAGGACATTGATTGAGAGAGTGAGGTGTATGCTCTCTGAAGCAAAATTGCCCAAACACTTTTGGGGTGAGGCACTGTACACGGCAGTGCATGTTATTAATCTTAGTCCTACAGTTGCTTTGGACAGTGAGGCCAGACAAAATTTGGTTTGGCAAAATGTTAGATATGATCATTTGCGAGTCTTCGGTTGCAAGGCATTTGTGCATGTTCCAAAGGATGAGAGATCCAAGTTGGATGCTAAGACACAGTGCATCTTTATAGGTTATGGTCAAGATGAATTTGGTTACAGGTTTTATGATCCTATTGAGAAAAAGCTTATTAGAAGTCGTGATGTGGAGTTCATGGAAGACCAAATCATTGAAGACATTGATAAGGTGAGAAGACTACACCCAAAAAGGTAATAAGCTGATTGATGTTGATCCATTTCGGTTGCCTGTTCACAATCTGGATAATGCTAAGAGTAGTGTTCAACAAGATGAGCAACATGATTATGTTGATGATCAACAGCTTGGAGATGAGTTAGATGTTCCAACTAATGATGCTGAAGAGGAACATGAAATGTCACAAGATGATAATCTTAGTTATGCTCCTGAACCACCTCAAAGTCAACTCAGGAGGTCTAACAGGCAGAGACAACCATCTACAAGGTATTCGTCTGATGAGTATGTGACCTTGACTGATAGGGGAGAAACTGAGTGTTTTGAAGAGGCCATTGAGAGTGAAGAAAAACAAAAGTGGTTGGATGCAATGCGAGATGAGATGCAATCTTTGCATGACAATCACACTTATGATTTGGTGAAGTTGCCTAAAGGCAAGAGGCCTTGGAAAATAGGTGGATTTATAGGGTGAAACATGATAGTAATGCTGCATCTCCAAGGTATAAAGCCAGATTAGTGGTAAAAGGCTTCAGACTGAGGAAGGGTGTTGATTTTAATGAGATTTTTCACCTGTGGTGAAGATGTCTTCTATTAGAATCGTATTGAGTTTGGCTGCTACTCTTGATTTGGAGGTAGAGCAAATGGATGTGAAAACTGCTTTCCTTCATGGTGATTTGGAGGAAGAGATTTACATGAAGCAACCTGATGGCTTTCAAGTTGAAGGTAAGGAAGACTATGTGTGTAGGCTAAGAAAGAGCCTATACGGTTTAAAGCAGGCTCCGAGGCAATGGTACAAGAAGTTTGAGTTGTCATATGTGAGCAAGGCTACAAGAAGACTACTTCTGACCATTGTGTCTTTGTTAAAAAGTTTTCTGATGATGACTTCATTATCCTGTTATTGTATGTTGATGACATGCTTATTGTTAGAAAAATGTTTCTAGGATTGACAGGTTAAAGAAGCAGTTGGGCAAGTCATTTGCAATGAAGGACATGGGAGCTGCTAAGCATATTCTTGGTATAAGAATCATGCGTGATAGAATGGAGAAGAAACTTTGGCTGTCACAGGAACACTATATTGAAATGGTGCTGCAAAGATTCCAGATGAAAAATGCTAAGGCTATAAGCACTCCTCTTGCTACTCATTTTAAGCTGAGTGCTAAACAAAGTCCTTCAAATGAAGTTGAGAAATTAGATATGTTATGCTTCTGCTGTGGGTAGTTTGATGTATGCAATGGTGTGCACAAGACCTAACATAGCACATGCTGTTGGTACTGTCAGTAGATTTCTATCAAACCCAGGTAGAGAGCATTGGAATGCAGTGAAATGGATTTTAAGGTATCTTCATGGTACAACTGGTATGAGGCTTTGTTTTGGAGGTGATGAGCCCACATTGGTGGGGTACTCAGACTCAGATATGGCTGGAGACATTGATTCTAGAAAGTCCACTTCGGGCTATATGATTAAATTTGCAGGGGGAGCTATGGCTTGGCAGTCTAAGTTGCAGAGGTGTGTAGCATTGTCAACTACAGAGGCAGAGTTCATTGCCATTACTGAAGCATGTAAGGAGTTGCTATGGGTGAAGAAATTCTTACAAGAGCTAGGCTTTGTTCAGAACCAATATCTGTTGTTTGTTGACAGTCAAAGTGCTATCCATCTTGGTAAGAATCCAACTTTCCATTCAAGGTCCAAACATATTGATGTGAGGTATCATTGGATACATGATGTTTTGGATGCTAAGCTGTTGGAGTTGGCTAAAATTCATACTGATAATAATGGTGCTGATATGATGACTAAAGCATTACCAAGAGGGAAGTTTGAAACTTGTTGTGAGATCGCCAGTTTGGCGGTTATCTCCACATAGTTGTGAGGGAGATATGTTGGGTTTGGGCTCCCTTCCTATGTGGAGAAAAGGCCCAAATGTGTAAGCCCACTTTGTGTCACACTTGTCTAAGTGGTGAGTCTGATTTGGTAAGAATCCCTAATCAGTGATGAGTCTGATTAGGTAAGAGTCCATCTTGGTAAGAATCCCTAATCAGTGGTGAGTCTGATTAGGTAAGAATCCAACTTGGTAAGAATCCCTAATCAGTGGTGAGTCTATTAGGGTGATATTAGGGTTAATTTTTGAAAAAGAGAGAAGAGAGCCGCCATTCGAGAGAGAAGAGAAGAAGAAGCCCTTCCCGCACATACTCAGAGCAGCCACCGTAAAATCGCTACTGCAGATTCGTTCACCGTTGGATCGGCTGAAATTTTGACAGTTCGGACATCTGGTTCTTCATTCTGAACGGTTGGATCGTGAAACAAGGTCTGAGGTGCGAGAAACTAGGTCGACAGTAGTCTATTTTGGGTTTGTTAAACTTCTTGGTTCTCTATTGTAAGCTTCTTAGCTTTATTGTTTGGTTGGCTGTGAGCACTCATTTGTGTTCTTGTTTGAGACTCTCTTGTACCCTTATTTGATCATAGTGGAGCTATTTCTTTGGTCTGGATGACCCGTGGTTTTTTTTACCCTTGCTTTGAGGGGTTTTCCACGTTAAAAATCTTGGTGTCTCTTGTGTTTGTGATATTCAATTGCTGCCATATTTTGTTATTGCTCCTCACAGATTCTTGCAAGTTGGGAGAACATATCTCTGCTGCATATTATGATTTGTTATTACTGTGTTGTTATTTCCCCAAAATATCTGACGCAGTGCGAAAGCGTTGGAATAAACAAGAATTTAATAACAACGACTGAACTCCAAGATAAACAATAACTCGCAAGCGACTCAGAGAAACCTCTCTCAAAATAATTTTTTAACTTTTAATAAAATTGATCCCTCGTCTCAAAACCCTAAAACAACTATTTATAGTCTATAGGAAATAAAATAATTTAGGAAACTAAAAGCTATAGGAAATAAATAATTTAGAAAACTAAAAAGCTATAGAAATAAAATAATTTAGGGAACTGACGAGCCTTGCTCTCAAACAACTTCTCTTCGTCCTTGCTTCGGTTTGGCTGCTTTTCGTGCATCCAACTTGTCCATATATCTCATTGCAACCCTATTTGTATCATTCTCTCCCTTCTGCGAAGAACTCGACCCCGAGTTCTCATCTGGATATAGAGGTGTATGTCTAGAAAGAATGGATGTAAATCTGCCACATTGAAAGCCCTCAAAATCGCCATAGTCGTAGGAAGATCAACAACATAAGCATTATCGTTGATCTTTTGGATAATCTTGTAAGGTCCATACTTCGTGGTCGTAACTTATTCTAATTACCCACAGGAATCCTCTTTCCTGAGAAAGACCATCACCTGATCCCCTACCTCAAGAGTTGTTCCTTCCATCTTCTGTCAGCCTCAATATGCATGGTTTTCCCAATTTTCTAGAACTCAATGTAGACACCAATTCTAGAACTAGCCAGATCATCCATGAGGTATCATTATCAAGGAGGTAAAGGAAAACAATCAGCTGACAAATAAAGTTCACAACCACTAATTTGGCAGATAATCCTTCCATAGACTTGTTTTTATTCCAAAATTGAATATCATTCTTGAAAGCCAAGAAATCAAAAATGGAATGCAACACAGAAACAACCATCGTTACCACCAGCAAATACGGATTTCCTTCTAAGAATACCCTCTTGAGTTCATCAGCCTCGCCTTCAAGCATGCTTCCATAATTACGATGAATCTGGAATGACTGCTCAATCTGTAAAATAATTGCCATTTAGTTATGCTAATGGGACCCAATTCCAGATTAAGAGGCAACTCGTTCGAGTGGTATTAGTTTATCCCTCAATAGCCAGAATTCATTGAAGAAGACTATGGGGTAGTAGTTCCTAGTAGTAGGCTCTATATTTAGATAGCCAATGATGTTCTGAGG